>CM060383.1:189799262-190328859 GCA_030545235.1 Helianthus tuberosus | reverse complement strand
AGTATATTTCACAAGAGTATGCCAAACATGCTTAAGTATACTTCTAGATCATAAAAGTGTATCGTACCGCCTTTCATACCTATGTAGAAACGAGCGGAACTCTATCCCGATGCTCATTCTTGTTCATTGGGTGATCGTGAAAGTCCAAATTATCGTCTTCATCTTCATCATGATGGTCATTGTTGCGATTACATTTGATATATATTTCGGATCTTGATTTTGTGAATCTTTTCGCAACACTTCTTTGAGTAAAACCACCGAAACCTTTGATCCCACTCGTGACCTTACGGGCTCTATACCTCTCTTCTTTTAAAAAAGATCGATCATCTTCGAGCAACTTCAATATTCTTTCTGATTTCTCTCTTACCCTTAATCCCCAATTGAACCTAAATATAAATAAAAATTGTTTCAGGCTCACAAGATAAATGTATAGTTGCATGACTATGGGTGTGAATTTCTAACACAACACGAACATGAAATTTGCGGATTCGGGTCTAGTCTAAACAATTTCGGGTCCAACCTATAAACACATTTAGCCAAACAACTTTTGTTTGGTACTATTTTAAACCCAATATGTTTTTTCTGCTATTTTTGTGTAGGATGCGTGCATATCATAGTTATTAAAGCGAGTGCCCAGACGCAAATAACGCTCCGGGCCCAACAAATCGCCCTGAGTGCGCCTCGCACCTTTAATAACTATGGTTCATGTCATAGTTATTAAAGCGAGCGCCCAGGTGCGCCTAGGCGCAAATAAAGCTCCGGGCCCAACAAATCGCCCTGAGTGCGCCTTTAATAACTATGGTGCATATATATATGCTTTTATGACTATTATATCTTGATATGTCTTTGGAGCCGAGGATCTCACAGGAAGCAGCCTCTCTATCCCTTAGGATAGAGGTAAGGTGTGCCTACATCTCACCCTCCAGACCGTACTAATAGTTATAGGTGGGATTAACTGGGTAAGGGGGTTTGTTGTTGTAAATTTATGGGTCTAGAGTTATTAATATGAAATAAAAAATAACAAATAATATTTCAAGTTAAACGGGTCATTTTCGTGTCAACACATGTACATTCGTGTCGTGTTCGAGTTCATGTGTCCGACTTCGTGTAGAGTTTGGCAACCCGCAAACTCGACCCATTTAACACAAGTGCGGAGCTTCATAGGGGCCGCCCCCCCCCCCCCCCCCCTAGTTTTTTGCAACGTAGTGTTAATTTTAAGACACCCCCCTCCCCCTGATTTTTTGTTCAAGCTCCGCCAGTTATTTAACACCCTATGCATACCTTTCTTGATCAAGATGGTGGAAAGTAGTCATCTCCTTGATAACCTCTTTATCACATTGAAATTCTTCAGAAATTCTCTCTGGACCATGTGTAAGCAAGTGATCCAATATAACAAGAGCCTTATAAGACACCCTCCATCTCTCTTTATCAAATTTCCATAACCTAAAACACCCATCAAAAGTTGCATATTTATTTCATAAACCAACTTTTTTTTTAATACAAGAAATCACTAAATTTGACACCTTTTATGAAGAATATCAACAATTCTCCAGTAATCATCGACTTCAAACGCCGCACGCGATATTAATCCCATTGTTCGCGTGTCTGGCGGCCATGCATCTTCATCAGTTGCTTCTTCAGTCAATCTAAACATCAAAAACAAAACTTATAAACTTTAAAACAAAAACCAAAAGGCAAAAACGCGCGTTAAAAACACAAGCTCACAGCTCTGCAGGCGTAACATCGGTTAAGGCCAATCGCGCAGTCTTGATCTTCTCTTTGAAAAAGAAAGATGCTTGTTTTTTGAGTTCATAGAAGGAAGGAGAACCCATTTTTTGCTTGCTTTTTAGTGTTGCAGTTTGTATAAATACCATTTTATGTACAACTTATTAGTATATAAATGTTTTTTGAGTTGAATATGCTTAATTTAATGCCTTAATTAATTAGGATTTGCAACTACTCCATTACCAAACACACCCAATAGATAAGAAGTGGATTTGGCTTATGTCATGAGAATGACAAATGTTGAGTTTAAAACAAAGAAACCATGGATTAAATGTTAGGTTTTGAGGCATTCAACATTCAAAAAGCTAAAACTTGATGATGTTAGATTTTGGCTGATTATGCATGTCTTCAAGTACATGTGTTTAAACTTTAAAGCTAATTTTGGTCAAACATTTTTGCAAAATTTATGTTTCCGAAAATACCCTTTTGCGGATCGATTATATTTTCAACTTTTCATACAAGTAACGAGAAAGTTCACGATACTTGTCATGTTGATTCGTTTTTAATAAGATAAAATACTTTCTACGCATCTATTATGTTTTCAACCTTTTTATAAGTAACAAGAAAAATAAGATAAAATAGTTTCTACGCGTCTATTATGTTTTCAACCTTTTTATATAAGTAACAAGAAAGTTCACGTTACTTGTCATGTTGATTCGGTGTTTAACAAACGAGTGCACAAACATTAGCAAGCACATACTTTGTGACAAGGTTGTGCATATAACAAGAACTATTCCAAACGGGCCAAAATGAGTAACTTTTATTATCGGGTTAGGTTGGGTCAACCCACAACCACAATTTTTCTTTCGTTAGTATATAATTATTTATTGTGTTAAATAAATAATATTAACCAAGTTTTTAAATAAAACTATTGGATAATCAAAAGAAAGAAAAACACAAAATCCTTCTAAAACTTTAACTATGACAACTAACATGACAGCTAATAATGTTTTAAACACAACAAATATATTTCCTAAACCACCATAGAGAGTCTTTCTTGTGGATTATGACTCTAGTCGAGAAGCTAGTTTCATCGATGGCAGATCAAGGGCGCGATCAATATGGCCTACTGTTGACTGTGGTCAACCAAGTGATCTTCAAATCAAGAGGCCTCAATGCTTGTATTCCAGATGCCATTCTATAACCCTTAATGTACTCACCTGCGATCCAACGATGAAGCATGATCTTATTTATTATTGGTTTCTATTAGCACAACAGCCCGTCTAGCTCAGTTGGTAGAGCGCAAGGCTCTTAACCTTGTGGTCGTGGGTTCGAGCCCCACGGTGGGCGTATATTCTTTACTTTTTTATTTTGTGCAGTTTTTTCTCAAAAATTAGAAGAGTAAACTGCCAAAATTTGCTAAATCCATCCAAAAAAAAGTTATTTTTCTCATGACAAGAATACCCCTTATTTAACGTTGATTTTTAACGGTATTAGAGATTTGGATGGATCTGACAACGATTTAAAAACCTTTGTAAGTAAATATAATCAACAAATTTAGTAGGCATGGGGAGTGGTGTTGTATTGTATTGTATAATGTGATCCATACATCATCATCATCATCATCATCGTACTCAGTATATCCCACCTATAGCAAAGCTAAGGTAGGGTCTGAGGAGGGTGGGATGTAGACAGCCTTACCTCTACCCCGTAGGAATAGAGAGGCTGCTTCCAACGAGACCCCCGGCTCGATTGTGGTTTTGCATCAAGCCTTGGACATAAGGCACATAACACTCAGCAATTGAGACAAACGCCAATTGGTGCATGTACCCCCTTGTCTTTCGGCTATCAACGCCACCACATGATGCCTGATTAACGATCCCCTCTTTTTAACGTTATTTTCACGAAATTAGTAAAATAACGTTAAAAATTAGTGCACTTTTGCTTTTGCCCCCCGGAGCGCCCACACATATATTACATTATATGAGCAGACCGCAAGCAGGGCTCGAATGTGATCCATACATATATATGAATAATTTATTTTTTTGATACTTAGGACGAGTAACATTCAAGTAGGACCTTAATGACATCCTAGTTTGACATTGTTTGCTCTTTGTGACTTGCCAAATATGTACAAATTAAATTTCAAAATTTTATGTAACCATCCTACCTACCACTTTTTCAAATGATAATATGTTACAACCCAAAAAATGTAGCCAATACAAAAACAACTGCAGCTAAGGCATCTAAAACCTTCCCCAGTGAACCACTTGTCTCAGAAGAACTCGATTGCGACTCACCGGAAGATTTGTCCGAATCACCAGAAGAACTTCCCGAACCACCGCCTTTCGAGGACGGAGAATCCCCAGAACCCTAAACAATATCAATTACAATATTATCAATCGGTCACAAAACTTTATTTCATATAAAACTTAAAATGTACAACTTGTTACTTTCTTTGGTGCAGTTCCATTCTTGACTCCAATGTCATAAACCTCCGTAAAATCGGGTTTGAAGAGCCCAAAATTTCGCTCCGCAAGAGATCCGGGCTTCTGATTCTCGTTGAACAATGCGAAGATGTAGATCTCGAAGCTTTTACCCGGCATTAATGGCGTACCGTCTTTAGATGTAGACTTTTTGATCATCTCTCCATTGTATGATTTCGCATTTTCTACGTTCACCCACTTAAGCCATGGTTCTCCAAGCGACGGCCACCCTGTTTCCCCAACGATAATTGGGACATCGGCGTATCCCAGTTTTTTCATGGCGGAGTAAACCGCGTCCATCAGTCCGTCAAACATGTTGTCGTATTTGTTCCCGGTTTTAGGGTCAAGAAACCCGGGGTTTGGATGGAACAAAGCATAGCTATCGTTCCCCGGTGAGTACCCGAAGTAGGGATAGGGGTTAACCATGAACCCGGATTGAGTTTGGTTTAAGAACTCAAGCATAGGCTTTATTATGCCTGTGTCCCACCCAGTTCTGAATGCACCAGAACTAGGTGGGTCCGAGGATGCTAAGATACCAAGTGAATGTGGTGTTGTCACTTTTATCTCACCCATCCCCGCCTTTTCCAAGGCTTCATGAAGCGTTTTCATAGTGGGGACAACATTGTCTATTTGTTCTTTAGTCCCCCAGTGGAGAATCTCGTTACCAACAGCAATGTAACGGATTTTCGTATCTGGGTAGTAGGGTTTGATTTTGTCTTGGACCCATTTTCCGGCTTTATCGGAGTCTGTAAGGGACGGGATGTCCCCATTTGGGACGGTGATGGTCACGTAGATATCCGTTTTAGCAAAAGCTTTCATGATTTCACTATTCATATCAAAGATTTTGATCCGGTCAATTATTGTACTCTCTTTAAGGAATTGCGCGACTTCCTTAGGTGAAGGAAGGTTGTCAGCAGTCGTGCCATAGTTCACGCCGATTGAGCACACGTGCAATACGATTTGGAGAAACGTCGATAAGAGAAGAAGATGACGACACGTAGATAACCGTAGCGAATGCTCCATTGCTTCTACTGTTGAAACAAAACAAAGAGACTAGAATATCATAGGATCAAATGTCAGTTGCAAACACAATGTAAGGTTCAAAAACATTATTAATGTTGTTACCAACATTCTTTAAATTCATATAGTCAACACTTGTTGGGTTAAACCTGACAATGATCAGAAAATTTTATATTACAACAAAAAACATACTTTCAATTCTAAGTTTTATATAAAATACGGGTAAAGTTATTTTACAAAGGTTCCTAAAAATAAAAAAAAGTGTATAAAGACACAATGGATCGCAAAATATAACACAATGCCGAAAAATATAGCACAATGTCACATAAAAAAACAATGAGTCACAACGCAAATATAGGAAAGACACGATGATAAATAAAAAAACACAATCTACAAGCTAAATATCTAAAAGCAAAAACCTAAAATCTCATATCGTAGAGTTCGATGAGACGGTTCTAATACAGCTTAAATGAGGTTAATCGGAGACCGTTTGATACAATCCGATAACATTTTTTGAAAAAAACTTACAATAGTTAGTTTGACTGGATCATGGATTTCGTTGCATCCAGTCATGTTGAATCTGAACACAACTTGTCCAACAATTTATTAACGAACATGCTTGAGATTCAAGGAAGATGAATATACAATTGTAATTAATTTGGATGAAGAAAGGATGAAGGAAGGAAGAAAATAAATATTTCTTGTATTGAAAGGCCGGCCGAAAAAGGATTTGATTAAGCTTTATTGGTTTATAAAACGTAGCAAATATCTCGGGCAATTGCGAATGGTTGATGATAAGGAGCATGCATGAATGTAGGACTTCCTGTTAACTTGGAATTCGATCATGATCGATCACAATGACTCATTTTTTAGATAAACTATATTTTGTGTGGATCAAATGTGTAATTTTGTGTATTTCTTTCATTTGATAAGTTATTGCCATAAGGGACACCCAAAATACCCAACAAGCTAGCATAGTTACTGATCGCATTTAAACATTTTGAAAAAGAAAACAAAAATTACCACAAAAGTACCAACATATAACATTCAAACTCATGAATTGTTACACTATGCAAATACAGAAAACCGCGTTGTAATATATTTAAATATGACTAGAGAGAGATCAACTATAAAGATCGATCCTCCGGAACAAAGTCATTCATTTTGAAACGGTGGAAAGATCGAATAAGATCAAGAACATCAAATGGGTGCTTGTTTCAGTGTCGGATTGAACAATGGAAATTCTCATCTTGTTGGTGAGTTGATAATCTACTAGTGATTTCGATTGGATATTGATTCTAACTAAAATCATGATGATCTGGTGTTTTTACAGGGAAGTCTACATCTGCCTCGGTACCCCCAAGCGAAGCCGAGATTTTGCAAGCAGAAAATTTGAATTCTTTTCGTTTCAATGTACTTCAAGAAGCTACCGAAAAGTTTCATCCGAATAATGAGAGTATACCTCAACAAATGACTATGTCTGAACCAATTCAATCTGCTATCCCACAAACAGTTGAGAAGGTTACACCCATTGAGTTTCACGAAACTCTTGGTGGTAATTCAAGTGGAGCAACTACTACAACTATTGAATCAATTGGTTTACAGTTGTACAGTGGTTACATACTTAAGACTCCCTTGAAGGCAACCACTGTTGAGGCTACAACTGTAACCTCTGTTCTAGTAGGAAGTCCACATAACCAAGAAAAAGGGGCATTTGTTTATGATGATTTGGAGTCTTCTCCTATTATCAAAACAAATACAACTACCACATGTAGGAATTCAAATGATCCTATTAAATTAGGTGATGAATTAAGATATAAAGATTTGACGGATAGAATGACTTCAATGGAAACATCTATTGCTAACATCAAAGAAATGATGAAGCAAATGATGGAGCTTTCTAAATGTCAACCTAGCACTCATAAAGCCAAACCTTCTCCACAACAACCACCACAAAAGAAGTAAAAGAAAGCTTCAACACCACCTTCACCAATTCACCCAACAGATGCTGATACAACAAATGTATCAACATATGTTAGGCAAACAACTGCTGAGACACCAGTTGTTTCAGCAGAGGTTAGCCAAACCTCTGCCATGATCATTTTCACTACACCACCAACAACCCAACCACCTCCAACACCACAAAGATTTCCCACACATCCACCTTCACCACCAAAACGTTCTCCTTCACCACAAATCAAGTCCACACGCAAGAGAAAAACTCATGTTGTGTTAGAAGATGATGAGGAAATTAAATCACCAATCCCCTTATCATCTGCCCCCATTCAAACCATTCCACCCTCATCACTTTCATCCAGAAAACCCACTTCATCCATTCCAATTGCTACACTACCATCAGTCATTCCCCTGGTAGCTCAATATCCTCTGGAGGTGCTCACTGTTAAAGGTGAGATTGAGTCATTCTTCCCATGTATTGACTTTGATTAGGTCAGATGGTAGTGTTGAAAAGCTTAAAATGGAGAATGCATATGATCTTCAAGATTTGTTGGACCTTCAACTTGAAAGGGATGATAAAGAAGACATGTACTCGCTAGACTTTGAACTACAATTCAAAGGACAAATCAGGGAGATGTTGATGAGAAATAAAGATCAGTAATAAATAAGGGTTTTGGCATAATCTGTTATAGGGGGAGATTTTTGGCTCATGTGGACCCCGCCAAAAGAACAGATGATTGAAAGCCAAAATAGTCTACAATCAACTGATCCATAATAACAGTGATTGAAGACATTCTCCTCACAATGGCAAAGGCATCAAACAACTGCTGCTACTAAAGGTCTGCTAGAAGCTAAAGTCTGCTGGTTCACAAAGTCTGCCAAAGGTAAACCACTGATGAAGTGACGGGTGGTCCATGGGACAACCCTTAAGTGTGTTAAAAGACAAGTTAATCCCCCATTTAATTATGTAATTGTCTTGAATTAGATAACTACCGTTGTTTGTGTTTCAGGTGTGTTCGGGACTTAAAAGGAGGAAAAATGCAGCTTTGGATGGAAATGGACCGGAGCGGGTTCTCAAGGAATTGAACGAAGAACAAAAGAGAAGCTTCAGGGAAACAACGACAAAATTTGACGTGTTGTCGTAGTCTCACGCAAATTTAATCCAATTACTACTAATAGCTAGTGGTAAGTGGGTATCGAACACAGGGAGTTTGTGGAATGTATGTTGATTACGCAGCTTTGTGAATTAACTAAAATTAAACTAAACTGCAGAAATAAAAATTCAAGAGTTTGATTGTTTGGTTTTAAACTAAATTTATCTAACTAATTGCATTTCAAGATTGGTTATTAAAACAGATTAAGAGAAAGCGACCATCTTAGGTTTCCGGTTTCATTTGACAATTGTGCCTAAATCCAACTAGAAAGAGTCACATAGACATGACTCATGCATAAACGTTTGTTGTGATAAAAGGGAACTAAGTACTCGGATTAGAGAAATGCGAGGTTGTTACCCGATGACCAATTAACTAATATCCAACCCTAACCTCTCCCGTGATATCTCGATTGTCAGCGTCACCAAGAACGTATGGTTTAGACTAAGATCAAAACATCAATTAACAATTTACAATCAAACATTCATGCATCATAATAAACTAACAAACATAGCAAGTTCATTATTCTAGAAATACGGATAAAACAAAAAAGTTATAGAGAAAACCTTCAACCTAAGATGATCACCGAAAGTTTAGCCGCACATCGCTTGGTGAATCATCATAACACAAAGTTTAGAGTTCATATGAATCAAAACACAAACCGAAATGTTTAGAATTGTTCACAAACAGTTGCACCAGCCAAAAATCGCCCTAGAACTTCTGCAAAATGTCTCCAATCATGAGATATCTGAAAAGACACTTGAAAACGACTTTTAAGAGGGCAGTTACACTTTTCTCGCCAGAGACTACCGTAACTTACGGTAGCTACCATAAGTTATGGTAGCGATGAAGTCTTTACGGTGGAGATCTACTGCCATACGGTGGAAAGATGGACTTTCAGGGGCTACCGTAAATTACGGTAGCTACCGTAATTTACGGTAGAGCCCTGAAACTTCTCTTTTGTTCTTCGTTCAGTTCCTTGAGAACCCGCTCCAGTCCATTTCCATCCAAAGCTGCATTTTTCCTCCTTTTAAGTCCCGAACACACCTGAAACACAAACAACGATAGTTATCTAATTCAAGACAATTACATAATTAAATGGGGGATTAACTTGTCTTTTAACACACTTAAGGGTTGTCCCATGGACCACCCGTCATGAAGACTAAGGTCTGCTGGAAGCAAAGGTATGATCACCCTTTGATTGAAGAAGACAAAGACTACTGAAGAAGGTCTGCTGAGGTTCAACAGAGGATAAGGCTCATCAGATGTTGAATCAACAGATGATGTATATCAGTGTTTTGAATGTAACAGTGTTTAGCTATACCATATGTTAGAGTTAGTTACATGTTGTTAAATATCACTGTCTAGGTGACGTCAACCTAGATTCCTCAGAGGTTTGCATTGTACTATAAATAGAAAAGTGCATGTACTGTTCTATTAGATCACTTCACCTTGATATTTTGTACGAGCAAATTGAGTGATCTCAGGCTGAGGGGGAGTTTGTATTTCATGTATACGTGTATCATTGTAATCTCAATCATTCAATTAAAAGTATTCATGATGAAAGCAAATCTCTCATTGTTTGTGAATTAAAGTTTATCTTCATTCCACTGCATTAATTCCATATTTGTTATCATCTTACATCTTTCATCTTAAACTTTCACAAACAATTCAAACTCAGATCCTAGTAGAAGGTAATGTTGTTTCTTATCCGAGGCTAGAGATGGTTTATAAAAGATTGATAAATTAAGGTTTGTGTATAGCTTTTAGTGAAGGTCCCCAATTCATAAACAAATTATAGAAATGCAGAATGAAATCAAGAGATCAAGATTCTTGATTACGTAATTTTATTAATCGAATTATGAGCGTTGTGATCGATAAATAACGGTCCTGTTTATACTTGCACATATGGCCAGTGGTTTTGGATATCAAACGACGCGAAATGGTTCAACCCTTCTGAATAAACAATTACAAATTAAACCTAACGAGTTTTAGTATTTACGCGTTCTTATAGTTAAGAAAATCTACATTACACTTAAGCCCATCATTTAATCGTGAAGCCAATGAGTTGTACCATCTACGTGAAATATTACAGATAGTAAAAACAAACATAAATACTAGTGACAAAATGTGAAAGTTTATTTACAGTCCATAATCATAAGTCCTTGTGTAATGGGGCTTTATATCACGGGGAGAAGGACCATAGCGCCTGAAGAAACACAGACCTTATGGGTAAGCTCCGGCTAGGACTTCAACTCTTTGGCGATCCGAACAGCTAACTGCAAAACCAAACACCGTTAGGACTCGTTACAGGAATGGGGTTATTCATGTAACCACCCTCCGGCGTGAGAATAAGTCTCGGTTTGGGAGAAAGAAAGTATGAATGTAGAGAGAGAGAGTAAACGAGAGTAAGTTGATCCATACCTTTAATGTTTACCTCTATTTATAGTTTACCATTAGGGTTTCCCCTAACTTAGGATGGGCTCCGATAAGTTAGGGATTTGCATGATCTTCCCAAAAGTTTGGGGATTTGGTTACGTAGTTTATCCATGCAGAATAGAACCTTCTAGAATAAACGTGTGTAATTAATTATTTATAATAAAATAATAGGTAATGACCGGGTCGGGTTAGCCGATCCGGGTCATACCTTGTCATGTCCCCCCAGTCCGAAGTTATGAAGTGAAATTCATGAGATCAGACTAAAAAAGGAAAAAGTCAAAGTTTCCCCTTTGAGTGTAAGTTTCTCGAGTGGGGTATCGTTACATTTTTTGAAAAATGGCGGCAATGTGAAAGGATGTGACAGTTAAGTCATCATTAGGATGACAGTTGTACCTCCCCTGTCGTGACGCGTGTTCCATTTGCCTTTTCGAATTCGAAAGTTTGTAATCCCTTATAAATAGGTTTCTCGTTTAGGGTTTGGGATTACGTTTCCATCCTTGTTCACAACCCCTTTCTTCCATTTCTTGATTCCGAAAATGGCTTCCAAAACCGGCGAGTCTTCTTCTTCTGCCCCATCAAGTTCTGATGCCCTATATGTCAAATGGGGGCTTGTTTCGTTGAACAATCTTATTCAATATTACGGTATTAGGGCGGAATGGAATCCGGTGCTGCCGTCAAAGACAGACACAGCATTTCCGTTGAAGAAAGGAAAAATCACTCTATTTAGTGATTTTTTTCAAATTTTGCAACTTCCGATTGCCGATCACCAAGTTTTATAAGTTGGTTCTTGATCATTATCCCATCCACATTTCCCAGCTGTATCCGTTAGGGTTGGTTAAACTTAGACAGTTTGAATTTGCTTGTATAGCCCTAGGTCATATCCCTGAACTTACCGTTTTTAGGGCTTTTTTCGTTCTTGTGTGGAAATCCCTTTTTTCACCTTTGATAGGCGAGATATCGATGTGTCTTGCTTGAGAGACATTCCTACCAGTTTCCGGGATAAAGATTGGAAGAAGAAGTTCTTCTTTATTGACGCCGGTGTGATCCCTGGTGAACTGTAGTGGAGGGAGATGGGCCCCAAGGACAAGGTTAAAGACGACGGTCCCCCAAAAGATGCTTATGTTGAAAATGCTCTTTTTAAGAGGTTGTGTGAATGCCCCTCCGAGTGCACAGTGATCCCGGAGGGAGCCTTGGTGATGGCGGGAATGAGCCTGCTATGGCGTGATATCAGGTTGTATCCTTCCTTCCGGAGGGATGATGAAGGTATGTGGTTCTTTTGCTTTGAGTAAGCTTTGTTAATTGCATCTGTATTGATATGTGTAAATGTCAAACAGGTAAATAGAGTCTATCTGATTTTGTGGATCCTCCTCGACATGCTGCGTTGAGGGCCGCGGACCGTGTGATTGGGGAGCAAGAACCTGATGTGCTGAAGGTCCATCTTGAGCAATTCTTGCTACCCGCGGTGCCAGCAGATCCTGCTGCTTATATCTCCAAACCTTCTCCCAGCGGGGGGAGTGGTGCCTCGGCCGCAGAGGCGAAAAAACCAATCCGGGTGAAAATCACCGGGAGGAAATACATGGCTGCGGGGGCCGCTACTTCCGCTGTTACGGCTGGCGATTATGTGCCCATTGAGGGTGTTGCTGTTTCATCTGCTGCTGCTGAGTTGGTGAGTCCAACTCGCGTGTCAACGAAGGATTGTGCCTCCTTTGACTGGTTTTCAAGCAATCCAAATGGCTCACGCCTTACCCGTTGGTGAGTAATTTTGTTTGTGTGTAAGCATTGACTTTGTATGCTATGTTGCTGATCATTTAATTTTGACATAGGCTCTACTACTGAAGTTCAAGTTGAGGGTACGTCATCCGCCCCCTTGACGTCTGTGGATGTGATGTTTTCCGCGACAAGCGGACCAAGCCTTTCAAAGCTTATACCATAGGCAAGTGTTGTCGCTGCTGTCAGTTCTTTAATATCGCCTCCTGTGTTCACAGCTGCCGTGGCGGTGACAACCAGTCCGGTTTCTACGCCGCTGCCTTCGAATGTCATCCCCAAATCCTTGTTTGACTCTTCGGTTAGCGTTTTCTTTGCGTCTGAAAAGGAGATGCACACGGCGTCTGCTGCTCCCGAGGCGACCAGTGCCGGAGGCACCACCGTGAGCGATGCTGGGGGGTCTAGCAGCGGAATTATTGATGATGGGGCCTGTTTGGGCGATGATCTGTACCTGCCCACCAATAATTGGGATCCAAATGTGGAGGATAAGCGTTACCAGCCCAAGTGGAAAATAGCGGAGTCGTCAAGATTGATCTTCCCCCCAGTGGTACATCACTGGGTTGAGCGTGCATATCCTCCGGCTGAGTCAGCCTATGTTGAGGGGTTAAATAATGAGAATTTGATGACTGCCACGATGGTGGACTCCGTTAGTCAGCCCCGGAGGCTAACAGAAATCTGACGCCGGTGGATGCATGATAACAATGAGCTCCACCAGGCGCGGATTGTTATTCAAGAGCTGAAGGATGAGAAATATCATTTGGAAAGTCAACTCCAAGCTGCTGGTTTGAGGGAGAGCAGGTTTGTGTCTGAGAAAAACAAGGCGGAGGATGATTTGAAACGTGTAACGGCCCATCTTGCTGAGGAGAGAATAATATGGATTCGTGATATAGCGGAGAAGGATCGAGTCCTTGCTCATGCTAAAACTGTCCATGAAGAATTGGAACGCAAGGCTGTTGCCGAGGCTCAAAAGGTGAGATCTGAGTTGTCTGCTAAGATTGAAAAATTCCGAATTGACACTGATTTTGTGTCTCAGGTGCAGGAGCGGTATTAGGCTTTGACTGTTGAGGTAGAAGCGTCTAACGCCAAGGCTCGAGCCAAGCAAGTTGAGTTGGAGGAGTGGGAGGACCAGCTTAGAAAGCTTCAGCAACAATGTGATTCCCTTGTCTCCGAGAAAAATAAGCTTGTCCAGTCTTCCGCCACCCACCAGGCATGCCTTAAAGAGGCGGAAAGTGCATTGGAGTATTCAAACGCCGAGGTGGATAGCCTGACCAGCCAATTGGCGGGGTTACGCGGTGACAGGAATTGGTTAATAACCAATGGCCTGGTTGGGGCGTTTGAATTCCTACGTCAATCAGTGTCTTTTACAGCTTTGTTGGACCGCCTTTCTGCTGCAGCTTATCAATCAAGTCACCATGATGGCGTTTACCATGGTTACTTTGAATGCCAACAGCCAGATAAGATTACTCCCACATTTCACACGAAAAGAGGCAAACTTCAGGGAGATATGGCGGATGCTCTTGAAGCGGCATGCAATGATCCACTACCCGCGTATGCTGATCTGACAAACAAAGTGGCTGAAGATGGCGTGGACTCTTTACGCTTACTGTTGGACCCAGCGGAGGAGTCGGAAGAGGAATGAGTGTTTTATTTTGTTATATACACTATTCCTTAGATATTTTGTATAAACACTGTTTTGTTTGGGTTATGTGCAAATACTTGATTTTCTGTCAGGCATTTAATGCTAATATCATGATGAATGACGCCGCCTTTTGTCTGAAATGTGGTGATTTGACGTGTAATGATGACTTTTTATTAATTTTGCCATCGTCATCACTGTCAGACCCTTTAAACCTGTATAAATTAAGTCTTATTTTTCCCAATTTGGTAATTCGAAAAACTGGGCCGGAAGTGCTATAAACAGAAAATTCCCCAAATTCTCTGACGTTTGGATGCAGCTGATGGTTTGATTCATCTTCAAGTTCCAGTGACGGAGGAGATGATTAGAGGAAGGGAGATGAGCTCCGATGATACTATACCCCGGGTTAGACGGTCTTGCAAGAGTGTTGAAGATGAAGGTTCTTCAAAAGTTGATGGGGATGTAATCTCTCTATCAGCTGACACTCTGATGGAAGCTTTTCCTCCTGGTCACGTTCAACGTTGCAGACAAGTGTATGAACGACGTTGTGGTGGCCGTCATGATGCAAACTTTGCTGATGATCAGAGAGCATTAGCTTTTCCGATGGGTGAAGTGGATGTCAACGACCTAATCGTCGACCCTCATCCTTTGGAATATTACGGTAAAGCATTGTACACCCCTGCAGAGGTGAGGGCAATGCTTTCCGGTAAGTGGATATTTAGAACATGTTCGTTTTTTGGTTCCCGTATGTTGGTGTTTAGCAACAGGGACAAGTACTTAGTTTTTGTAAGATAGTTGTATGTATTTTTTTTTTTTTTTATCAAAATACCTATTTTTTTGAAGTGGTTAATGTATCTATTACCAAGATACTCACTCTTAGCGCTGTATAGTTTTGATCCACTGACTTATATGTGAAAAATATTTCGTGTCAAGGATGCTTTTTTACCTTTATGTGCAGTTTAAATGCGATGGTAATTTTTTGTACGTAAAGTGCAGTATGAATGTTATGGTAATTTTTATTGTGCATGTAAGTAATGAGGGAGAATAATAAAAAGAAATAACTTTTATTAACTCAATACTTAGAGGAAAAAAGAGACATAGTTAAAGATGAATTACACTTGTTTGTAAAAGAAAAAACAATCAAACCCGCCATTAGGGGCAGGGCTTTACATATAACATTTTTTCAATTGAGCCGCGTTCCAGCTACGTGGGACCGCGGTGCCATCTATCCTGGATAGGCGGTAGGCCCCTTTGCCTAAGTCTTCTTGGATGACATAGGGACCTTCCCAGTTGGGTCCTAGTTTGCCTAAGGGCTCTGCTTTACTGACTTCATTGTCACGCATGACGTACTCGCCTTCCTTGGAAGTATGCTGAGCCACACGCTGATTGTAGTACTTTTCCAAAGTTTTCTTGTACTTCGCCTCACTGATGGCGGCTGCCTCGCGCCGTTCTTCCAGTAGGTCTAGGCCTTCCCTTAGGAGCCTGTCATTGTCATCATCAGTAGTGAGGCGTCTCAACGATGGTAATCCGACTTCTGCGGGTATCATGGCCTCTGCTCCGTAGGTTAGGCTAAAGGGGGTTTCATTGTTGCTTGTCTTGGGCATGGTTCGATGTGCCCAGAGGACATTCAGCAGTTCTTCCACCCAAGAGCTTCCTTCGTAACCTAACCTTCTTTTTATTCCGTCAAGCAAACTCCTGTTTTCCCTCTCCACTTAGCCGTTTCCCTGGGGGTGTGCTACCGATGTAAAGATCTGTCGGATCTGAAGCTCTGCACACCAATCTTGTAGGACCCTGTCTGTGAATTGCGTTCCATTGTCGCTCACCAGGTATAGCGGTGGTCCAAATCGGCACACTATGTGCTCCCACAGGAATTTCTTTGCATTTTCAGCAGTTATTTTAGCCAAGGGTTTGGCCTCAACCCACTTGGTGAAATAGTCGATTGCCACAATTAGGTACTTTAGCTTTTCGGGGGCCAACGGGAATGGCCTCACAATATCGATTGCCCACTTTTGAAAAGGCCAGGCCGCCGTGACAGGAATTAAATTGTTCTTGGGGCGGAGTGTTTGAGGAGCAAACTTGTGGCAACTACGACACCTCCTGAGTTCATTTACCCTGTCTTCATGCATCCCGGGCCAATAGTACCCGGAGTTGTGGACTTTGGCGACCACTGCCCGGGGTCCCGCGTGAATGCCACATATGCCAGCGTGTATTTCTTGGATCAGGTATTTTGCTTCCACTGGGGATACACACCGCAGTAGTAGTCCCAAGTATGACTTCCTGTATTATTTACTTCATATTGCAACGCCTTGGTTTGTATCTTCTGGGCTTCGCCTCTGACAGGGGGTAATTCCCCCTTTGTGAGGAACTTTAGGATCGGAGTGTACCAACAGGGTTCTTCCATTGTGATGGCGGATACTTCCCGGGGTTTAATGGAAGGTGTTTGTAATGTTTCTACCCTTACATCTCTTTCCATACCCGAGGTAGCGAGTTTGCTCAGGGCGTCTGCGATTTGGTTTCTTCCTCGATGGACGTGATTAAGTGTGACACTGTCGAAGGAAGCTATAAGCTCCTTGGTCTTAGCCAAATATTTTTCCATCGATTCATCCTTGGCTTCATAGGTTTCGTTTACTTGGTTATTGACTAGCAGAGAGTCAACGTACGCATCGACTCTTGTTGCTCCCATAGATTGGGCTATTCTTAAACCCGCGAGTAGTGCTTCATATTCTGCTCGTTGTTGGAACATTCAAAATCAAACCGCAAGGCGTACATCAGCCTTATCTCATCCGGGCTTATTAACATGAGACCCGCCCTGGACCCTTTTCCACTGGATGATCCGTCGGTGTACAACTTCCAGGTTTGCCTGGCTGTGCTGGACTCTGGTATATCTTGGACCATGGGGTCCTGATTACTTCTCCATCAGGAATCTCAGCCAAGAAATCGTCGATCACCAGCCCCTTAATTGCTGTTCGCTTTCGATATTCAATATCTAGGGCTCCCAATTCAATTGCCCATTTGGCCAATCTTTCAGAGATCTCTGGCTTGTGCAAAATTTGCTGTAGCGGGTAATTTGTTAAGACCTGTACACGATGCCCCTGAAAATATCTCTTGAGGCGCCGGGTAGCGTGGACCAATGCCAGTACCAACTTTTCAAGTGTTGGATACCGCGTTTCTGGTCCCGCCAGAACTCGGCTGATATAATATATGGGTGTTTGTTTTCCATCTCTTTCCACCGTAAGTACCGCGCTCGCCGACTTATGAGTTGCCGCCAGGTACATTTCTAGTAGTTCTTCTGGGTATGGCGCTGTCAACATGGGTAGTTTTTCGATGAACCGCTTCATGTCTTGCAAAGCTTTTTCCGCTTCACTGGTCCACTTGAAGTTTTTCTTGTTAAGGCAATCTTTCAACGTCTTTATGAATGGCAAAGATCGCTCGACGTGTCTTACCAAGAATCTGTTTAACGCCACTAGACGTCCGTTCAATGCTTGTGCCTCTTTTAAAGTTCTGGGGGAGGGCATTCGCGTTATAGCGGCTACTTTTTCCGGGTTAGCTTTAAAACCACCCCGGATGACCACTACCCCCAAAAACTTACTTTCTTCTAGCCCAAACGAACACTTCTTGGGGTTAAGCTTGATGTTGTATTCTCTCAGCTTCTGGAAAGTCTCCTCGATGTCTTCGAGCATTTGCTTTTCCTCTTTGCTCTTGATCACCAAGTCGTCGACATATACTTCCAAGTTTCTGCCGATTTTTTTTCGAAATCCTTGTCCATGAGCCGCTAGTAAGTGGCTCCGGCGTTTCGTAGACCGAAAGGCATTTTGGTATAGCAAAAACTGCCCACATCGGTATGAAACGCCGTTTTTTCTTCGTCTTCTCTTGACATTTTGATCTGGTGGTAACCCTTATAGGCGTCTAAGAAACACTTGTACCTATAAGGGACCAGAGAGTCGACCTTGAAGTCTATCTCAGGCAGCGGATAAGCATCTTTAGGGCATGCCTTGTTCAAGTCTTTGAAGTCAATGCACATCCGCCATGTGCCATCTGGTTTCTTAACCATTACAGGGTTTGATACCCATGTGTGATACTTTGTTTCTCTAAGGATTCCAGCTTCAACCAGCATTCGTACTTCTTTGACTACCGCCGCTTTTCGATCAGGAGCCATGCTACGTTTACCATGTGCGACTGGTTTAATGCCCGGGAGCGTTGCTAACTTGTGTTCTGCTTTATCCTGGGGTATCCCAGTCATGTCAGAGTGTTCAAAAGCAAAGATATCAGCGTTCCTTCTCAGCAACTGTTTTAGGTTGTTTTTAACCTCAGGGGAAAGACTATCCCCTATTGTCACTGTTTGTTCTGGATGTCGTGTGCTTAAAACCCACCTTTTCGGGCCGATGGCGCCGATAGGCCCTTGACGGCATCTTTTGGTATCCAGGACTTCTCCCAGCTTATCCAGGTATACCGTTGCAATCCCCCGCGGGGTGGGGAACTTCATGAAACCCCGTGCTGTGGAAACTACAACGTCAAGTTTTCCCAGGGTAAACCTTCCAATGATTACATTGTGGTAAGACTCAGCGCGTACCACAAGAAACGTGAGGAGTATGGTTCTTTCCCAGGGGGTTTGTCCAAATGTGACTGGGAAAGTAATTTGGCCGATTGGATCAACCTTTTCACCGCTGAAACCTTTGATAGGGGCGTGTACTAACTCGAGCAATTTTCTGTCTTCTGGTTGCATTCTGTTAAAACAGTGCTCATAGATGATATCTTCAGAACTCCTGGTGTCTACCAGGATTCTTCTCATGTTATAGTCGCCTAACGCGGCAGATATGATTAGGGGGTCGGTGGTGAGGTGTAAGTCCTCTACGCGTGGTTCGATAGTCATGGTTGCCAGCATCCAGGGTTCAAGCGTGGAGAAACTCCGTTTTGCTCCCTTTCCCTTATCGGCGTACACCATATTTAACTCCCGCTGTCTCTTACCTGCCCCTTTGTCAATTTCTTCTTTGGTGGGGGGCGGGCCCTGCTTTATGTCTCGAACCAGGTGCGCCAATTTACCCGCCTTTACGAAATACTCGATCTGCTTCTTCAATTGAAAACAATCGTTAGTATCATGGCCGTTGCCCTTGTGGTATTCACAATATTTGCTGATGTCTTTGTTGGGAGCGTCCTTCAACGGCTTGGGAGGATTAAATTTGACATTTTCGGAGGCCAGGATTTCTGCCGGTGTTTTACTTAAATTGGCATAATCAGACCGCGGCTTAGAGGAGGATTCGCTTCTCGAATGTGAACTCCGGGATCTATCATACCGCGAGTCTGATCTGTCGTTCTTTTGGTACCTGTCTCATCTACCCTTGCCCTTAGAGCTACGCTGCTCTCTATCGTCTTGATTTTTCTGGGCTTCCTTTTTCCTGTTAGCCGCGTGACTGGCTGCCACAGTTTTTTCTTGTGGGATATACACCTTGGCTATCCTCAGGATTTCCTCAATGGTGGAAGGTACGCCATCCCTTCCATAGAGTGTTCTCAATAGCTCATCATCGTTTACTCCTTGTAGGAAAGTGCTGCAAGCCAGATCGTTTGTGACACCTGGGATCGCCAGGCTCTCTTTATTAAATCTGACGATAAAACTCTCCACCGTTTCATCGTCTCTCCGACGAATGTGAAGTAGTTCATTTCGATCCTTTGTGTGCCTTCTCTGTTGGCTGAATTGCAACGTGAATTTGGCCTCTAAGTCTTCAAAACTATCGATCTCTCCAATAGGTAGACTATCCCACCATACTCGTGTTGCCCCTACCAGCGTTTAGACGAACATTCTGCACGAAAGGGGCATGGGCCAACAGGCTACTTCCCCGGCACTTTTAAACAGGTTGAGATGGTCATCAGGGTCACCTAGACCATCGTATTTACCCACTGTCTGAGGCATCTTTGGTTTTTCCTTGATTGGGGCTTCAGCTATTCTCCTTGTGAACTTAGACTTGAAGGTAGCGTCCACAGGTTTATAAGGTCTGGTGAGATCGTCATCTTCAACGTTAATGGGTTGTATTGGAGGGGTTGCTCCGCCCTGGCTAGTTCCCAGAGTGACAGGGGGTTGAGCCGGGGTGATGTTCAGTGTAGAGCTGGGGCCCCCGTTTGGAGAAAAACGAGGCCTAGATGCGTTTCCCTGTCATAAACAGGTTCCGCTGTAGGCGGGGGTTGACTGTAAGCCGGCTGGGATGTTGGAAAGGTCCACCAAGGTTGCATATAAGCCGCGTATGGCGACTGCTAAGCATGACCTTGTGTCGCCATCTGTGGAGTATATGTTGGAGCATTGTATGGGGGTAAATACCCGTACGGGGGTGCATAGTAGTACCCTGGGAAGTAGGCTTGATTCCCCGACGTGACTGGGGCGTTCATAATCCCTGGAGCCATGATGACCGGCTGGTGTGGCGGCGTGGACAATGCCGCTGTTAGTGCTGCTGAGTATAATAGCGGCATGGCGTTTGTAGCCGAGGGCTGATAGTATTGAGCCATGCTCATCTGCGGTGTAGTAATACTTGGGCTTGCGGATGTGATAACCGGCATAGTGCTATGACGTATTGTCTGTGCACTCACGGTTGATGATGGGGTGAAGACGTTGGTGTCCGTTGCGGTTGGTACCACTGACCGGAACTGCAAGGATGTGTATGAAAAAGGGTCAGCTACTGTCGTCCCAGAAGAAACAGCAGAGGTGCCTACGAACCCTGGTGGTGGTGCTTCTGCTTCAAATTCCAGTTCGAGGGACCTGGTTACAGCAGGTGAAGCCGACATGGTGGTAACGGGACTCGTCTCTAGCAATGGGTTGCCGGTTATCATTGCCTGACTTGGTGTTACTGCCGTGTTCTGATCGCTTGCCATTGGGTTTACTCTTGCTGTTGTTACAGAAAGGTCCCACGGATGGCGCCAATGAAGAAACACATACCTTATGGGTAAGCTCCGGCTAGGACTTCAACTCTTTGGCGATCCGAACAGCTAACTGCAAAACCAAACACCGTTAGGACTCGTTACAGGAATGGGGTTATTCCTGTAACCACCCTCCAGCGTGAGAATACGTCTAGGTTTGGGAGAAAGAAAGTATGAATGTAGAGAGAGAGAGTAAACAAGAGTAAGTTGATCCATACCTTTGATGTTTACCTCTATTTATAGTTTACCATTAGGGTTTCCCCTAACTTAGGATGAGCTCCGATAAGTTAGGGATTTGCATGATCTTCCCAAAAGTTTGGGGATTTGGTTACGTAGTCTATCCATGCAGAATAGAACCTTCTAGAATAAACGTGTGTAATTAATTATTTATAATAAAATAATAGGTAATGACCGGGTCGGGTTAGCCGATCCGGGTCATACCTCGTCAGCACCCCATAGCACCGCCCCACACCACTAGGGGGGCGCTATGGGGGTGAATTTTCTTGGAGCCGCGATACACATAGCGGCGTTACAATGTTTCCCCCACTCACACACTCACATATATATATACATATGTATGTATAATTGAAGGGTTATATAAAGCTCCATAAAGCTCCTCTCTTACGCATTTCGCCACTTATCGCATAACGCCCCCAAAAAGAATTTATGACTACACATCGCCTAAATAAGAGTTACACATACATGTAGTTGAACTTGTTAGTTAAATAAGGTCACCAAATAAAGTGGCAGGGGGCTGCTTGGTAGTTAATCTTTTTTTTTTCTTTCTTATTTTGTTAGTTAGTTTGTTTTAAAATTATTAATAAAATCCTAAGAAAATATCCAATATTTTATATGAAGCAATGTAAAATGGTCTCTGATCACTTAGGAATATTATATGTGTATTTCGTTCATTTGATAAGTTATTGCCAATTTGCCATAAGGGACACCCAAAATACCCAACTAGCTAGCATAGTTGCTGATCGCATTTAAACATTTATTTGAAAAAGAAAACAAAAATTACCACAAAAGTACCAACATATAACATTCAAACTCATGAACTGTTACACTATGCAAAAATTAGAAAAACGCGTTGTAACAAAATTAAATATGACTAGAGAGAGATCAACTATAAATATCCTCCAACTGTTTATCTTGTTCTCCAATGAATTTTTTAAATAAAGATCGATTTTTCAGAACAAAATCATTCTTTTTGCACGCGAAATCGAATAAAACAAAGTATACATCAAATGGGTGCTTGTTTCAGTGTCAGATTGAACACTGGGAATTCTCATCCTGATAGTGAGTTAATGATCTACTAATCATTTTGATTAATGATTATATATTGATACTATGGTCATGAATTCGATCTGGTGTTTTCACAGGGAAGTCTACATCTGCCTCGGTACCCTCAAGCCAAGCCGAGATTTTGCAAGCAGAAAATTTGAAATCTTTTCGTTTCAATGTACTTCAAGAAGCTACCGAAAAGTTCCATCCGAATAATGAGTTAGGAGAAGGTAGATTTAGTACAGTTTACAAGGGGTGGATTGATGAACAATCGCGTGTGGCCACCAAGCCAGGTGTTGGCACTGCGGTTGCTGTCAAGAGGTTTAACAAACATTATCGTAGTCAAAGTGACCGAGACTGGTTGGTAAGTAAGAAATGCTGGATTTTGGTATTTGGTACTTGGTATGCAGTTTATTAATGAATATATACTCTTAGTAAGATGGTTTTCTATTAATATTCTTGCAGGAAGATATGAATTACTTTGGGCAGCTTAATCATGAAAATCTCGTGAAATATATCGGGTATTGCCTAGAGGGTGGACACCGACTCCTTGTGTACGAGTTCATGCCTCGAGGCAGCTTAGCGAACCACCTTTTCATAAGTGAGTTCTTGCAATTATACCTTGTGAAACTTGTTTACTTAAACTTTCGCTATTGGATTATGTATACATATATTGACGCAAGATAGGCGGGTTAGGAGGGATTAGGAGTATGAATTTCTAAAGATGAAACGAACTGAACACGAAATCCGTGGGTTTAGGTTTAGTTCGAGCGGGTTTGGCTCAGTTTTGGCTTGGACTCAGTACTCACAAACACGTTTAGCTAAACTAGGAATGGTCGTGTTAAACCAGTGGGTTCTTGGGTTGATCCATGTGACCCGTTTCTTTAAATATCTTTTATATATTAACTTAAACTATTTGGGTTGTTTTAACGCCAAAATTCTAAATTTTAAATAAATTGGCATCGTTTATCATAATTCATTCAAACATTAAAAATAGTATTCAAATTTAGAATTTTGAAACATTCACATGTAATAAAACTAAATAAAATTATTTCGGGTTAAATGCGAATATAAGTGTCGTATCAGCTTCATGTGTTTGATATATTTTCAGGTTTATGTCGTGTTCAGGTTCATGTTGGATTCAGTACGCCAACCTACGAACACGACTTGTTTAGCAACCCTAGGTGGAAAGTAACACATTTCGAGTTGAAACATATCGTTTTCTAGCTAGTGCAAAAGGGTGCTAACATATTACATTACAAACACTAAAACCGACCCACTCATAAACATTATGTATCAAAATCTAATTTGTTTTCTTGTCCACAATCTTAATCCTAATGACAGGAGGTTCTCACTTTCAATGTCTTTCTTGGAAACATCGGATAAAAGTTGCTCTTGGTGCTGCAAAGGGACTTGCATACTTACATAGTACTCAACCAAAAATGATAAACGTTTATTTCAAGTCCTCTAACATATTAATTGATTCCGTACGTCACGAATTAATAATGGTTATTTCATGACAATATATTCTCAATTTGTTTTAAAATCTAACCTTTACAGGCTTTCAGGATTACAATGCAAAACTTTCTGATTTCGGGTTTGACAAGAAGAAAAAGATTGATCCTGAATTTGTAGGTGCTGCCAACGCCTATGTAGCTCCTGATTATTTACGCATAGGTAGGGGCGGGTAAAGTTAATATATTTTAGTTGATATTGTAACATGTAAGTCTGTAAACGAACCAAATGAAATTACTATTGTATTCGTACGTTTACGTGTAAGTTAAACGAAAGAAAAATAATTGAACATGAACGAAAAAACAAACGTACTTTCTTGTTCTTGTTCAGGGTTGGCCCATAGGGTGTGCCGCGCATGTCCAAAAATTTTGAAGGGTCCAAGCATATATTTTTGTATCGTTTTACGCAAATAATTTTTTTTAATTATTATTTAACTGTTATACCTAAGATTTTAAAACAAAAGGAATGATGGAAGAGTTAAAAAGACTTTCGCCATTTTTTGTGGTTCCCCAATGAACCTCTCTCCACACACGCGCGCACATATATATATATATGTATGTATGTATGTGTGTGTTCTTATTTCAAGTGCTCATTATTATAGTCGCATAGGGTATTCGACATCTAAGAGGAAGCCTTGTTTGTATTTATTCATTAAGATAACCGAATGTTGTTCATGTTAGGGAAAATATATAAAAAATATAGATATAAACAATCAATTCTTTTATTTTCCTCTAATAATCTACTATATTGTGATGAAAGGTCGTCTTAACGAAAAATGTGAGATATACAGTTTTGGGGTGGTGCTCGTGGAACTATTAACAGGGAGACGAAGCTTTGACAAAAATCTTCCATCAGATAGCGGGCAAAGGGTAGCCGAGATTCTTAAGCCTATATTGATTAACAAAGAAATGATCCTACGCGTCATGGACCCAAGTATTCACGGCCAATATTCTTCTGTTGCTGCTACACGAGCCGCCTTACTTGCAAACAAGTGTGTCATGACATATGCTAGACATAGGCCGAATGCTAATGACTTGGTTAATGAGTTGGAGCAGATTCAACACTTGTAGAAAACCTTCACAAAAATTCCTGCAAATGTACTAGTTCAGAAAGATAATGATAGTAATGTGTAGAATAATGAAAACCGAATAAGTTACTATATGGTATACTAGTCTAAGTACCCGTGTGTTACACGGGTGACTAATAAGAAAAATAAATACTTTAACATTGTTGACTTAAATATTTTAATTACACATACGTTGAAATATTAACGGAAATTATAGAGAGTACACCAAATAATTGAAATACATGAACACAACAAAAAATAACAACTCATTGAAGATCTCTTTATAAACAACATTAGTTGTTTTATTCGTAAGTTTGCCATTGTTGTCAAGTATTAGTACAAGTGTTGATACTTCCACATGCCATATACGGTCTATCCGATAATTATCCAATACATTACATATTTTTAGATGGTGTTATACAATTTTCGTAGTTTTAGAATGTTATCAATAATATATTAATAATAAAGACGGATATTTTCTATAGATGACAAAAAAAAAAAATAACAAATTAATATATTATATTGATACGTGGTTTAATTAATATTAGATCAATAGTTTATTGATAATACATTAATATTAATATTAACACATGTTTCTAAGCTAATAATAAATAAAAAACATATTAAATATTATAATAAGTAAATAGTACATTAAAGATGATTTTTTTTTCAAAATCATATCTTGACGACTGTATTTGTTAACCGATTACATTATATTTATTCAACCGGTGTAATACACAGGATTTTAACCTAAGAAAAAAATCATCCACCTTTAAGAAAAAAAGGTTAAGCAAAACAAAGTCAAACATGCCTCTCTACATGACCAGGTCAAAACTGCAAGTCTTATAGTCAACAAACATAATTCTAGTTAACCCACCTCCATTACTACTACAAACATATTTTTTAACGGCCAACAAAATATTTTATTCAAATTAACCGGTCAACAAAAATGTTAACCCAGAGATATTACATAGTTTACCAAATAAAAACATTACATCACACTCCCATAGAGTGTAACTCGAAATTACATCAATCTTCCCACGACAACGCATTGCATTTTGCCCTGTTTTTAACCCATAGGAAGCCATACATTTTAATTTCATAGGGCTGTCTGCATGACCAATAATATTGCACGTCTCCATTTCCTTGACCCGTGGCATTTATTTTGTATATCAACCAAATATTTAAGCTCAAGAATATAAAATCGGCTTAGCTTGCACCAGGTTTCTATGAAAGCCCATATTTGTTGTGCAACAGTACACCTAACAAACAAATGACCTGCACTTTCATACATTATAAAAATGAGAAAGAAGAATGAGAAAGGGAAAGAGACACATACACTATTCGAATAGGCTTCAAAACACCGTAAATCGATTCAATGAATCCAACTGAACCTCCACGAACCTAAACACCAAATTAAACAAATCAACAAAACAATCAGTTGAATTATGATTAAAATAAAACTGCTTCTAAACCTGCAGATTTATAGAATTGTTGATGGTTATATGGATTCCACGGTCAGAAATGGAAGAAAGTAATCTGGTGATGAAGTTTCCCCAGAGTGGCTATTGAAAGAAGAGTTAATTAAGTTGCTAAAATCTGTAAGGTGTAGGTTGTGCATTCGCATGTTAGATTGGGGCGATAGGTTTGATTGGATCGAGAGAGTTTGATCTCAACAGACAACGGAAGCTTCTCAACCCCCGCTACTTTCTCGTTTGTTCTATTAGTTTAAACCAAAACGAAGCCAAGCACCATCGGATAGTTAAAACGAAAACTTTAGTCGAGGAAAATATGCTTATGATAGGCTCAGAGTCTAGAAAACAACAATACCACCATGGTTGAAGGGAAGGTTGCATGTAATGAACTGCCATCCTTGAACCCTATCATGCCAAGGAAATATCATCAACTTTATAATCAAATGTATTGACTCATCATAGCCTCATCAGAAAATACGACCTCTAGAAACACCGTTTTATGTCTTGAAATCAGACATTAGTAGGTCCAGAAATGGTAGTATGTCGGCAAAAAGAGCCATGCGACCATGAGAAGATAAAGCAAGGAGAGCACATACATGTGGCTTGCTCTAGAAACCTTACAAACAGGTCAGAATGGCATTCGACAAATAAATACCCAAAACTTACTTAAAGCCAAGCGTACAAATTGGTAAAGCTTTAAGAAGTTCCCGGTTAATAATATAAAAATATACGTTCTCACAAATATTTTCCCTTAGCAACCAACATAGCACCAACTTACACATTCAAGAAGCCTTCAGCTGAGCCTTGCTCGCCATCATTGAGCTTACAACTTGCACTATTGAGGTCCACATACAAATCCAAACAACCAAATTCCCACCCCAGCTTCTAAATTCCCCCTGGTTATAGATTTCTAAAGAATATAAGACACTTAAATGTAAATTGTAAGGAAACTATTAATATTAATTAAAAGATAGATTTGCTTACAACTTGATATTAGTGAGGTTATGTTAAAGTCAATTGCATGTTAAAATCGCATATTTTGAGAGACTTATTTTTCCTGTAGTCCTTCACATTCATTGATCTCATGAAACATAAACCTTACGAAAATCAAAAGCATGATAAAAATCATAATGTTGTATGGGAAAACATTAGCACCAGGTGCTTACCTTCTCGTTGAGCTACTCTTTAAGTACTCTATTATCTCATGTTTTGACCAGTCAAAGAGAGTAGCATATGTCTCATATTAGAACTATATCTTTCAATAAATCACCAAAATACCCCTAGGGTGTTAAAAATATTATCTTGTCTATGATGTAGTTATGTGTGTGTGTGTTTTAAAAACACATACCTCAAGATCAAAGGACTTCTCATGTAAGTGTGCTTTTAGCTCAGAAACATATCATATAAAATAGGAAATTCAGCTTAGGTAGATGATTGCGCGACAATGGTTCAGAAATCGGAGTATATATAAATTAAAAAAAAGAAGTAACTACAACAATTTGTTTTGAGGATTAGGAATCAAAAGATGAATATGTAGATAACGATTTAGCTCTTAATTCATAAGAGCATACCCATATGAAAGTAATCTAGAAGCACGACGACGTAATAATTGACGGATTATGCAATATAAGGTTGTGTCACATTTTCTTTCAAACAACTTAAATTTCTCAGCAAAGAGAAAAGATCTTCACCATTCAAATACCCGCATCATAATGTGAATCAGTTCTCATGAGAAACAAAATCCAAGTTGCATACCTGGCTGAAGCGGCTGAAAACTTAGATCTTACAAACTCGAAAACTTAGATCAGCTTGTAACACCTCGAAAATTCACGTCCTATAATGTGTAGACACGTGTCATATGTTTGAACGTGTGAAAGAATGTTATAGAAGGACTAAAGTTGACAGTTATGGAAAGTATGTGAATATACGAGTTCTAAATGTCAACATTGAATAAATATATTGTACATTAACCCTACATGATGTTTATAGCATCAAACGAATAAATCATGGATCATACGAAGCTAAAAGTGAAAGATTACAAACTACAGGGGTTAAATGTGTCAACATGTTTAAGTTATACCTCTGAGTGACCTTTTGACAAACCCGAAGAATTTTAACGGTTAATTATGCTCACTAGAATGCACGATATAAATTTCATAAAGTTTCGTAATCGTATGAGAAAGTTATGATCAAATTCGTGTGCGAGGGGTTAAAGCGTTAACGTTGAAAGTTATGACTTTTTGGGTTAACCGGAAGTGTCCAGGGGCTTGGCAAAGTGGGTATAAGTCCTAAACCCCTTGTAGGTAAATATCAAGGGGTCAAATTGCAAATATTAAGCTAGTTGCCCTTTCGAAAGGCCAAGAGACATGTTTGTGGAAACTTGAAAATGTTAAATCTGATTTCAAGTCCCATGCGGGCTGCGTAAAGGATGGTTAACCTTTACGCGGGCCGCGTTAGAGGCACAGATGCAGAAAGTGCGAACAGCCTCCTGTATTCGCGCAAACTCGACCCAAAACGGATGTTTCACTTCATGTGCGACCCCTAGGCAACCCCTAAACATCTAGGGACACATGTTGATGAGTTATGGTCAGTCATAGCCTTGTGTGTCAACTTCCTACGGTGATTAAATCACTATATAAGGACCAAAGTTGCAACCAAGTTCCTCACACTTCATTCTTGCAATCTGATCATTTCTGGAGCTCAAGTCTGCTCTCAAGTGATCACATTTCGTGTATAGGACCTTGGTAAGTTTGCTAAACCTTCCTTAATTAAGTTTTAGCTTAGTTATAGCTTAAAAGTCAAACCGTCGTAATTAACGGTTGACTTTAAGATTAATCACTAATGGTCCAGTGATTAGTCGAATCAAAAGTAGTTATAAGTTGGTAATTATGTGGGTAATAAACCCTCAAAAGGGTTCCCCTTGATTCCCACTCTAACTAGGTCAAATGTCGGGTCAAACCTACTAATAAAAAGTCAACAGAATGTTAATTTTACAATTTATGCATGATTAGCAATGTAGAACATATACAAACTGTTTGATCATTAATATAACTTGGTAATTAGTGTAAGAACATGTCTAAACATGTTCAACCCGACAATTTCCTGTTTAGACCCGGTCTGGAACCGAAAGTCGCATAGTTTGACTTTCACTTTGACTTTTAGTTCTGACCCGTTGTGGTATGTTTTAGAAATACCTAAGAGCTTCATTTGGACCAGGTTACATGCTAGTATAACCCTCTGTGATTATACACCATGGTTCATTAGTTAACCGATTAATACGCATGATTCCGTTAATTGCCTATATGTTGACCATTATGCCCTTTTCACCTTAAAATGTGATTTTTGAAAATGTAAAAGAGTAGAAACTTTGATTACTGATATATAAACTTGTATGCAAAGTTTGACATCAGTTTGAGGTGTAGATTGAGAGTTATGCTCATTAGCGTAATTAAGAAGCTTTATGTTAATAAAACGGCGTAATTAGCGTATAGCCTAGTTAAGCCTACTTTTTTATACCAAACTTATTACCCACTGATGTAATATATTATTTTGGGATTTTTAAAGATTTTTAATTAATTTTTGGCTGAGCATAACTCATAGTCGTAAGCTTAATCCGGTAATTGTCGGTTTTGCCCTTACGGGCCATAAAATGAGTTTTACATATCTAAACGACTCCAAACCTTTTGCTACTGATCACATATGATAAATAAATTATTTTAAGCCTTCTGGAACAATAAAAATATCAGCTTTAAGTATCGAACCCGAAAATGGCTCCTAGTCGCCTAATTAAGCGTTTTTAATGCCTAGTATGTACTAGAACTATTTTAAACATACGAAGGGTGATACCTACTGATATTTGAGACAAATTATAATATTTTAACAGTAGGCAAAAGTCGTTTAACTCAGACTTCAGTTTTGAGCTTTTCGGCTTATGTGAAATTACCAAAATACCCCTACGGGGCATAGTTTGGTTATAATTGATAAATTTCACATATATACTTTACCCTACTGTTATAACATGGTAAAATAAGTATTTTGGCAGATTATATCAGACCTGTAACTCAGGATACTACTTAAACTCTTTTATAACCTTTAAAATGACCAAACTACCCTACGGGGCATAGTTTGTGTTTAAATTCATTTCGGGCATAATAAATGATATCTTACTGATTTCACAACATATATGGAGCATATTAACTTAGGAAACCTGTAAATGGCTCTCATTATTACCCGTTACGCTTATTACTCGTTCGGTTCGGTTTATGTAACTAGTTTACATAAACTAGCCTAAACGGGTCAAACCTTATCGGTTTTATCTCAAAATCCAGAATGTGTATAATATACCCATATTAAGCAAGTCTTCATACTTGTCGGGTCTAAAACACATTCTATCCGGTCATCGCTTAATCGTGCGTACGAACCGTATCTTTGAAACTAACCGGTCTAAGCTTTAGCTTAATTAAAGACCCGTTAGGATTCTAATAGGTTATTATAAACCTTCGTTCCAGATTAGGAGTACCAGTAAAAGCTACTTGCAATTTGCTTATTGTGATTTATACTTTGCTCAGGTAAATACTTTTAACTTATTTTCCCTATACGGGCTTGGGTTACGGTATATAGAATACCGCTTGATCGGGCATCAAATCTTCCATCGTTGGGTGGTTAATTGAATAATTTGATCGGCTCGTTTAAACAGTCTTGTTACTTAAAGCCTTTGGGGGGTTAATGACCATGTCCCGGATATCCTTCGCATCATTTTACGAAATGGCCACGACTTAAGCGCGGGGTGTAGGCGTACACCCGTCAGTGCACAAAAGAATAATGTGGTGTGTCTATTGATCTTTAACCCGGACAAGATCCGGGCTACTGAACGCACAAGGAACATGTAATTCGTTCACAAGATTATATATTTAAATAATTCTCCCAAGTTAAACAAAAATGTGTATGCCACGTGCATCCAAATCAATTTTTAATCATTTTCTAAAATGAGTCAGTTGATTGTATTTACCAGTGTAAACTGACGTATTTTCCCAAAAAGATTAAATGCAGGTACTAAGCGTAATTGGCTGGGATTTCTCCTTAGCATCATTAGAAGTCTCGCAAGCTTAAGATGCCTGAAGTCTGTTGAACTGTTGTTTCCATTTTGTTTCCGATCCGTCTGTGGATAAACTTCCGAATATTGTGACATTTGATATTACAATATTAAATTCAGTTGTATTATATCTTTAAATTTGCTTCCGCTGTGCATATTAAATATTGTGTTGTTTGACTATTACGTTACCAACCATGACGTCATGATACTCCCCACCGGGCCCACCGGTGACACGTGGAAATCGGGGTGTGACAGGTTGGTATCAGAGCCAACACTGAGTGAATTAAACACTAGCCTTTTGTGTTTAATCTCAGCTACACAATTGCACAATTCTAAACTTTCGAGTCTAGACTTATAACTTAGGAAAATTTCCACTTTGTTTGTGTGTCCTTTATTTTACATATGTTTTTGTTGTTATCTCATGATATATTGACAGGAATTAAAAATGCCGCCAAGATTCTTCAGGAGAAGAGGAAGAGGCAAGGGGCCAATCACCGCCCCCAATGATAATGAAGCTGGACCTTCAAATGTGCGAGCTCCATCTACCACGGAGAGTGATGATCCCCGGCAGAACCGGAGGAACCTCTTTGAGCCAGCTAGACGGTCGGTCTCACATAGTTCAACACCTCCTAATCCTTATGGGCCTCAGCCGGAGTATGAGCCCAACAACCCTCAACCCTCATACATACCGTTACAGCGATCCTTATCGCACAACTCTTTCGGAGACCCTACACCTGTCTTCAGGGGCCGGTTTAACCCAGCCGATTTCATACCAGAACCAGCGGGTTTTAACCCACTAGGGCCAGATGACCATTTCTCAGGTGATCACGCGGATGATATGGACGAGGATACGGACCCCGTCGAGCCTGCCAGTGGTACACCAAACCACCCGATAGAGATCTCTGACGGATCTTTTTTCCACGGATCACCCTATGTTGGTCCGGATAGCTTTCAAGCTATGTTTACCCGGCACGAATGGTACTATACACCTCCTCACCATTCGTCGCCTCATCAGCAGCAGCAGCAACAACAGGATCCCTCTGTGGATTCACGGTTTGTGGCAGTCACGCCACCACCTCCACCGCCACCAGTTCAACCGGCACCTCCGCAACCGCCAAGGCGTAGGAGATCTGGACCGCGTATGTCTACACGGGGAGGAGACTTCCATTTCAGCTCTCCTCGGCAATCAAGTGGCAGCCATTACCCGCCACATCAAGAAGATCCACAAATGGGTGGACCTTCACACCCAGTTGCACCGCAACCACCGCCTATGGGTTTTGATAACCCAATTCCGGAATACACGGGTTCCATGGCGTATATCCCGTTTGAACAGCCAGTGCACACCAACTACGGTTACGGTGAAGCTGACCCCTACATGGTAGCGGCAAATTACAACGCCTTTAACCCAGAAGGACCCTATGGCGCTCCTTGGGAAGTAGGGTACCCAACTCTTGGGTACCAGATACCTGCCAGACCAATTATACGGATGCAATCGCAGCCACCACGATTTTCTCCCCCAGAACGGGAGGAAATTCTTCATAGACTGGATCAGGTTGAGCGGGATTTTCGCCGCGACCGCCAGGAGAGACAAAGCTTCTTCCAAGGATTGACAAACCTGATCAAAGGGAAGAGCAAGAAGGACCGCTGAATCCTTCCAATTGTTGTATAAGCCCCTGCGTGGGTATGTATGTTTGTTTGTTTGTATTGACCCCTGCGTGGGTCTATTCTTCCATTAACCCCTACGAGGGTATTTTATTGCTTAAGTCCCTGCGTGGACTATTATGTTATTATCTGTGTAAGTCCCTGTGTGGACATTTATCGGTGTGTTAGTCCCTGCGTGGACTTATGATTTTAGCCCCTGCGTGGGCATATCTTTCTGTAAGACCCCTGGGTGGGCAAATGTTTATGTTGAAAGACCCGTTCAGGGCAGCGTGTAATCTTTTAAATTAATGGAATGTAAGTTTATAAATTTCATTTTGCTAGTATATGCATAAATATTATATATGAAATAAATAAATCAAAATCATTCCTTTTTGATAATAATCTGCCTATTTAAATATTGAATAAGAATCTTAAAGTGTGAAACCTAGCCTTTTGGGTCATTATAAGACCGGGCCAAGATGGTAAGACCTGTTTAAAAGATTCAAATCCCGGTTAACATCTGTAAACATGTTAACGCTCCTGGCAGACGTGATTCATTAAAATCACACACGTCATTCTTATTATTGGACTCTTCAAAAGATTCCTAACCCAATTTATTGATCTATGTATCATGGGTTAGATCATCAATTGAGATGATCATATTTTGACCATACGTGGTAATGGAGTGCCTACGGGCCCTGCTCATTTCCAAATGAGCCAAAAGACAGTGGTAGCGATGACTCCCTGTCAAATAAAGGTAATGAACTAGGTTCAAACCTTCATGCTTTGATTTTCTGAAATCATAGCTTATAATTTATAAATGTCCTTGTGACTAGGCCTATTGTGCCAGTATACCTTCATGTTTTGATTCTCTGAAATCATAGCTTATAAATTAAAATGTCCATGTGACTAGGCCTTTTGTGCCACAAATAAAACTGTTATTGTTTTATAATTAGGATAGATTATGATAGAAATCATAAATAAATATGATTAATAAATTAACCAAATATGGTCTCTGTTTACCATGGTTAATGAATTACCCTAAGGGGCAATTCCATAATAAACTCCCAAATAAACTATTGTCCTTGTTTTCTGTAACAGTTCAATTAAAATGGCTAACTCAGACGAGATAAATAGTCATCCAGCGGAGAACATTGATAACTCCCGGATTAATTTAACGGGTGCTGAGTTAAAAGCGTTGGTCGACGACGCAGTTACAAAGGCATTGGAACGGCAGTACGAAGAGTATAGTGGGACTCGTAGTAGGACCCTTTCTACACAGCCTTCAAAGCCACTGTCCAAGAAGGACGAACCGAAGAAAGATGATGATCGACACTCCTCGAACCACCACAGTGCTCCATCTCAGCAGGTTGTACTAAACCAGGGACCCCGTGACAAGGGTTGCTCTTATAAATATTTCGTTTCCTGCAAACCCCGGGATTTCACTGGGGAGAAAGGAGCCATTGACTGTATGACGTGGCTGGATGAGATGGATACGGTTGTGGATATCAGCGGATACGCTGATAGAGACGTGGTCAAGTTTGTGTCGCAGTCTTTTAAGGGTAAAGCTTTAGCATGGTGGAGATCTCTGATTCAAGCCACCGGGAAAATCCCTTTGTACAATATGTCATGGGATCAATTTGTTGCCCTTATCAGGGAAAATTACTGCCCTCAGCATGAGGTGGAGAAGATAGAGTCTGATTTTCTATCATTGGTGATGACAAACCTTGACTGTCAAGCTTACCTAACGAGCTTCAACACAATGTCCCGGTTGGTTCCTTATCTGGTAACCCCGGAACCAAAAAGAATAGCTCGTTTTATCGGTGGTTTAGCCCCGGAAATCAAGGCAAGCGTAAAGGCTTCTCGGCCAGCTACTTTTAGATCCGTAGCTGACATATCCTTATCCCTCACTTTGGATGCGGTCAGGCAAAGATCGCTGAGGAATAAGGAGGCTGAGAAGAGGAAACGTGAAGATGATAGTTCACGCAGACCGAACAAGAAGCACCGTGGGAACGGTGATAACAAGAAAGGATCTGAGTCAAGGAAAGATGGGCATCATTCTGGTGAGAAGCCCAAATGCAAGATTTGCAAGAAACAGCACTTTGGAAAGTGCAGACTTGAGTCGAACTCACAGACTCAGTCAAAATCTTATGCTTGTGGTATATGCAAGTCCACGGATCACAAAACCTTGGATTGCAAGAAGATGAAAGACGCAACGTGCTACCGTTGCAATGAAAAGGGGCACATTAAAACCAACTGCCCTAAATACACCAAGAAGCCTGAAGAGGCCAAGAAGACTAATGCTAGAGTCTTCAGAATGGACGCAAAGGAAGTGGTTCTAGACGACAACGTTATTACAGGTACTTTCCTTGTAAATGACGTCTATGCTAGAGTACTTTTTGATTCAGGCGCTGATCAGTCTTTCGTTGATAATAAGTTTTGTGAATTGCTGAAATTACCTGTCAAAACCTTAAATGTGAATTATGAGGTGGAGTTAGCAGATGGCACCCTAGAAACCGTCTCTACTGTGTTAGATGGATGTGTTATATCCATTAAGAACCACTCTTTTCCTCTGTCTCTACTTCCCTTTAAGTTAGCCGGTTTTGACATAGTTCTGGGTATGGACTGGTTATCTCATAACCATGCCCATATTGTCTGTAACAAGAAACAAGTGGTGATAAAGACTCCGTCTGGTGAATCACTCACCATTCGGGGAGATACCCAGTATGGACTGCCTGAGCAAGTGACTATGCTCAAGGCTTCAAAATGTTTAAAGAAGGGTTGTGTCATCTACATGGCACAAGTGATTATTGATGAGCCTAAACCGAAGATCGAAGACATCCCCATCATTTCTGAATACCCAGAAGTTTTTCCGGAAGAACTACCTGGTTTGCCACCAGATAGGCAAGTGGAATTCAGGATTGATATCATCCCTGGAGCAGCACCAGTTGCTAGAGCACCCTATAGGTTGGCACCCACGGAGATGAAGGAATTAAGGACGCAACTGGATGAACTGCTAGCTAAAGGTTTCATTAAACCTAGTTCGTCTCCTTGGGGAGCGCCAGTCCTGTTTGTCAAGAAGAAGGACGGATCGATGCGTCTGTGCATCGATTATCGTGAGCTTAATAAGGTCACGATCAAGAATAGGTATCCTTTACCCAGGATCGACGATTTGTTCGATCAATTGCAAGGAGCAAGTTACTTCTCGAAGATTGACTTGAGGTCAGGTTACCATCAACTGAAGGTTAGAGATGAAGACGTGCATAAAATAGCATTTAGGACTCGTTATGGTCATTACGAGTTCCTAGTGATGCCTTTTGGGCTCACTAATGCACCGGCTGCATTCATGGATCTCATGAATTACGTTTGCAAGCCGTACTTAGATAAATTCGTCATCGTTTTCATCGACGACATTCTTATCTACTCGAAGAACCAGGCTGACCATGAGAAACACCTTCGCTGTATTCTCAAACTCCTGCATCAGGAGAAGCTCTATGCCAAATTCTCCAAGTGCGAATTTTGGCTTCGTGAAGTCCAATTCCTTGGACATGTGGTGAGTGAGCGTGGTATCCAAGTGGATCCCGCTAAGGTTGAAGCAGTTATGAACTGGCAAGGGCCAAAGACGCCTATAGAGATTCGTAGCTTCCTGGGATTGGCAGGATATTACAGGCGTTTCATCGAAAATTTTTCAAGGATTGCTGCACCCCTAACTTCCTTGACCAAGAAGAAAGTAAAGTTTGTTTGGGGCCCTAAGCAGCAAGAATCATTTGATATTCTGAAGAAAAAGTTGAGCAACGCCCCAGTACTGACATTGCCAGATGGAATAGAAGAATTTGTGGTTTATTGCGATGCATCGCACACTGGCATGGGGTGTGTGCTTATGACGAAAGGCAAGGTTATTGCCTATGCATCAAGACAGTTAAAGGTGCACGAAAAGAATTACACCACCCACGACTTGGAGTTGGGTGCCGTTGTATTTGCACTAAAACTGTGGAGGCATTATTTATATGGAATCAAGTGTGTGATCTATTCTGATCACAAGAGCCTCCAGCACCTGTTTAATCAGAAGGATTTAAATATGAGGCAACGCCGTTGGATGGAGACTTTAAATGATTATGATTGTGAAATCAGATATCATCCCGGCAAGGCGAATGTAGTCGCTGATGCCTTGAGCAGAAAGGAAAGGGTGAAACCCATCCGAATCAATGCCAAGCGCATGGAAATAAAGAACAGTTTGACTGAAAGGTTGTTAGCTGCACAGAAGGAAGCTGTGTTGGAAGCTAACTACCCTAATGAAAAGCTAGGGGTAACTGAGGAGCAGTTAACTCTTAGCAAGGACGGAATTCTAAGATTAAATGGACGCATATGGGTTCCAATTTATGGAGGACTTCGAGATGTCATCCTCCAGGAAGCCCATAGTTCCAAATACTCCGTTCATCCTGGAGCTCATAAGATGTACCAGGATCTAAGGGCAAATTATTGGTGGATAGGCTTGAAAAAGTCTGTAGCCACCTATGTAGCTAAATGCTTGACATGTGCGCAAGTCAAAGCCGAGCATCAAAAGCCGTCAGGTTTGCTACAACAGCCTGAACTTCCTACGTGGAAGTGGGAAATGGTAACTATGGATTTTATCACCAAGTTACCTAAGACAAGGAAATGAAATGATACAATATGGGTTATAGTTGATAGACTGACTAAGTCAGCACATTTCTTACCCATCAAGGAGACTTATAGCTCCGACATGTTAGCCCAGTTATACGTGGATAAGATTGTAGCCTTACATGGCATACCTGTGTCTATTATCTCTGACAGAGATACTAGATACACGTCACATTTTTGGAAGAGTTTCCAACAATCTTTGGGCACGCGTTTGAATTTTAGTACGGCTTACCATGCTCAGACTGACGGTCAGAGTGAGCGTACTATTCAAACGTTGGAAGACATGCTACGTGCATGTGTGATCGATTTGGGTGGTAGTTGGGATAAGCACCTACCACTAATTGAATTCTCCTACAACAATAGCTACCACACCAGCATAAAGGCTGCGCCTTTTGAGGCATTATACGGTAGAAAGTGTAGAACGCCAGTTTGTTGGGCAGAAGTTGGAGATGTCCAATTATCAGGACCAGAGATAGTGTTCGAAACGACGGACAAGATTGTCCAGATTCGTGACCGTCTCAAAGCTGCCTGAGATAGGCAGAAGAGTTACGCAGACCCAAAGCGTAAAGCTTTTCACTTCGAAGTAGGTGACAAAGTGTTACTTAAAGTGTCACCCTGGAAGGGGGTGATGCGATTTGGTAAGAAAGGCAAGCTATGCCCGAGATACATAGGACCTTTCGAGGTTATCGAACGTGTCGGGTCAGTTGCCTATAAGTTAAACTTACCGGAAGAGCTCAGTGGAATTCACAATGTGTTCCACATCTGCAATCTGAAGAAGTGCTTCGCTGATGAATCACTGGTTATACCACATACAGATGTGCATATAGATGAGAGCTTGAAATTTGTGGAAAAGCCATTGTCGATTGAAGATCGACAAGTTAAGAAGCTTCGAAGGAAGCATGTACCTATTGTAAAGGTCAAATGGGATGCCCGTAGAGGTCCCGAATTCACGTGGGAGGTTGAATCCACGATGAAAGAAAAGTACCCTTATTTATTTCAGTAAATCTCGGGTCGAGATTTATTTTAAGGGGGTGAGGATGTAACACCTCGAAAATTCACGTCCTATAATGTGTAGACACGTGTCATATGTTTGAACGTGTGAAAGAATGTTATAGAAGGACTAAAGTTGACAGTTATGGAAAGTATGTGAATATACGGGTTCTAAATATCAACAGTGAATAAATATATTGTACATTAACCCTAAATGATGTTTATAGCATCAAACGAATAAATCATGGATCATACGAAGCTAAAAGTGAGAGATTACAAACAACAGGGGTTAAATGTGTCAACATGTTTAAGTTATACCTCTGAGTGACCTTTTGATAAACCCGAAGAATTTTAACGGTTAATTATGCTCACTAGAATGCACGATATAAATTTCATAAAGTTTCGTAATCGTATGAGAAAGTTATGATCAAATTCGTGTGCGAGGGGTTAAAGCGTTAACGTTGAAAGTTATGACTTTTCGGGTTAACCGGAAGTGTCCAGGGGCTTGGCAAAGTGGGTATAAGTCCTAAAGCCCTTGTAGGTAAATATCAAGGGGTCAAATTGCAAATATTAAGCTAGTTGCCCTTTCGAAAGGCCAAGAGACATGTATGTGGAAACTTGAAAATGTTAAATCTGATTTCAAGGCCAATGCGGGCCGCGTAAAGGATGGTTAACCTTTACGCGGGCCGCGTCAGAGGCACAGATGCAGAAAGTGCGAACAGCCTCCTGTATTCGCACAAACTCGACCCAAAATAGATGTTTCACTTCATGTGCGACCCCTAGGCAACCCCTAAACATCTAGGGACACATGTTGATGAGTTATGGTCAGTCATAGCCTTGTGTGTCAACTTCCTACGGTGATTAAATCACTATATAAGGACCAAAGTTGCAACCAAGTTCCTCACACTTCATTCTTGCAATCTGATCATTTCTGGAGCTCAAGTCTTCTCTCAAGTGATCACATTTCGTGCATAGGACCTTGGTAAGTTTGCTAAACCTTCCTTAATTAAGTTTTAGCTTAGTTATAGCTTAAAATTCAAACCGTCGTAATTAACGGTTGACTTTAAGATTAATCACTAATGGTCCAGTGATTAGTCAAATCAAAATTAGTTATAAGTTGGTAATTATGTGGGTAATAAACCCTCAAAAGAGTTCCCCCTGATTCCCACTCTAACTAGGTCAAATGTCGGGTCAAACCTACTAATAAAAAGTCAACAGAATGTTAATTTTACAATTTATGCATGATTAGTAATGTAGAACATATACAACCTGTTTGATCATTAATATAACTTGGTAATTAGTGTAAGAACATGTCTAAACATGTTCAACCCGACAATTTCCTGTTTAGACCCGGTCTGGAACCGAAAGTCGCATAGTTTGACTTTCACTTTAACTTTCAGTTCTGACCCGTTATGGTATGTTTTAGAAATACCTAAGAGCTTCATTTGGACCAGGTTACATGCTAGTATAACCCTCTGTGATTATACACCATGGTTCATTAGTTAACCGATTAATACGCATGATTCCGTTAATTGCCCATATGTTGACCATTATGCCCTTTTCACCTTAAAATGTGATTTTTGAAAATGTAAAAGAGTAGAAACTTTGATTACTGATATATAAACTTGTATGCAAAGTTTGACATCAGTTTGAGGTGTAGATTGAGAGTTATGCTCATTAGCGTAATTAAGAAGCTTTATGTTAATAAAACGGCGTAATTAGCGTATAGCCTACTTTTTGATACCAAACTTATTACCCACTGATGTAATATATTATTTTGGGATTTTTAAAGATTTTTAATTAATTTTTGGCTGAGCATAACTCATAGTCGTTAGCTTAATCCGGTAATTGTCGGTTTTGCCCTTACGGGCCATAAAATGAGTTTTACATATCAAAACGACTACAAACCTTTTGCTACTGATCACATATGATAAATAAATTATTTTAAGCCTTCTGGAATAATAAAAATATCAGCTTTAAGTATCGAACCCGAAAATGGCTCCTAATCGCCTAATTAAGCGTTTTTAACGCCTAGTATGTACTAGAACTATTGTAGGTCCCTGAATCCCGTATGGATCGTAACAAGACTGTTAATCTATCAAGGGTGCGGAATCCCCTTGATTGATCTTCGAACACAGAAACAAGATTATGTAGAAGAACAGGAACCGAACACACAAACACGCAAACTTTCAAACTGATCTTCTATGATTATCAAACCCTTTGAAGCGTTTTACAATCACTAAGATCTACAAGAACCTAACAGCCGATTTCTGTTTTGTTCTTAACCTCTCAAACTTGAATGCTCTCTTACAATCTCCAAAAGGCTCTCAAGTTGTCTAAAGTGTCTAACCCTAAAACTCAAGACTAAGGCTGTTTATATACACACAGCCAAGATCTCGAATTGGGCTTTGCCCATATTACATTTGTCACATAAACTTGGGCCTAAAACACTTAGTACAAACTTGGACTGATTGGGCTTTATAGAACTCGTTTTTCTTTAAGTCTTCATGATCCAATCTTCTGTTTAATATCCAAAGACCAGTCCAAAGCTGTTGTCATATAACATGCACCAACAAACTCCCCCTTGACAATAGCTTGCAAAGGAAACTTTAGTCTTCAGAATCTCACATTCTTTGGTCTTTGGATAGCGTCAGCTTCAACATGAATTCTGTCTTTGTCAGCAACATCTTTGTCAGCAACAGACTCCCCCTAAGCTGATGCATCCAATCACCAAATCTTCCAAGTTTTGATTCAGCATTCATTGTAAGTCTTCACAGCATCCACTCTGCATTGTAGAAGGAGGATTCTACCAAGCAGCAACAAACTCCTCCTCTCTTCACAGCAACTTCTCATCAACAAACTGCTTCAATCTGTATACTATAAAACAAACATCTCGAGAAACCATAAGAATTTTTCAACATAGTTAAAGAATTGTTATTTTACTAGAGATAGTTAAACTGTATCAGATTAAGCATTTTCCAATTAAGCACCAACACGCACAAATTTTAACAAACACCTTATAACCTGCATGATTTAAAAATTTTTGAACCCACTTTCTAACACAGTCTCCCCCTTTCGGTAACAACTCCTCCAAGAATAACAGTTTTCCGTACATTAAGAATTTTAACAGAAAAAGACACTATTTTTGGATTTTTATATTTTCAAATGTAAAGACTGAAAGCAGTAAATAAATATTTACAGACATTCTTTTTGCGAGTTTCGAGGGTAAGAGAATCATATCAGTGTACGGTCATGTCAAAACGCTCTTGTTGTTCTTTTAGTTAACATTTAGATAAGCATCCTATAACGATTATCGGTATTGTTGTCCACATAAGCTCAACTTATCATATGTAATCATGGCGAGGGGATACGTTAAGGTATGATTTATACTTACCGACCGGTGTTCATCCACATCACGACACATTCCCGTATCAAGGTATGCACGAGGGTTCATCTTACCGGTGAGTATACCGATTATCATCTGTTTGACCGTATATGATGTGAGAAACTCACTTATTTTGATTGAAAACAAGCCCTATGTGATAGAATCACTTATTGATGAGGAACTTGATTTTCAGATGCATGAGGGCACAGGAGCAAGTCCGTGAACAGGTCAGTACTTTCGTACAGCAGAGAGACGAACTTGACTCCCGGATAAATGTGATATTTTATCACTTATTTTGGGGACATGTGATTGTTGATCACTTATTGAGGTCGAATGCAATATGTACACGTATGTATGATATCATGGAAGATCTAGACTTGCGTCCCCGTTATTTTTCGGTAAAAGATACAACCATGATACCCAGATGATAAGCAGCATAAAGACCGAATATCTCAGAACCTCGGCAATCTCTCAAACGAAATTTCGGTACTAAGACCATATGCCAATGAATGGTTCCCACCTGGTCTTCAGTCGATTTTAGTTTATATCACCCTGCACACTTTAAAATGATTGTGAGCCTACCGATACATCTTATATAGAGCTGCTTAGCATATTTCATTTAAGGTTTAAAGAGGTTTAGACAGACCACTGATGTACTATCATTTTCTCTTTTGCTCGCCAGGAAACTCATTTTTGCTTTTCTATTGTTTTTGTGTTTTTGAAATTTTTCGATGTTTTTGTATTTTTGATTTTTAAGAAAAACAGTAAACTATTTACAAAAATTCTTATGAAAAACCAGTTATTCAGGATTCCTCATCCCATTGAGTTCGACTAAGTGTTCAAAGCGAGCTCGATCAAAAGCTTTTGTGTAAAGATCAGCAAGGTTATCTTCTGTGTCGACTCGGTGCAATTCAATTAATCGTTTTTCAGCACAATCCCGTATAAAGTGATGACGTATGTCAATGTGTTTTGTTCTACTGTGCTTTACGGGATTGTTTGTGATTGATATAGTGGCATTATTATCTATCATAATAGGAGTACGAGTGAAATCCAAACCGTAATCGCGCATCTGCTGTTGGATCCAGAGAACCTGAGAGCAACAGCTACCCGCAGCAATATATTCAGCTTCACACGTAGAGGTAGACACACAGGATTGCTTCTTGCATTGCCAAGACACGATCCTGCCTCCTAAGAACTGACAACCACCTGTTGTAGACTTCCTGTTTGATTTGCATCCTCCAAAGTCTGAATCAGTGTAAGCAACGAACCTCAAATCACTATCAGCTGGATACCACAACCCAAGTTTAGGTTTCCCCTTCAAGTAACGAAGAATCCGCTTCACTGCTTTCATATGTGACTCCTTTAGATTTGCCTGATATCTGGCACACAAGCATACGGCAAACATGATGTCGGGTCTTGAAGCAGTCAAGTACATTAGAGAACCAATCATCGCCCTGTATTGAGTTGGATCAACATCTTCAGTGCTTTCATGATCTGGGCCGAGATTGTGGTTTTCACAAATGGGTGTGTTGAAAGTAGAGCAATCATTCATTTTGAATCGAGTCAAAATGTCATATACATACTTTGTTTGATGTATAAACATTCCATCCTCCTTCTGTTCAACTTGTAATCCCAGAAAGTAAGACAGCTCACCCATAGCACTCATTTCAAACTTGCTCTTCATCACCTGTTCAAATTCCTTACACATGTTTTCGTCAGATGACCCAAAGATGATGTCATCCACGTATACCTGTACCAGCAGAAAATCTTCCTTCTTTCTCTTAATGAACAGTGTACCGTCAATCTGACCTCTTTCAAAACCATTTTTGACCAGATGTGTAGACAGTGTCTCGTACCATGCCCTGGGAGCTTGATGTAACCCATACAAAGCCTTATCAAGTTTGTACACTCGATCTGGATAGTCTGGATCAACGAACCCATCTGGTTGTGAGACATACACCACTTCTTGGACTTTCCCGTAAAGAAATGCACTCTTCACGTCTAGTTGGTAAACTTTGAAGCCCTTGAATGAAGCAAAAGCCAGAAACAAACGAATTGCCTCCAGCCTCGCCACTGGTGCAAACACCTCATTGTAATCAATCCCCTCTTGCTGATTAAAGCCTTTGACAACCAACCGAGCTTTGTTGCGTGTGACAATACCTCTTTCATCTTTCTTGCACCTAAATACCCATTTGGTGCCAATCTCTCTCTCACCTTTTGGAAGGTCCACCAATTCCCAAACCTTCAACTTAGCAAACTGGGCCAATTCCTCTTGCATAGCTTCAACCCATGAATTGTCTTTAAGAGCCATATGAATGTTCTTCGGCTCCTCTTGGGAAATAAAGCAACTATACAAGCACTCGTTCACTATCCCAGTCTTCTCAATTGAAACAAATAACCCAGAATTCGCTTCTATGCTTCTTCTAGTCTGAACACCTGCAGTAGGATCTCCAAGTATCATGTCAACTGGATGATCTCTATTTGCTCGTGTAGTAGCAACAGCATCGACTTCTAGATTATCACCCAGGTTTGATCCAACCTCCCCCTGAATATTTTGATTTGCAAACGGATTAACGAAATCCTCCCCCTGAAAGGGTTCAGAGTCACTATCGCTTGAATCAGGATCAGCAGCACTTTGGGAAGTTCCCAGAGCATCTGACATATCTACATTCGATCTAGGCATAAATTCACCTTCATCGTCTTCACCAATCACTGTTTGAATCAGCTGAGAAGCATCTGCATCAGAAACCTCAGGAATATTAAATGATTTAAACACACTATCATAATCATATAATATAGCAGGACCACTCGTTGATTGTTGAGGTTTGTAAGAAGTAATTTCTACATTAAAGACAACCTCAATTTTACCAGTTTTGAGATTAAAAACCCTTTTATTCGGTGTGCCAGGTACGTAACCTAGAAAGTAGCCTTCATCTGCCACCTCACCGAATTTTTGTTTATCTTTGTTTCGCACAATGGTGCAGGGTAATCCAAATGGTTCAAAGCCTGTTAAGTTTGGTTTTTCATTAAACATTAACTCATGACAAGTTTTGTTAAAACGTTTAACGGTCAAAACTTTGTTTAGGACGTAGCAAGCTGTATTCACAGCTTCTCCCCAGAAAAGAACTGGCAGCTTTGAATCTGAAAGCATCGTCCTAGCGGCTTCAATCAACGTCCTGTTTTTCCTCTCAGCGACTCCATTTTGCTGAGGAGTGTAAGGAGCAGAATATTGATGTTCAATTCCCTTTCGAAGACAGTAGAGATCCAGAATCCGATTCTTGAACTCCGTGCCATTATCACTCCTTATCCTCTTAATCCTTGCATCATGGACGTTTTCCAATTTCGTAAAAAGATCTATCAGCATCTCCGCTGTCTCATCCTTGTGTTGTTTTCCCTTTTGACATGGAAGACATTTATCTTCCACTTGAAACCTCAGTAATGGAACCCCTTTCACTAGCTCATTCTTTATGATATAATTCATTTTGCAGTAGTGAATGTGGGCCATGCGTCTGTGCCACAACATAGATTCAGCTTCAGATGCTTTTGACAGTAAACACGCCACCGCAGCAGTTGGATCCTTGGCACCCATGTCCATGACATAAGTATCATTTTTCCTTGGTGCACGCATAACTATTCAATCGTCCGGAATGACCAAACCCGGTTTCAACACCAATGCCTCAGTATTTGTAAAATGGACCGAGTGACCCTTGTCGCAGACTTGTGAGACGCTCATCAGATTGTGTTTAAGCTGCTCAACATAGTTCACTTTGTCCAAAGTGATCTTCCCATTCGTCACTTTTCCTCGTCCAGTAATCCTACCACCTTTAGCACCAGCAAAATTTACATGTCCACCATCAAATTCTTCAAATTCAGAAAACAACCTCGCATCCCCCGTCATGTGCCTGGAGCAGCCACTATCAACATACCATAAGTTGATAATCCTCCTTAGCAGCTCCTGCACACACCAACCGAAAGATTAGTTAGATTGGGGGACCCAAGCCTTAATGGTCTTGGGTCTTCCAGATTCATCAACTACAGGAACATCCATCCAGTATCCATCACTCCTAGCTGGAGTCTTAGATCTTGGGCCTGTTGATGGAGATGGGGCATGATTTCTATAAGGTCTCTGGTCCTGAGGGTACCTATTTGTGTTTGGACTATGTGACCTTTGAAAATTTTGATTTTGATTCCAAGAACCTTGATTGTAATTTCTAAAGCCATTGTTATAAAAAGTTCGACCACCATTATTTTGGTATCGATTTTGATATTGACCTTGACTTCTGAAATTATTTGAATTTTGATTATTCATTTTTGGTGTGTTACTTCTAGGTCTTTCATATCTGCCTGATGTAGATTCAGGCTGAAATCTTGGTTGATTTCTTTGGAAACGAGGAACTTGTGGAGTTCCTTTTTCAGCCTTATCTACACCACCAGCAACACCCGGTTGTTGCTTTGGAGCAGATTTGTTTGGAGAATTTGAGACTTTCTCCTCATTATCACCTTGCTTCTCAGGTGATTTCCCTCTTTGTTTCTCACTAACTTGTGCTTCAACCTTTTTGTTAGGACAGCAGCTAGCTACATGTCCCTTTGTGTGACATTTGAAGCACGATCTCTTTTTCGAAGACTTCTCAGTTGAAGCCTTTGAACTAGATTCTGGTTCTGATGATGATGCCTTAGAAGGATTTGGTTCAGTTTGCTTAGTTTCAAGATTTTCTATGTTCTTATTTTTTGCAAACTTTAAATTTGATTCGTTTTCAATAACGGCTGTTTCGTTTTTCATGTCACTTCCTTGAACAAAATTAACCTTTTTAATAAAAGTTGGATTTTTATTCGTAGGATTTGAGTTTTTCTTTTTCAAAACAGGTTTGCTGTTATTTTCCTTCTTAGCATCATTATCTTCAGACACATCACCTTGACTGGATGTGAAACTACTTGGTGATGTTGACAGACAGTCTGTAAGCTCATCCTCATCAGGTAGGAAAGAATAGTCATGACTAAGAGGAGGTGGGACTTCATTAAAGCCCTGGAATCCCACACTTGTCTTGTCATTACTCTTCTTTAACCCACCCATCATATGTTTCATAACAAAAGTAGAATCTCTGAATTGACCTAACTTCTTTTCAAGTTCAACAATTTTAAGTTGTGCATCTGACAACTCTTTGTTTTTATCAGAAATCTCTTTTGTTTTCTCAGCCATCATGTCATGAGCTAAGTCTATGACTTGAAGTTTTTCATTTAATTTGCAGGTCAAAGCTTCAATTTCAGCTTCATAGCCTTTTATCTTTTTCAAATATGATGACTCGTTTCTTTTAGCAAAGAAATTTGATTCTTTTACGTTAGACATTTCGCTCACAAGACTTTTGTTTTGAGTTGACAATTTGTCAACTTCACCCTGTAGTTCACGACACTTTAAACAAACAGAAGTGGCAGAGTTACTTACCTCTCCTGTCGATTTGTCTGAGTTGGCCATGAGAGCAGCAAGTTGAGCTTCCATTCTTTTGATGATTTCATCTTTCTTATCAGCTTCCATTTCATGCTCAGACTCTGGCTTTTCCTCTTCAGCATCTGTTGTCTGATCAGCCTTATCTTCCTCAACTTCACTCTTCTTCTCAACTTTAGCCTCATCTACTGTAGCTTCACCATCATTGACTAGAGTGATCTCTGCCATGAATGCTTGAGTGACATTTTCATCATTTTCTAAGTGAATGCTCCAGTCATATGATCCTTCTCTTGCAGTAGATATCAACGCCCTTGAGTTAGAGTTGTTCGATGCATTCCGATTGTTTGAACTTTGATTCGTATTCTCATGCTTTTGTTTTTGACATTCCCTAGCGAAATGACCATAACTCTGACAGTTAAAGCACCTGACTTTGGTCTTGTCAAAACCTACGCTCTTTCCTACAAACTTCCTTCCAGTTCTGTTCATGAACCTCTTCACACGTCTCGAAATCATGGCCATCTGCCATTGTAGATCCATCTCTTCTAGATCATCAGGGTCAATCTGATCATAATCTTCATCTAAAGTGGCGGGATCAGATATTTTCCCTTGAATGTAGTTCTCATAAGACGCAACAAAAGAAGCAAGTAGAGCAAGATGTTCTTCAGCAGACTTCACACTCATAGGCATTGACTTTGCACTACTTTGCTTTGAAGTTGATGTTCTCTTGACTCCTGTTGATCCTCCTGCAGCAGCTACAAAACACACATCACCATCCTCATTCACTGTGACCTGCTCCTTATCACACGAAAGAAATGCAGTTGCAGAGTCGCTAGAAGCATCATGAGGTGAAGAAGATGTAAGCCCATTGTATATCCCTGGATCTTGAACCTGATCATAACCAGTGTCCTTTTTCTTCATACTAAGCTCATAAGCTCTAAGCTTTCCAACTACTTCTTCCAATTCCTTCGTGTCATAATCTGCTTCTCCCTTAATCATGAGAGTGTAGATATCCCATTTAGCCGGTAGAGCATCAAGCAGCTTGTCGTTTTTCTCAATGTCAGTATAGCAATCTATATCATAATTATCCAGTTCTGACATCAGATGGTAGTATCGAGTGATGACGTCTTCAAGTGACTCATTCTTCATGTACTTGAATACAGCAAACTGCTTTTTCAGTAGGTCAACTTTGTTCTTCTTGACATCAGGATTTCCCTCATATCTCTTCTCAAGCGCATCCCACATTTCCTTTGAAGTAGTGTACTTCTTAAAGGTATGCTTGATGCCATCAGGTAAAGACATTTTAATGGCTGCCAAGGCTCTCTTTTCAGCCTCATACATTCTCTTTTGTTCGGCATCCATATCAACATAAGCAGTTATACGTTGTCTTCCCTCAAACTCATGAGTTGGGTTCACATACCCATCGTCTATGCATATCCACATACGCGTGTCCTGGTACTCAACAAAAGATTGAAACCTATCCTTCCATGTCAAGTAGTTCTCCACCTTCATCATCTTAGGTGGTTTGTTCGTCGTGCCTACCTCATGTTCCATCCTTAAGAGTTCGTTCAATTTAGACATGTTCGACATTTCAACGTAACAGACTGATAAAACCGTACAAAATTTTTCCGAAAACAGTGGTTACCAAATTACACCGTTAGAATCGTCTCGAAAAGACGAATCCAAAGATATATAATGTCGAAAACTGAATTCGGGATTTTCCAGAGTTTTTTTTTGTCGTAAAAATCCCACGAGTTCAACAGTGCAAACGGCTTCTTCAGATGTGCTACAGATTGTTCTCTAAACTCGAAACACTGAAAAAATTCCTACGCTTGCCTTTCAAAATTCCACCACTTGTGAATCACACAAGATAGGATCGCACAAGACCCTTTGAAACGCACAAGGTCTTCTGGATCGCACAATCCACCAACTTTGGGCCAAACTGTCACTATAACGGGCCTGGGCCTGATCGCACAAGTTTCCTGTTCGCACAAGCTGACTTCGGGTCGCACAAGAACTCCAAACGCCCAAGATCCTCAAACGTACAAGATCTCCAAACGTACAAGATCTCCAAACGTACAAGGTTAAAACAGGGTCGCACAAGATTCAAAATTTGAAATTTTGAACAACAAATGATCGCACAAGAGCTGATTGGGCCACCCAGCCACCCAATCCCGAAACAGCAGCAGCTGACAATCCAGATCGCACAAGCAAGGTCTTAATCAGCACTTCTTTCCATACACGAAATCCAAGCAAAGTCTTCCTACAAACACAAAAACAGTCAAAACAATAATCAAAAACATATTAAAATACACGAATTTAAATTGTTCTTCAAGTGTTCTTCCTGTTCTTCGCAAAAAAAAACCCAGAACTTTAACTCGAAATTTCCAAACAACCAACTACCAAAACAGATCAAAACTCAGAATTTTGAACTGTTCTTCCTTGTTCTTGCTGTTCTTCACGAAAATTATGAATGAGACACCAAAAGTTCTTCAACTGAAAAACAACTTGAATCCAATCGATCAGTCTTGAACCACGCACAAGAGCAAACGCTCTGATACCAAATGTAGGTCCCTGAATCCCGTATGGATCGTAACAAGACTGTTAATCTATCAAGGGTGCGGAATCCCCTTGATTGATCTTCGAACACAGAAACAAGATTATGTAGAAGAACAAGAACCGAACACACAAACACGCAAACTTTCAAACTGATCTTCTATGATTATCAAACCCTTTGAAGCGTTTTACAATCACTAAGATCTACAAGAACCTAACAGCCGATTTCTGTTTTGTTCTTAACCTCTCAAACTTGAATGCTCTCTTACAATCTCCAAAAGGCTCTCAAGTTGTCTAAAGTGTCTAACCCTAAAACTCAAGACTAAGGCTGTTTATATACACACAGCCAAGATCTCGAATTGGGCTTTGCCCATATTACATTTGTCACATAAACTTGGGCCTAAAAGACTTAGTACAAACTTGGACTGATTGGGCTTTATAGAACTCGTTTTTCTTTAAGTCTTCATGATCCAATCTTCTGTTTAATATCCAAAGACCAGTCCAAAGCTGTTGTCATATAACATGCACCAACAACTATTTTAAACATACGAAGGGTGATACCTACTGATATTTGAGACAAATTATAATATTTTAACAGTAGGCAAAAGTTGTTTAACTCAGACTTCAGTTTTGAGCTTTTCGGCTTATATGAAATTACCAAAATACCCCTACGGGGCATAGTTTGGTTATAATTGATAAATTTCACATATATACTTTACCCTACTATTATAACATGGTAAAATAAGTATTTTGGCTGATTATATCAGACCTGTAACTCAGGATACTACTTAAACTCTTTTATAACCTTTAAAATGACCAAACTACCCTACGGGGCATAGTTTGTGTTTAAATTCATTTCGGGCATAATAAATGATATCTTACTGATGTCACAACGTATATGGAGCATATTAACTTAGGAAACCTGTAAATGACACTCATTATTACCCGTTACGCTTATTACTCGTTCGGTTCGGTTTATGTAACTAGTTTACATAAACTAGCCTAAACGGGTCAAACCTTATCGGTTTTATCTCAAAATCCAGAATGTGTATAATATACCCATATTAAGGAAGTCTTCATACTTGTCAGGTCTAAAACACATTCTATCCGGTCATCGCTTAATCGTGCGTACGAACCGTATCTTTGAAACTAACCGGTCTAAGCTTTAGCTTAATTAAAGACCCGTTAGGATTCTAATAGGTTATTATAAACCTTCGTTCCAGATTAGGAGTACCAGTAAAAGCTACTTGCAATTTGCTTATTGTGATTTATACTTTGCTCAGGTAAATACTTTTAACTTATTTTCCCTATACGGGCTTGGGTTACGGTATATAGAATACCGCTTGATCGGGCATCAAATCTTCCATCGTTGGGTGGTTAATTGAATAATTTGATCGGCTCGTTTAAACAGTCTTGTTACTTAAAGCCTTTGGGGGGTTAATGACCATGTCCCGGATATCCTTCGCATCATTTTACGAAATGGCCACGACTTAAGCGCGGGGTGTAGGCGTACACCCGTCAGTGCACAAAAGAATAATGTGGTGTGTCTATTGATCTTTAACCCGGACAAGATCCGGGCTACTGAACGCACAAGGAACATGTAATTCGTTCACAAGATTATATATTTAAATAATTCTCCCAAGTTAAACAAAAATGTGTATGCCACGTGCATCCAAATCAATTTTTAATCATTTTCTAAAATGAGTCAGTTGATTGTATTTACCAGTGTAAACTGACGTATTTTCCCAAAAAGATTAAATGCAGGTACTAAGCATAATTGGCTGGGATTTCTCCTTAGCATCATTAGAAGTCTCGCAAGCTTAAGATGCCTGAAGTCTGTTGAACTGTTGTTTCCATTTTGTTTCCGATCCGTCTGTGGATAAACTTCCGAATATTGTGACATTTGATATTACAATATTAAATTCAGTTGTATTATATCTTTAAATTTGCTTCCGCTGTGCATATTAAATATTGTGTTGTTTGACTATTACGTTACCAACCATGACGTCACGATACTCCCCACCGGGCCCACCGGTGACACGTGGAAATCGGGGTGTGACACAGCTGCTATCAGTTTCCTGGGATTCCATTTGGTCAGTGACTATCAAGAACGCTGCAACATCGTCCACATAAAAATGCACAGTTGAATAAAATATTTAAAATAAACATCTACAAATGCAGTGCAAATAAAGTTGCCACTTTAGCTACAAATGCATAACTAAATATAGTTGCCACTTCATCAATGACTGGACATAAGTCTGTTGTCTGCTGTCTGAAGATTAAGTATTTAAGTTTCCCTCAAGTTATAATATTGGTTAATTCAGGTCATGTTCGATCTCTTGTTTGATCATAGAAATTAAGTAAAAATTATAATAAAAATATGTATATATATATTAGGAATATTGGATTTTAATAATCCCAACTATTCGTTGTTGGCCGCCAACAGTCCCAACTTTAAAAATAACCACTGGCAGTCCTAACTTTTAACATATTAGCCACCAATGGACCCTGACTAACAGAACCCCAACGCCGTTAGTCTCCGGAAAAACTTTTTTTGGCCGGAAAACTCAACATTTTGGTCCGGAACCTCTTTGTAACCTTATTATGGACCTTTGGAAACCTTTTTCTAGTAAAAGTCTCAATTATTAAAGTCGTCGGAAAACTCCTTTTACGCCGGAAAACTTCTTTTTTGCCAAAAAACTCAACTTTTTGGCTGGAAAACTCAACATTTTCCTGCCAAACCTCTTTGTAATCTTAGATCGGACCTTTAGAAACCTTTTTCTGGACAAAAACGGGTTTCCGGCGACCGGAGACTAACGACATTAGGGTTTTATTAGTCAGGGCCCATTGGTGGCCAATGTGTAAATAGTTGGGACTGTCAGTGGTTATTTTTTAAGTTGGGACTATTGGCGGCCAACGAAGGATAGTTGGGATTATTAAAATCCAATATTCCTATATATTAAAGTTACATTTACAATGTACAGATGTATAACTACAAATACAAATTACAAATTTAGGAAAACCTTGTTTATAAACAACATTAGATGTTAACTTTCAACCCACTTTACCCGTTGGAGATAAAATGTAAACAGAATCGACCAGTTCATAGTAAAGAAAAGTGGTCTGATCGAGTAAAAATATGCATCTTATAATGGTAGAAAAGGAAAATAATGAATGGAATAAAAGCTTAATTACCTCTGCATTCAATTTGGATTTCTATTTGCATACAACTTCCTCCCTGTTGCAAACTGTATTAAATTTTATAATAAAAAATATAAGAAGTATGGCTTTACTGGGGGCCTCGCATAGAGAAGGCGTGGTGTGATTTGGAAAACGTAAAGGTTGAATCCCCGATGTAGGGATCGGAACCATTGTTCACAAGATGAAACTTCCAGAAAAAGATCAGTAGTGATCGCGACACATTCATGTGTATAGTCTTTAGAGGAGTCTGACTCAAGGAACAGTCGTTCCCACAAATAAGATTCACGTCAATGACAAACGACAAAATTAATATAGAACCTGTTAAGGTTACGGACCAAGAGTCCACAAGACACAGAAAAGACGTAATCAAATTACTTGAGTACGATAGAATTCATATCATGACCCAGAGTTACATGGGAACATAAAGGCAAATTTTAAATCTAAGTGACCACATTTGATTCACAACTCCCCTGCGACCGATGGCATCGCTTGAATTTCGGGACGAAATTCTTTTAACGGGGGGAGACTGTGACAACTGTCACTTTTCCGTACACTAATTGAACAGTAATCTGTGCTTAAAGAATTGTGCAAGATCTAGTTTACAAGACAAATGAATTTTTTATTACTGTTATATACATACAATGGCATTTCATGATACAAGACTTTATTCGTTGCTACATGCAACACGAGATAGTTTTAATGATACACAGAACAGAATTAGCACCGTTACCAGACAAACTAAAAATGCTGACGAAGTTAAGTACATAGACAGACACTATTTTGAGGCCCAGTATGAGCCAGAGATGACGTATTACACTAGTATAGTGTGTAGGGAAGTAAGGACCACAAAACTGCATGCCTAAGTGATAGACAAAGTGCCGGAAAGTGCCTAAAACCCACTTAAAGTGCAGAATTCTGCACAAATCAGCAAAAATTCAGCTTTTAATAAGCTAGTAATGTGCAAAAACATGGCAAAATGGTCATGTATGCTTTCCTAAGTGTCGGGAATTAAAAGTGTCACAAAAGGGTACTTAAAAATCACTATACGGAATAACTTAGCACTTTAACGGATCGGTATCTAACCGAACAACCGGACATTACCCGGAACACCAAAATTTTGCCAGATACATTGTTTTAATATTTTTGAACTAGTTATGGTCCCCGAATACCCCAACACACTATATAATGTGCCATACACATAAAATACTAGATATTACACTTAACCTCCTAACCATTTACCTACTTACCATTACAAGTTACATTTACCCCCCCCCCTCCCCCTTTTCTTGTCTACGGCCCAACTCCAAGATTTCAAAATCTCTACTAAATCCCATCTTGATATTACTTTGATTTTATTAGATATTGCTTGGATATTCCTAGATTTATTTAGATCTTCCTTGGATCTTACTTGATATTATTAGATATGGTTCAAACTTACACAAGACCCCCCTCCCCCTTCCTACTTACGGTCACTTGTGGCCCCACCATATCCCATTAGATTTCCTTCTATATTTTCTTTAGATACTTGCTTGATTCACTTGCCATAATATTGAGTAAGAAAGATATAAGTCTGGGTCTTGGATTCAAAGATCATTGCATATCTCACGAACTCACCCCACTCCCTCAAACTCTCTCTCTCCCTCTCGGCTCTACCTAGTGCCGCCACCACCACCACCTTGCAACCACCATTCACCCATTTTCAAGCTCATTCCAAGTACTAGAAAGTGTTACATGGAGCTTGGTGCTTGAAGAACTTGAAGAACCTTCATCCATTGCTTTTATCATCCATTTTCATCAGCTTCATTAGCTTCTTGTTCCTGAAGATTCTGAAGCCTCCACTTGAACATGTCTTGCATTAACTCCAATTTTGAGTCTATTTCTGTGTTGGTACAAGTGGCGTTATGCAATTCTTCCATGAAACCAAGACCCTGCTTTGTCATGATGTTTTCTAGCCAGTAGACTTCCTGCTCTCCGCTATCGTATGTAACGGTCACCATATTTGTTTCATCATCAAAACGCCATGATGTCATGACAGGGTCCGGCTTCACATCTGCTTTGATTGGTCCAAATTTCCTAGTTAATGCTTTCATAAGCATATGTGTTTCATGGCATTCGTTGTCTAGAGCGATGCCAAGGGATAAGATTCCCTTTTGTACCTCTTCTTCCATCTTCAGAATTTCCCTGACCGTCTTAACATACACCCTCCTTCTGTTGTCAAAACGGAGGACGAATCGCCTGATTGCCAGAGTGTATCTCCACGAAACGATTGTTGCCATTTTTGGAGTTTTGGTTAAGTTGGCGTTTTTGGTTAAAGATGTTTTTGCAGAAATGGATAGATTTAAGTGTTTATGGAAGCTATGTTTTACCTCGTTTATATAATGATGTTTTTGGCGCGTAATTTAGGAGGGAATTTCTTCTAATAAATGTTAATAACTGAAATTCAGTTACTGTATTGTTTCATCTTCCTATAATATCCAACGCGTTTTATCACTAATTTTTGGCATTTTTCTTAATGGCGTTTTATTTTTTTTTAATGGCATGTTATCATTTGATGGCGTTTTGAATATGAGCGGTAAAAGACCCTTTTACCCTTAATGAAACGCGTCCCACATAATAAAATTGATGTTATTTACGAAAACGCCACCGCACAATCTAGTCCATGGATTGTTTTGATCGGACGACCCATAAGCGTTCTCACCGTTCTCACACTTTTCACCGTTTTCTCTAAATCCTGACCCTATATATATATATATATGTATATAATGGAAGTATCTATAGAAAACCCTTATAATTTAGAAAACTTGGGAAACTCTAACCTCCCGAATTTTTTTACACATGTTATATACATGTTTTTAAGGGTTTTGGGCAAAAAAATAAATAAATAAAAAAGCGCCGAGTGGATACTTAAAAAAATAAACAAATTTATGGGGTAACATATGTCAGACGAATGAACATATGTTACACCAAAACTTGTTTATTTTTTTTAAATATCTACTCGGCGTTTTTTTGATTTTTTTTTTGCCCAAAACCCTTAAAAACATGTATATAACATGTGTAAATTTTTTCAAAAAAAAATTCTGGAGCTTTGAGTTTCCCGGGTTTTCTATACATCGTTCCCCTATATATATATATATATATATATATATTCATGATCAAATACAAAGGATAAAATAAATAAGGGTAAGAAGGTTTCTAGTCCATTGATCTTAGATTTGGAGGGTTGAGATTAGTTGTAGGGAAAAGAAGATAATAGAAGAGCATAAAGGGAATCCTATATTTATGGATTTTCTCTCCCCACATGCAAGGCACATGCCAATTCCCCCATCGATTTAAAACGTCCATAACTTTTTCATACGATATTTAAATAAAAAAATTTCACCATAATAACGAGCGTTTTTTTATCTTTAATATGAGTACCATATATTCATATAAAAATAAAAGAAAATTTTTCATTTTTACTGGGTTTTTTCGCATTGTATTAAAGGTTCAGTTCATTGTGTCTTTTAATTGGGTTTTGGTCATTACGTTTTAGTAGAGTTTCTATACATTGTGTTATTATCAAAACCTATAACACAATGTTAATTTGGGTTCTATCCATTGCGTTTTTATAAGAACCTATAACACAATATATGACACAATGAAGATGGTGTTATATTTGGGGTTTCTATAAATTGTGTTATTAGTTCAGGCCATTGTGTTTAATATGTTTTCTATTGTGTTTTAATAATTTGTTCAATTTTTTTTATTATCTTGTTTATTGTGTTTTAGTTTGTTGTGTATTGTGTTTTTAGTTTGTTTTCTATTGTGTTTTTACTGCTCTCCATTGTGTCTTTTATATGCTGTCATTAATTGTGTCTTTTATCTGTTGTCATCAATTGTATTTTTATTTAGTCTGATATTTATTGTGTTATACGTTATCGCCATTGTGTTATACGTTATGGTCATTGTGTTTTAGTATGTTATCCATTGTGTCTTTATCTGTTGTCATTGATTGTGTTTTTGATCTACTTTACATTGTGTTTTACATCATGTCCATTGTGTAACATGTAACTGGGTTTTTGATTTTTTTTTTTTGAAAAATATAACAATATGGTACTCATATTAAAGATAAAAAAACGCTCGATTTTATGGTATATTTTAAAAAAAAAACAAATAATGTAAAAAAAAGTTACGGACGTTTAAAAATGGGGGGGGGGGGGGGGGGAATAGCATGTGACTTGCATGTGCATATTCTCTTTCCTCTTGTAGACAAAATTACCATTTCCATTTAATTCCTCCTAGGACACTTGTCACTCTCTGGTGGCTTCTTACCATTCTTATTTTTAAATCCTTTGTATTATAACTCAACCCATATATATATATATGTATATATATATATGATTAGTTTCAAGAGTGAACAACTTTTTGAGAATGAACTAATGTTGGCCCTTGATCATTTTTTGTATTAAAAGGGTAAGATTGACATTAGCCAAGTATTTTTAATTAAAATCCCTTAATTTTCTCATTTCTTAACTCTCTCTCTCTCTCTCATTTTTAATTATTTCTCCATTATTTTAATTATAAGAGATTGAAGGGCTTTAAATTTTGGTAAACCATCATGGATTACCACATTATCATTCAAGAAGATGATAAAGATAAAGATAAAAATATTACAGATATTCTTATCACTCAAGAAGATGATAAAGATAAAAATATTATTTTTTTTCAAATGTTTTTTTTAAATATTCTATTTACAAATTATTTTATTTTCAAATATTTGTAGCACTCATTTCTTTATCCATAGATTTTGTTTTAGTTTTTTTTTCAGTCGTTAATATTTAAAAAAAAATTACACCGTATTAACGAGCATTTCATTCTCTTTAATTCGAGCAGCCTATTGCTATAGTTTTCTTTAAAAAATTACATGAATTTGAATACCTATTACTCCATTACGTGATTTTGAATACCCAGCACATGACTACGTGATTTTGAATATCCATTAGTCCATTACGTGATTTTGAATACCTAACACACGACTAAGTGATTTTGAATACCCATTATGTGATTACAGATTCAACATGAACCATTACGTGATTACACATTCAATATAAATCGATTACTTGATTACATATTCAATAGGTTTTGTTATAACTAATGTTATTACAGTTAAGCTTATAATGTAATCACTCAGTGTGGTTTCACGTAAAATATACTATTATGAAATCATGTAATCACGAAATAAGTATTCAAAATCACGTAGTCACACAATAATACATAGTCAATTATTGTTACGTAATTACGTAATGAATTAGGTGTTGTTTGTTTTTAAGAGGTAAGATGTCTTAAGCCTGCGGACCACATCTGCAGACATCTGTAGAAGACGAGGTGGACCAAACCTCTACAGTCTGCAAGAAGAAGGTTGTTTGTTTTTTAACGTATGTAGACTTCTAAAATAAACTGGTGGTGGTGTATGGACGACAGTGGTGGGTGGTGGACGGTAGTTGTGATAGATGGTGGTGGTAGTGATGGACGGTGGTGGGTGGTGGTGGTGATGGACGGTGGTGGAGGTGATGGACGATGGTGGTGGTGGTGGATGGTGGTGGTGGGTGGTGGTGCTTAACCCTCTACAGACCTTATAAGATCTAAGAAGTGGCTGGGCCAAGTCTGCACTAATAAGAGGTTGCTCATACGTTTTTTTTAATGAAACATTTTCAGAAAAACAAACAGTCTGTAGACGGCAATGTTTGCGCGACACAGACAGAAAAGGCTACGTTGATCTTTTAAAAAAACAAACACCACCTAAGTGTTGTTTCACATACTATAGTGAAATCACGTAATCACAAAATGAGTATTCAGAATCACGTAATCACTTAATGGGTATTCAAAATCATGTAAATTTTTTAAAGAAAACTATAGCGATAAGCTGCTCGAATTAAAGAGAATTAAATGCTCGTTAATACGGTGTAATTTTTTTGAAAAAAATATTAACATATGAAAAAAGTTAAAGCCGTTTGAAAATCAGGGGGAGTTTCAGCGAGAAAGGACCAAAATACGTTTTCTCTATTTGTTTCTTCAATTGTTTGAACCTCATAATTACAAAAATGTCACCACCTAGTTTTGAGCCATTGATCTTGGGAGATCAATGGTTGAGCTTGTCTCCAACACTTCGTACAGGAATTCCCTCTTGTACATGATCTCTTATCTATCTATCTATATATATATATGGGTCGGTTAACGTACAATATTCCTTAACGTACGATGCGTATGAGATGAAATTACGCACGTTATAAAATTCAAATACCCTAATCACGCATGTTGATAAACCATAATCACACATGAACATAATCACGCATGTATAAAATCAGAAATCACGCATGGGGTAAAATCCTAATCACGCATGTTATAAAACTAATTACGCATGTTATAATTTCATATCGTACATATTGTACGTTAGGGGATATTGTATTTTTCACTTTCACTATATATATATATATATATGAGATAAATATTAAAAGGTGTGGTATTTGTATAAGGATACAATTTCTAGTACTAGTATAAATACAAGGGTATTGGGTTAGACCAATGGATAAAATCAGATTTTGAGAACCACCACATCACTTACCACTAGGGATGAGCATGGTACCTGTTCGGTACCGAAAGTACTAGTACCGAAAAATTGGGAAAAATGGCACCGGTACCAAATACACCGGTTCGGTACCGGTACCGGTATTTACCCGTAAATACCGGTACCGAAAAACAGGGAAAATGGGTACCGGTACCCGGTACCAAATGCTCATCCCTACTTACCACCTACCACCTACAACCCCCGACCACCCTTTGTCTATCACACCCCTTTCTAAGGCGGAAGCACGAGGTGTGATCCTGAAAGGTTCTCATTGCATACGAATGGTAAACATACTACATGCTCGTAAAATAACTCCAAATGCCATTAACATTACATAATTAAAAACATAACATAAGTTAAGTGTTTACATCACAAGATAACATTTTGTCTGAAAAGTTTACAACTTTATTTAAAGACTAACATCAAGGTTTTGATTCTTATATCCACACAAGATGGAATATAATAACCAATTCCCACAAAACAGGAATCGGAGTCTTAACACGACATGGCTAAATCAGAAGCGACATCCTAGAGCAAGAGTAAGACCTCACGCACATCCACTTTAGTTACCTGAAATACATGTGAGTTTTGGAAAATCGTCAACATAATGTTGGTGTGAATTCATGTAGTTTTGTGTAAACATTTAAGCATTCATTGTAGAAAACATGGTATGTAATTGTACTGAAATAAGTACTTCTGTAAATGTAAGGAATACGAGATCGCTAATGGTTCGCGAGGCCACTAACATATGTAACGACATAGGAAGCATCCAAACCATAGGCATTTTTACTTGTCGATTCACGACTAGAGACACAAAAGCACTGCTTGGTAAAAGAGTGGCCAAGAGTGTGGTTGCCTGAAACCCATTAGATCTAACCTTTTGTTTCGCGGTCTTGGTATGTAACTGATTAATGGTGCTTATGGCACCCTATACGTCACATGATCTCTAGTATCATTCCTTAGTTTTTGTATTCTACATACCATAGCACATGTATTTTCCCCAAATTTAGAAAACAAGTAAAAGTTTAAAAGTGGGGACATGAACTCACAACTTTGCGTATCCTGCGCCGTGAACTTCACTGGTTGGTTTTGTAGCGTCGTGACCTATATGTGTTCTATTAATGTTAGTCACTAGACTTGTATTACACAAGTACAAGTCACCATCTTTTGTTTATGTATATGTTCTTTGTACGTTCAATCTTTATGAGGGTCGTGCCCTTGTTTGTCGGGTCTTGCCCGTTGAGTACATATTGTTTATTTGTAAATATATATTTTCCTTCTCAAATATATATCCATTTATAAAGTCTTTCTCAAGGTAATAAGTGTTAAAAATAATTTATATTTTTAACCTTTCATGTGTATTACTTATATTATTCTCCAAAAAATAAATATAAGTATTTTGTGAAATAGTACTTTCAATATTATTTTTGTACAAGTATTCTTAGGAAAGTATACTTGTATTTTTATGTGAATACTTGTGTATTTTGTATTTTTCACCAAAAATCATTATTTTGATTTTTATTACTTTCCGGAATTATATCTCTTAAAAATAATATATTTTTAAGACTTGTATGAAATATATATATTTTGTCATGCTATAAAATATATATATGGTTATTCGTGATATTCACCCGATTTTTGTATAAATTCCAATACTTGGTATAGGTTATATATTTTTGTCCAAAAATATATATTTAAGTCCATAGTGTCCAAATTCAATAATATGTTAAGGAATATATTTTCATAAATATATTTTCTTGTATTTGTCCATGTATTTCCTTGTGAGGAATTTTGTATACTTGTATACTTATGTATTCTCATGTATTTGTATGTGTATTTTTGTATTTATACTACATGGGAGTATTTAGTGTATTTTTAAGTCCTTAATACACTACTACATATATTACACAAAATATACACTTAGCACAAAAATTTGGTGATCACTAAATATATATATATATATATATATATATATATATATTTTCCTAAAAATATACATACTTAATATGAGTTTTAACTTGAAGAAATCACCATTTCTTAACTTGAAATTTTACACAAAAATTAGGAAAACCTTGGTAAATATTTTTAGGTGAATTTTTAGGGAATAAGTTTCACCAAAACTTATATTCTTCTAAGTGTCAAAATTTTATAAAAATTTTGACATGGTTTCCCCTAAAAATGGAGGTTTCTCATGTTTTCAAAACATGTGTTTATTTTCTTTTCAACACCAAAAACAATTTTCAACAATAATCATCAACAACATACACTAATTTTTCCATATGAAACATCATGGTGAACTTAATTCTTGTTAAAAATGTGTAGTCTTTTAGATCTACATTTTACATAAGATGATCTTTCCAAAAATAAGTGTTTTTGAGTATTTTAACAAACTTTTTATGAAACTTTATTTCATTAACCAACTCATCCATGAGTTTAATGATCTTTAAAGTTTGTAAATCATGTTCTAAAACCACTTTTATGTTTATTAGAAAGATCATTATTTTTAACATCATGTTTAACCATGGATCTTTCAAGATCCATGCTTAATAACTTTAGATCTTTCATAAACAAGCTTTATGTTAACTTTTTAACAAACTTTCCATGAGTTTTAGTCTCAAAAATTAATTCTACACACACTTTATTACTTCATAATTACAAGATTATGCATAAAAATTCATATTTCAAGTTCACATAATGCTTTATATGTTCATCTTCAAGTTTAACCATGGATCCTTCAAGATCAATGCTTAAACTTGTTAGATCCAAGCTTTAACATACTTGATCTAAACATAAACACAAGATATAACATCAACAACTTCATTACATACACTAAAATTTCATGTAATCACTTGATTTCTTCATAAATATGTTAGATCTTCTCATTTTTAACTTTAAAAGTTAAGTTGTTTAGATGGTGAAACTTGTACATAACATAAACATGACTAATTTTAGTGATCAAGAAGCTTACTACTAGCTCTAATGGCTAGGGAAGTGGCACAAGAATGAAGATGATGAACAAGGAAGAAATCAAGTGGGTAAAAGCTCCAAAGTGAGGTCCTTCCACTTCTAGCACCTTACACCATCTTCGATAAGCTTCTTACACCTCCTAGTGACCTTGGATCAAGAGATTGAAGCTTGAAAATGGTGATGTGTGTGTGGGGGTTGTGAGCCGAGAGCAAGAAGAACAAGGGGGAAGAAGAAGAAGTGTTTATGAGATGTAGGACAATATGTTCTCCTTATGGTTCTTTATAAAGACTACTTCCAACAATAATCTTCTTTAGATATTATATGCACCAATTTAGGGGACAAGATCAAATAAAATAATTAAAAGTGAAGTGGGGCCCATAGGGGCTGGCCATGGTGAAAGGGGGGGGGGGGGTAAAGTGTAAAATTTGGGAAGTTAGGGGATTAAAGTGCAAACGAGGGGGTTTAAGTTAGTTTAAGTGTGTTTAGATGTTTTTATGATTTCTAAGGTGTTCTAGCACCAATACTAGTTTATTATCATAAAAACATTACTTCTTGTCAAATTTTGATGTCCCGGTTATTGTCCGGTTGTTCGGTTCGTTACGGTTCGTTAAAGTGCTGAATTGCGCAGTTGCACTAGGTATGAAGCACCTTTTGTGGCAGTTTCAATTCCCGACACTTTGTAAGTTATACTAGACAATAAAACATAAATTCTACCTGATACTAATGTGTTAAAAACTGATTTTAGCTGAATTAGTGCTGATTTATGCAGGATTCTGCATTTAAAGTGTGTTTCGGGTGCTTTTTAGTGCATAGTTTAGCTTCCGGAAAGTTTATATGTTAACCCTTGTATCCACACTTGGGTCTTAATGTATTTTAGATGTTGGACCTACTCCTAGGCCCTAATTCTAATATCTGACTGCTTCCTGCAGATTTGCTGACATAGTGTGTCTTACTGGTGAGTTTACTAGTCTTTCTGACGCAAGCTTAAAGTAATGCATAAAGCAATATTTGAAGTATAAAACGTGCATGAATTCACATGTATAGCAAGTAATCAGACAATGTTGACATTTAAGCACATAATTGCAGATAATAAATAATAATTAAAACTGTACGGAAATTACCAGTTTTGTGCCAGTTGTCACAGTCCCCCCCCCCCCCCCATTAAAAGAATTTCGTCCCGAAATTCAGGCTGAGTTATCTCCCACAGAAGCTTTCTCGAATAGATGGGGGTACTTGGCTTTGAACCGGTCTTCACGTTCCCACGTGTACTCGGGTCCATGCTTAGAGTTCCAACGTACTTTGACAAGCTTAATGCGACTTCTCCTTGTTTTATGGATCTTCTAATCCGTTACCTCAACAGGTTGTTCTGTAAATCGGAGTGTGTCGTCGATATGCACCTCATCCGCAGGGATGATAACTGTTTCTTGGGTTGGACTCTTTTTGAGGTTGGACACATGGAAAGTATCATGTACTCCGTTAAGTTCTTCCGGTAATTCCAAATTGTACGCCACGGTACCAATTCTTTCCAAGATCTTGAATGGTCCAATGTATCGTGGATTCAACTTTCCACGCTTTCCGAACCTTGCTACACCCTTCCAAAGTGAGACTTTCAATAGAACTTTGTCTCCCACCTCGAATTCTAAGGGTTTCCGTCTTTTATCAGTGTAGCTCTTTTGTCGATCACGAGCCACCTTAATACGCTCTCGGATCTGTATGATCTTGTCGGTTGTCTCTTGAACAAGTTCAGGACCAATCAGCTGCTTGTCTCCAGCGTCTGCCCAACACAATGGCGAGCGACACGTGCGGCCATATAGAGCTTCGAACGGTGCGGCTTTTATACTCGTATGGTAGCTGTTATTATAGGAAAACTCAACTAAAGGTAGATGAGTATCCCAGCTACCGCCTAGGTCCATAACACATGCGCGAAGCATATCTTCTAGTGTTTGTATGGTCCGTTCGCTCTGGCCGTCTGTTTGCGGATGGAAGGCCGTGCTTAGATCTAGCTAAGATCCAAAGGCCTCCTGGAAGGATTGCCAGATCCTTGAAACAAAACGTCCATCTCTGTCTGAAATAATCGAAATAGGCACTCCATGACGTGCCACTATTTCCTTAAGATACAGCTCAGCAAGCTTTCCGGTGCTATCCTTCTCTCGGATGGGTAAGAAATGCGCAGATTTCGTCAATCAATCAACTATCACCCATATCATATCATGCCCCCTAGGGGTCCTGGGTAATTTGGTTATGAAGTCCATTGAGATTTGTTCCCACTTCCACATGGGTATCTCGGGTTGTTGTAGTAGGCCAGATGTCTTCCGATATTCGGCCTTGACCTTAGCACAGGTTAGGCACTTCCCAATATAAACAGCAACGTCGCTTTTAAGCTTCGGCCACCAATAGTATTCTTTCAAGTCTTGATACATCTTGTCCGATCCTGGGTGGATCGAGTATCTCGACTTGTGAGCTTCATCAAAGATGACTTCTCGAATACCGCCATAGAGCGGAACCCAAATGCGCCACATAAAGTATAAGGTTCCCTCTTCGTTTGGCACCAATTTCTTCTCCATACCTCGGAGATATTCAGCTCTACGATTCTCTTTCTTAAGGGCTTCTTGTTGGGCTTCATGAATGCGTGCAGTGAGATTCGTTCGAATAGTCATTTCCAATGCTTGAACCCTTAGTGTCTTAACCCTTTCCTTTTGACTTAACGCGTCTGCTACTACGTTAGCCTTTCCAGGATGGTACTTAATCTCACAATCATAATCATTTAGCAACTCAACCCATCGTCGCTGACGCATATTCAATTCTTTCTGATCGAATATGTGCTGCAAGTTTTTGTGATCAGTGAAGATTGTACATCGAGTACCATATAAATAATGTCACCAGATCTTCAAGGCAAACACTACCGCGCCTAGCTCCAGGTCATGAATGGTGTAATTCTTCTAATGAACTTTCAACTGTCTCGATGTGTAGGCGATGACCTTTTGGCGTTGCATAAGCACGCAACCCAAACCTTGACGCGAAGCGTCGCATTATACCATGAAGTCTTCGGTGCCTTCGGGTAAAGATAGTATCGGTGCATCACATAGCTTGCTTTTGAGAAGTTGGAAGGCTTCTTCCTGTTTATCACCCCAGTCGTACTTCTTGTCCTTCTGCATATGGGAAGTTAGCGGTTGAGCTATCTTGGAGAAGTTCTCGATAAATCTGCGGTAATAGCCCGCTAATCCCAAAAATTGACGAACTTCAGTTGGAGTTTTGGGGGCTTCCTAATTCTTTATCGCTTCTATCTTTGCTGGGTCAACATGAATACCCTTCTCGTTCACAATGTGACCAAGGAACTGTACTTCGCGAATCCAGAATTCGCACTTTGAGAACTTTGCATAAAGCTTCTCTTTCTTCAGTAGTTCCAGAATGGTCCTAAGGTGTTGCTCGTGCTCTTCTTTCGATCGTGAATAAATCAGAATTCATCAATAAATACAATCACGAATTTATCGAGATATGGTTTGAAAACACAATTCATCAGATCCATAAATACTGCTGGCACGTTCGTCAATCCAAACGGCATCACTAGGAACTCATAATGCCCATAACGTGTCCTGAACGCAGTCTTCGGTATGCTTTCTTCTTGGATCCTTAACTGATGATAGCCAGACCGAAGGTCGATCTTGGAATAGTAGCTCGATCCTTGCAACTGATCGAATAAGTCGTCAATCCTCGGTAGTAGATACCGATTCTTGACAGTGAGCTTATTCAATTCTCTATAATCGATACACATCCGCAGGGTTCCATCCTTCTTCATCACGAACAAAACTGGAGCTCCCCAAGGCGAGAAGCTCGGCCTTATGAACCCTTTATCCAATAACGCCTGGAGCTGTGTAGATAATTCTTGCATCTTGGATGGCGCAAGTTGTTAGGGTGCCTTGGCTACAGGAGTGGCGCCTGGAACCAAGTCTATATGGAATTCGACTTGTCGTTGCGGAGGTAGTCCTGGAAAATCTTCGGGAAAAACATCAGGAAATTCCTTCACCACAGGAATGTCTTCGAGTTTCGGCTCCTCGGCCTTTTTATCTACCACGTGCACCAGGAATGCAACACATCCTTTCCTTAAGCACTTTTGCGCCTTCATACAATTGATGATTCGCAGAGGCGTGTCTCGTTTCTCTCCATGTACGATGAGAGTTTCATCATTCGCAAGAGGGATGCGAATAATTTTCTCATGACAAACAACTTCAGCCTTATGCTTGGACAACCAGTCCATCCCGACCACCACATCGAAGCTACCCAATTGAACAGGTAAGAGGTCGATACTAAATCTTCGCTCACCAAGTTCTAATGTACAACCCCTAACAACTTCTCCTGATTCAACAAGTTTACCATCGGCTAGTTCTTTGGAGTAAGGAATATCTAATCTACTAGATTTTATTCCAAGCATACGTTTAAATTCCATAGACATGAAACTATAATCGGCACCAGTGTCAAATAGTATGGATGCAAAGTGATTGTTAACGAGAAACGTACCGGTGACCACATTAGGGTTCTCGCGTGCGTTCCTTGCTCCAATCACAAATGCTCGAGCCTGAGCATTGTTTTCCCTTGGGCAATCTTTCTTGAAATGCTCCTTGCTACCATATCCGAAGCATCCTTGGTTCTGCCCAGTTCCATTACCATTTCGGTTACCATTACCATTGCCATTTCCAGCACCATTTCCATTACCAACACCGTTTCGGTTTCCATTCCCGTTCCTATTACCACTTCTATTTCCTTTTCCCCAACAGTTATTGGTGCGGTGACCCAGTTTTCCACACTTGTCACATTTTGGAATGCGACAAACTCCTTCATGATGATGCTTGCACTGATTACATTTAGGCATAGTGCCCTGGTATCCTCTGGTGGGAGCGTCATTCATAGTTGCAAGGGCTTTTGCCTCCTTAGGCGGGTTGGGGTCACGTTTCTTGTTGCTGGTGCCCTTGTTGTTGTTATGCGTTGCTTGATTCAGACTCGAATGCTTCCTCTTTTTGTCACCAGATGACTCAGCATGCATCTCGATCTTCTCAGTAGGTTTCAGCGACAACTTCTTCATACGGACATCATCCTCAGTAAGGCTGACAGCCAGAGTTACAGCCTGAGTGATCGTTGTGGGTTTGGCCACAGTCACCATGCTGCGAAATTCCGTAGCCAATCCCTAGATGTAGCGCTCAATGCGCTTAAATTCGGGAGTCACCAGATAGGGGATCACTCTTGACAAATCATGGAACCTTCGAGTATAACCAACAATGTCCGCACCTTCCATGGATAAGTTCCAGAACTCAGTCTCCAACCTTTGGAGTTCAGCACGAGAGCAATACTTCTCTCTCATACTTTCCTTCAACTCATCCCAAGACATACCATACGCTGCATCACCAGGGTTTGGACTTGAAAATTCCACCAAGTCAAAGCCTCATCAACAAACAATCCAGTAACAAAAGTGACTTGCTGGTCTGCGGTACACTTGCTCATGCGGATAGTGGAATCAGTCTTCTCCGTCCAGCGTACGAAAGCCACTGCACCTCCAGTGTCGTCATAGTTCAGTCGCTTGCAGTCGAGAAACTGCTTGAAGGTGCAGCCTGGAATTAATCCAACCAATTCACATGTGACCAATTAATGAAACAATGAAAGAAGACTGTTCATAAATTTCATCATGTTTTAGCAAATCAGCTTAAGGTTACCTTGAGTTGGGTTTCCTCCAGATGAATCTCCATTCCCATTACGTCTAGTACCGCCTGATCCTGCACTGTGTTCAGTACGGTTTGCCTCGTACTGGGCGATAGCTTCGGAAATCCTTTCTTCCAGCAGTGAGTTCAGTTCCTCAGCAGTCCTCGACATCGGAGGAGGAGGGATGAGGGGAATATGAGGTGTGAGTGGGTGTAGCTAGGACCGTAGAGGAGACATCATCAGTAGGATATGCCTCTAGGCCAACGGTCCAAAGTGCAGTTGAAGTAACTGACTCCTTAGGGTCGGAATCAGAAGGGATATCAACAACCGGCACAACAGACTGACCAACCCCCAAAATATCAATCGTCGAAGACTTCTCCATTGCCAAGATCGTCGTCGAGGTGCTCCACCTCAATCACGGGAATGCCAAAATAAACATCCAGATCATCAATGAACGGCCAATCCCCAGCAGGGATGGCGGCAAAAGGAATAGCATGAATGGGAATAGGCTCAATGAGGTGTTCACCATCGGGATGTCCGATGATCAGCTGGCCATGGAGGGGTAAAGGTAAAGCTAAGACATCGTCGAGATCATCATCATCGGTTATCATCTCAGGGTCGGCCTCGAAGTCAGACGTGAACGTCTCCTGTGCTGAAGAAATCTCGTCGTCATAGGCAATCATCATCGGGTCACTTCCTTCAGATGGGCTGCTGCTTTCGGACGATGACATGTGTACCTGTAATATTTTATTCATGGTATATGTATATATATTAATTATTACTTTATTAATATACAAATAATTATACACATTGTTGCAAGTAATTCCTAGTTAAAGACAAGTGCTACTCCAGTGCACCCTAAGTCTCGTAGTGTCCTTACTTGACTCTTCGAAAACAGTTTCAGGTAGTGGATGTCGCGGAAAGTTTTATGAAATCAAAACTTTTGAAAAATTGTTTTCGTGATAGGATCCTAAAGATTGTAGTCTAGACTCGAGAAGGAATCCTGGTTCACTACAATCGCAGCTCTGATACCAATCTTCACACCCCTTTCTAAGGTGGAAGCACGAGGTGTGATCCTGAAAGGTTCTCATTGCATACGAATGGTAAACATACTACATGCTCGTAAAATAACTCCAAATGCCATTAACATTACATAATTTAAAACATAACATAAGTTAAGTGTTTACATCACAAGATAACATTTTGTCTGAAAAGTTTACAACTTTATTTAAAGACTAACATCAAGGTTTTGATTCTTATATCCCACACAAGATGGAATATAATAACCAATTCCCACAAAAACAGGCATCGGAGTCTTGACACGACATGACTAAAACAGAAGCGACATCCTGGAGCAAGAGTAAGACCGCACGCACATCCACTTTAGTTACCTGAAATAAATGTGAGTTTTGGAAAATCGTCAACATAATGTTGGTGTGAATTCATGCAATTTTGTGTAAACATTTAAGCATTCGTTGTAGAAAACATGGTATGTAATTGTACTGAAATAAGTACTTCTGTAAATGTAAGGAATACGAGATCGCTAATGGTTCGCGAGGCTACTAACATATGTAACGACATAGGAAGCATCCAAACCATAGGCATTTTTACTTATCGATTCACGACTAGAGACACAAAAGCACTGCTTGGTAAAAGAGTGTGGTTGCCTGAAACCCATTAGATCTAACCTTTTGTTCCGCGGTCTTGGTATGTAACTGATTGATGGTGCTTATGGCACCCTATACGTCACATGATCTATAGTATCATTCCTTAGTTTTTGTATTCTACATACCATAGCACATGTATTTTCCCCAAATTTAGAAAACAAGTAAAAGTTTAAAAGTGGGGACATGAACTCACAACTTTGAGTATCCTGCGCAGTAAACTTCACCGGTTGGTTTTGTAGCGTCGTGACCTATACGTGTTCTATTAATGTTAGTCACTAGACTTGTATTACACAAGTACAAGTCACCATCTTTTGTTTATGTATATGTTCTTTGTACGTTCAATCTTTATGAGGGTCGTGCCCTTGTTTGTCGGGTCTTGCCCGTTGAGTACATATTGTTTATTTGTAAATATATATTTTCCTTTTCGAATATATATTCATTTATAAAGTCTTTCTCAAGGTAATAAGTGTTAAAAATAATTTATATTTTTAACCTTTCATGTGTATTACTTATATTATTCTCCAAAAATAAATATAAGTATTTTGTGAAATAATACTTTCAATATTATTTTTGTACAAGTATTCTTAGGAAAGTATACTTGTATTTTTATGTGAATACTTGTGTATTTTGTTAGGCCGTTTATCAGGATCTGTTCGAGTAGAACGTGGCTGGATCGATCAGAATCAAGGTGCGGAATCCCGTGATTATGTCACAGAATGAACAACAACAAGTTCAACGTTTAATCCGTCTGCTTTCTATAGAAGAATGTGAAAGTACAATTGTTCCGATAGAAACACAGACTGGCAGAGCTTCGCTATCAAGTTCAGCAAAAGTTCTTTCTAACTAACACTAGCTAGCTATTTATAGGCAACAACCAGGGAGAGTTATAAGTGTCACCCGATCGGATGGTCTTCCGATCGGATGGCCATCCGATCGGATGACATTTGTCGTCCGACGGATTTCACTTTTACATTATCGCACCGTTCCCTGAGTTGTCGTTACACAAACATACATACAATTACATACATATACAAAATGACATACACAACACAAAATAAGACTCGATGCAGACGGAAGCTACAGACATATGTACTAACAGACTCCCCCTTGGATGTAGCTGTAGTTCCTTCAGGCATAGCCTTCAATCCTTCCTGCTGCGTCTTCTTTCTTTAGCCCTCTGCCTTCTCTGTTATGCCTTTTCTTCCAGCATCTTTCGCCTCAGAGGCCTTCCAACTTCATTCCAGTACTTTCGGTACTCTGGATAACATCACGCTTCCTATCCCAATAAGGGATCTTGTTTTCTTCCTTTTCAATAGGTGTCTGGTCCGTTGGAGGAGGTCTCATAAGCTTGTACCTTCCAAGTCTTGCAGCCTTTTCAGCAATTTCTTTGAATTTTTAACTTCTATTGTATTTCTTCAAGAATTCATCAATCTCCAAGTCTCTCCATTTAGATTTCCAGTATCTCCCAGAGTTGATGTCTTTTACGAAGCACACATCCACAATCTTTTGATACTGCATCGCTTGAACTTTATCTCGCTTCTTATACACAATCTTGTTTTAGAACAAGCAGTCTATATCTTTCTTTGAATAATTCACAAGCCACATAGGATCCAATATGCTGATCCTTCTAGAAGCTCCAGTGGACTTGTCAAATAGAGAGATCACTGCTTCCGTTGTGCTTTCATTATATAACCAACCTTGAAAATCCTCATGAAAGTCTTGTTCCATTGCACGTAGCGGCATGTTCTTTAAACACCTCGGCGGCTTGATATCCAAAGTGATATCTTTCTCTCCAGACTCCAAAATAGTAACAATCTGTTTTGGAAACTGAGGATTCCAATCTGGAAATCTTGCTTTAGCTTGCAGCTTTATATAATCCCACAAGTGTTGATCATGCTGCTTTACATCCAAACCATAGTAAAACTGCTTTATATTCTTCGTCTGCACTAACTCTTCAACGTCCCACCACGGGAGGGTTTTAATATCTGACAAAAACTTGAAGTATTGAACCCCTTGCTCCTGTCTTATAGCATACACTTGAAGATCTTTCGGATAGCCCCAAGACAAGATATCACCCCATGAGATATTAGCATCATGCGTGAAGTACTGTAGAGGCCTTCTGAACTTCCTTTCCTTCGGCATCACCTTAAACCACTTCTTCCTCTCTTTAGTAAGATTTTCTCTTGGAATGGTTCTCAGAACACCTTCAGTAGTGATCTTTTCCACAATCTTCCTTCTGACTTCGTCTTCATTTTGTTCTTTAAACATTTCAGCGAGAGACGGAAATGTTTCATCAGCACCAGCACAGTGAAATACAGTCTCTTCATCAGACGAATCATATGCTTCTTCAACAAACACATCATTGTACTTATCTGCCTCTTGAGCATATTTGAATTCATATTCTTTTTCAGGCGACGAGGGTATCTCATCTTCAATATCAAACTTAAATTTGCCATCGTCTAACCCCAACTCTTCTAACATTTCTGCCCTTGACCTAGGAACCTCTAACTCCCCCTCAACCCGAGCATGTAAATAAATAATAGTTGGTTGCGTGAGGAATACCTGGTCAGCATGTTGTTTTCCTGATGATGAAGACTCTTGATGTTGATCCTCCTCCTGTTCATTGATCTCGTCATTCATAAAATCTTCTATCTTTTATTGAACAGAAGGATTCACAATTAATAACCCAGACGAGCCTTGATCTTCATCATCATCTTTATCTTTTAAAGGATCATAGTTATCAATCTCATTCAACCAAAAATCCATCTCTTCATCTTCTTTTTCTTCCTTTTCTACTTTCTCTTCTTCTTTCCATCGTAACAATAACGCTTTATGTTCTTTCGACTTCTTTTTCCCTTTGAGCAACTTGCACACGGCGAACAATGTCATCAAAGTTGTAAGATAGAGTAGAAGACTCACCAACAAGCACAAACCCCTATGGATCTACTTCAGCATCCACCATCTCAACATCAGCTTGACTCGAAGAACCTCCAGCTTCTTGAGTCTCAACGATAACTTCTTTCTTTCTTTGTGTTGCTTCCTCAGCCAACCTCCTTTCTCTCTCAATCCTTCGCTCTTCAACCTTTTTTGATTTCAATGTTGTTATAAATAGAATGAACGCCGATGCCCAAATGATGTTCCATCACCGTATATAACATAGTAAGTTGTTCATTCTTCATTGCTTTATCAGCCTTCATTGCTTCCATCTCAAGCTTCATTGCTTTGAATTCATTTGTTGATGCTTCATGAAGTTCACTTATCAACTGATTCAGCGTCTTATTTATATCATTCAGCTTCACATTCTTCACATGCAGATCAGTGATTTCTGTAGATAGTAGCTCAAACAGCTTTGCATTGTCATCAACATCACCTTCCATTTTCTTTAACTTCTTTGCTTGTTTAATCATGACAGACTTTATCTCTTCATTTACTTTTGTCAACTCTTCAAGCTATCTCTTTAACTCATCACGATCTGCCTCAGCCTTAGCTTTTTCCTTCTTAAGCAAACTAACTTTCTTCTCCAAATCTTTTACAGATGCATCATGAAACATATCGAATTCATCACCAAGAATAAAATCATCTTTGTATTCCCCAAGAACATTTGGAAAGTCTTCAAACATATCTGGAAGAACTGTTTTCTTTGGCTGTGAAGATTCACCACTTTCTGGAATAGGTTGATCTTTTGGTGGTGGTGGTGTAGGAACTCTTACTTCAACATAATCATCATCACCAACATTCTTTACAACTTCAGGCTTTTCAACGTTTTGTACTTCCGGAGCCTTAGGAATTTCAACACTTTGTTCTTTCACTGCTTCAGGACCTTTTGAAGATTCCATGTGCTTTTCACTTTTGCCACTTTGACTTTCAGGCATAGAAGCACCACCTTTTCTTGCTCTAACATTCCTTGGAATGATGCCTGTTTGAACTGCTTTTCTCTTTATCCTTAGCTTCTTTTTCTCTTCAACTGTTGGTGTATATGTAGAATCCTCTTCATCAGAACCTTTTCTTTTCTTCTGAGGCTTCTTTTTCAACTGAACCTTTCCACGACCAACCGTTGTCATATCAATCTCTGGCTCTGTCTCAGTAGACTCATCATCAGCATCTTCTGATTCTTCATGAACTACCTCTTCAGGTTGCTTTTCTTTCACACCTTCAGTTTGAACACTTACACTTTGGTCTTTTGCAGTTGTATCTTCAGTAAGCTTTATGTACTGCTCAAATGTCACCTTCGTCAAGTCAATCCCTTCTTGAGATAAATTCGATGGATTCACCACTGGCTCATCTATCAAACTTGATTGGGGTTTCCTTAAAGGCCCTGCAAAACAAGCATTGAAGCATTCATTAGTATAATATAACAATTAAAGATCTAACTTCTCTTATGACTCCCCCTTTCAACTATACCCTTAACAACTATCTTTGGTGTTGGCTCTTTAGGAATAGATACAGCAGGGGATGTCTTAGGAGTTCTCTTCTGTTTCCCGTCTTTCACAAACCAATATCTTAGTTTTTTCTCAACCATTTCCCTCATCTTGTCATCTTCATTCTCAGAATTACTGTTTTCATGTCTCCATGCATCATTTTCTGGAGCAACATATCCTGGATTGTCGATCTTGCAAATCATTCTCCTTGCTCTTGGTTCAGGATCATCTTTCTTTGGATTCTTAGATAATCTGCTCAATGTGTCGGCTGTCATGTTTCGTAGACCTAATACATCATCAGCATCCTTTGGAATGTCTTTAACTAAATCATCTATCAACATCTGGATAAATCTGGGATACATGATGTACTTTCCACTTCCAGCTCCTACATTTTCTACCATATAGTTAAATATCACTTGCGATACATTATATGGCCTGTTCAGCACCAAGCAAGTAACGATATTCATGATATAATCCGATGTTTCATCATAAGCTCCTTTTCGATGTGACAATGCATGTACTACGCAGTGAATCAGGAACTTGTAAGGTGTACTAAACATGGTCTTCAGATATTTTCCGTTCAAGTGTCATGTAAATCCCATTCTGCACCATAGACCCTTGCACAAACATTCAGGAATAATGGTAGGATCACTATCAGAATCTCCTAACTCCAAAACTCTTCTTAAATCACCAACATTGAACTTAATCTCCACATCTATGTCTTGGCCATTCTCATCCTTCTTTCTAACCGCTGAATAAATCATCTTTTCTTTTTCCTCATACCTCACTGAACTCCAAAACCTTCTAACATGTGATTCATACACTACAGTTCTATAGGTTAAGGCTTTACGAATCTTACTCTCCCATAAAAATTTTGCTATCACTTTAAACGGAGTATTATCCGTATAGTGTGCATCCAACAGACAGTAAATGTTGTGAGATTTGTCCCAATCTGATGCCCTTCCCTGCGAAAATATTCAACGTTAACATTTGCACAAGCTTCAAGACATAAGATAAAATATGACAAAATTTTGAATTCTCAAAAATTTTTCGAACTCTGGGAAAATCACTCTTTACAGCACCGAGGATCGGATGGTCATCCGATCGGATTGCCATCCGATCCGATGAACCATCAATCATTAGAGTAATGAACCAGCTGACATGTGTATTTGGATCAGGTGGCCATCCGATCGGATTGTCACTCGATTCATGTGACAATACAGATAGATCCTTTGACAAGTCAACACCTTTTGAGAGTGAATGCCATGGATCGGATGACCACCCGATCGGATTGTCACTCGATATTTGACAAGTTTGAACAGTTGATAAAAGTTTTGTCGTTTTGTGATGAGGATCGGATGGTCATCCGATCGGATTGCCACCCGGTCCGATTACCACTCGATCATTTGACAGGTCGGAATCATTGATTGAACAATCATGTCTTTATGTGCTAGGGATCGGATGGCCATCCGATCGGATTGTCATCCGATCGGATTGCCACTCGATCAATGACAATTAAGAAATGCACAGATTCCAAGACAGATACTTAGAAACTATTTCAAACATGAAGTGCTTTGGATCGGATGGTCATCCGATCGGATTGCCATCCGATCAAGATGCCATACTATCCAAACAACACCTATAACAGTTAAGACACAAATCTCAAGACAAAACACTTAGAAAATTTTATTCATGAAATGCATTGGATCGGATGGCCATCCAATCGGATTGCCATCTGATTGAATTCCCACTCGATCCTTGAACATTTGAAGAACAGTTTGAACATTCAAAGAATCATCAAAAAAATTTCTAAGATATCAACAAATTGAACACAGATCTACGTAGATATTTCTTAGGCGATCAAAACCCTATGTTCAGATTTGTCTAATTCGGCTTAATCTGAGTTTAATTTCACTTTTTGTGGTCCGAATGTCGAACACCTCTAACCTTCAATTCATCAAATTTTAACATGTTATAGCACAAATTGAGACGGTAAACCTATAGATCTAAGGCCTGTGAACAAAACCCTATGTTCAAAATCTATCAAACAACCTTAAATTTGCCTAGATCTAAGGTTAAAGGCCCGAACAGTCGCCGACATGCATAAACACTTCAAAAACATCAGATTTGACAATGAAAATCAGAAATCTTACCTTTCCCATTGTGAAGGTTGAGTGTGCCAACAATCCAATGACTTGTGGAAGGAAAGAATGTGAAAATCAGATCAAGAATGTGAGAGAGTATGAGAGAGTGTTGGATGGTTGCCCGATCGAGTAAAAGGTTGACTGAAGTCATTGACCTCTTATTTATAGGGGTGACCAGGTGTCGGATGGCCATCCGATCGGATTATCACCCGATCCAAACACCTCTCTTGACTTTCGATGTTTTGATCTTTGACTTTTTGTCGTTTTTATCAGATTTGGTCAGTTTTAGAAATCCACTTAAGTATCTAGGTCCAAGTTAATGACCCTAGGCACTTAATTTGTCTACCAAGTCCAAGTTAGTGACCTTGGTTGATCCGACACAAGAACAAACTGACATTCTGTTCAATTTTTCAAACACATTTTCATGAAAATTTACAAGTGTCAACTTAATGAACTTGCATTGACTTTGAAATATCCAACCCTTTTCCAAGATTAGCTCCCAACCCTGTTGTCCAGCTCAGAAACTTCCTGCATTTGCTTCATGACAGTGAGTCTGAAGATCAGCTTTCTACCTTGGTTTGTCGATAAAACTAAAACAGAAATGTAAAATTATTTTGAGATTTTAAGAAAGTTTTAAGACTAGAAAACTATGAAATCTTTTTGGGTTTAAATGCTAAACTGAACTGAAATGAAATGCAATAAATGTAAACTATTTACAAACATAATTTTTGTGAGTGTGTTAGGGGATCATATCAGCTACCGACAAACTACAAGTACCGTTAAGCTTGATAACATACTAAGTATTAAACAATTCACTATGATTGCCGATGTACTGATCCAATTTAAATTTTCACACAAATTTCAATTTGTTCAAGATACGAATTAGTGTTTTAATAGGTTAACTTATATGCGTGTCCCACCTCAGAATATACTCTCGTATCCAGATTTTCTATATTCAGTCTTACAGGTGAACGTACAATAATTATATCTGTAAAAGGGTAGTGCGAGGCCATGAGAGCTCAGGTTAGAACTTTCGTTCAGACAGAGAGATGATGGCTCGACTTTCGGTGTGTCCCCTTTGGGGATCTTTTCTTCATCAGCACATGATTAGCATTTTTCAATGTTTCATCATTTTTTATGCTGAGGGTGAGCTTTAGGATTAAAGCAGTGCAGAGTATTATACGAGGACTAGGCTATTGCTTCCTCAAAATCAGAAGTCCTGGTATAATACCCCAGATATCATTACGCACATAGACCTAGTATGTCAGAAATAGAAAAATCTTTCAACCAAGATTTCAGGGGTTACCTATATATCCGAGAGATGTTCCCCACGTAATAAGCAAGAAATGTTTTTTAGGTTTATATCCCGAACAAATCTACTAAATGTATAAAAACCTACCGACATATAATCAGCAAGACTGCTTAACACCTTTTAATCATTACAAATCTTTAGCATACTGTAACTGTCTAGCTGATGTACTATCATTTCCCCTTTTTTACACAAACTCTTTTTGGGTTTTCTATTGTTTTCGGATTTTGAAAATATCTCATGTTTTTGGATTTTTGCATTTTTATTGTTTTTGTATTTTTCTGAAAATATTATCTATCTCCCCTTAAATACCAAAACAACTAAAAATACGACAAACCAGTGCAGTCTGCTTCTCAACATCATCTGTAGTGGTACACTCATCAACGCCAAGTATCCCCTCCGCATCCGACAACAGCTTCATACCATTCAGTTTTAAAAGATATTGAAAACGTGATCTATCAAAATCTTTGGTATGTAAGTCTGCTTTTTGTTCGTCGGTGTGGATTATGTCAATTCGTATCAACTTCTTCTCGAAGCAATCTCGGATGAAGTGATGACGAATTTAAATATGTTTGGTTTTAGCGTGATGTACCGGATTTTTTGTTATGTTGATTGCTACCTCATTATCAACAAAAATGGGTGAAGTAAGAAATTGCAAACCGTAGTCGCGCATCTGTTGCTGAATCCACAGGATCTAAGAGCAGCAGCTGCTAGCAGATACATACTCGGCTTCACATGTTGATAGAGCAACAGAAGTTTGCTTCTTACATTGCCACGTGACCAGTCGGGGTCCAAAAAATTGGCATCCTGCAGTTGTTGATTTAGCATTGACTTTGCAGCAACCGAAATCAGAATCAGAGTACCCTTCGAGCGTGAAGTCACCGTCTTTTGGATACCAAAACCCCAAGCTTGGAGTTCCTTTCAGGTAGCGTAGAATCCTTTTGACAATTGACATATGCGAGGCTCTAGGACTTGACTGAAATCGGGCCGCGAGGCAGGTTGGGTACATTATATCAGGCCTTGATGCTGTCAAGTACATTAGCAATCCAATCATGGAGCGGTATAAAGTTTCATCAACCTTCTCTCCGATGAGATCAGGATTGATCCCATGATTCGTAGCTAATGGGGTGGACATTGGAGCTGTGCCGGACATTCCAAATTTCTCCAGAACATCTTACATGTACTTCGTCTAATGTATAAAGATTCCCTCAGGCATTTGATTGACCTGCAGCCCTAAGAAGAACTTCATTTCACCCATTGAAGACATTTCGAACTTCTGCTTCATAACTTTTTCAAAATCTTTGAAGAGTTCTTCATTTGTTGACCCGAATATAATGTCATCAACATACATCTGGACTATCAGAAGATGACCATTGACTTCCTTCGTGAAGAGGGTTGCATCCACTTTTCCTCGGATGAAACTGTTGGCAAGCAGATGTTGAGATAACGTCCCGTACCAGGCTCTCGGGGCCTGATGCAAACCATACAGCGCTTTATCCAGGAGATAGACTTTATCTTTGTGAATTGGGTCGGTGAAGCCCAGTGGTTGTCCGACATATACCTCTTCCTTCACCTTTCCATAAAGAAATGCCGATTTGACATCTAGCTGATACACTTTGAATCCTTTCCATGAAGCAAACGCTAGGAAGATTCTGATAGCTTCAAGTCAAGCAACTGGAGCATACACTTCAGTGAAATCTATCCCCTCCTGCTGACTGAAACCCTGGACCACGAGTCGTGCTTTGTTGCGAACAATAACTCCTTTATCGTCTCTTTTACACTTAAACACCCACTTCGTGTTTATCTTCCTATGTCCGTCAGGGAGATCCACAAGCTTCCAAACACCAAGTTTCTCGAATTGACTTAGCTCCTCTTGCATAGCGATGACCCATGAATCTTCTGTCAGTGCTTCCTTATAGGTTCGCGGCTCAATCTGCGAAATGAAACAACTTAGTGAAAATTCTGTTTGTAAAGGAGCAACTTTAGAATAAAAGCAAGTAAGGCCATGGTCAATCTATCGTCTGGTGCGGTCTCCTGACTGCAGCTCTCCTATTATCAACTCCTCTGGATGGTATGAAAGAGTCCTCGGCATAACCTCACCAGGAACATCCACCTCGCCTTCCAAATTAGTAACGTTCTGATCCGCAACTTGTTCATTGTCAAGAATTGTCTGATCTGAAGATTGGATTTGCTCCCCCTCAGACTCTGAATCACCATGGTCAAAAGTAGGAATATCATCAGATTCTGAATTATCATTGACCAACGTCTGATTTTCAGGAGCAGGTTCGCGTTCCGAAGAAGTCGGAGTTTGCTGAACTTCATCATTCTCTCCAGCGTGACTGGGACCAGCTTCATCATCATTGGAAGTTTGTCGTTGACGTGTAGAAGACCTTGCTGGGAATATTTCCTGAGATGCTTCATATTCTCTTAAAATATCCAAATCATCAAAGAACTCTGGCTCTTCTTCTAACTCGAATGAATCCCATAGAGTATCGTAGTTGAATCGCCATGAGTCTGTGGGCTTCTGTGGTGGCATAGTATAGCCTTGACACTCAACATGATGTGCTTCGATGATCCGCTTCAGACTTGGAACAAAGACTCTTCTGAGTGGACTAGCATATCCCACGAAGATACCTTCAATGATCTTTGAATCAAATTTGCCATCGGGATCTAGAACTGTGCAGGGAGACCCGAACGGTTCCAAATACTCGAGATTAGGCTTGCGATTGTTGATCAACTCGAAACATGTCTTGTTGTGTTTCTTCACAGTAAGTACCCTGTTGAGAGTATAGCAAGCGGCTGATACTGCTTCTGCCCAGAAATTAACAGGTAACTTGGAATCAGCAAGCATCGTCCTAGCCGTTTCGATCAGCGTTCTATTCTTTCTTTCTGCGACTCCATTCTATTGCGGAGTATATGGCGCGCTGAACTCTTGCAGTATACATCTTCCGGTGCCACAAAACAGACTCCTTTTCAGTGGCTTTTGACATGAAGCAGTGAGTTTAAACCGTGGTAGTCGTAGCGATGCTCATATCCAACACGTACAGATCATTAATTCTTGGTGCTCTCATGATGATCCACTCCTCGGGGATGACAAACCCCGGCTTCAGAATCAGACATTCTTTATCAGTGAAATGTGTCGAATACATTCTATCACAAATTTGAGAAATGCTCAGAAGATTGTTCTCTAGCTCGGCGATGTAATTGACTCTTTCAAACATGATTACACCATTTGATAACGTTCCTTCACCAACAATACGTCCTCCTTGATTACTGGCGAAACCGACGTATCCACCGTTAAACCATCTAACATCGTAAAGCAGGGTTTTTCTCCCTGTCATGTGCCGAGAAGCTCCACTATCCATTATCCAACGTGAGATAGATCTCGGGAGCTCCTGCACATTTCACAAACACTTAGTTAGATTTTGAAGCAACCCAAGCCTCTTTCACTCAGGTAGCTTGACGTTGATGTGGGTTGTTGCAGTGTACAATGGTGGAAAATTCTTGTCATTCATCTTAAGACTTTCTTCAGATCTAATCTCAACCTCTTTATACAAAAAGAATTCCTTTTCCGGAGGTTGACCAGATGATTGGTCTTTCTTCGGAACATACTTCTTCCCTGGTGGGGTAGAAGTTTGTTTCTCAAGTTTCTCGTAGAAATCCAAAGGTACATTCATCTTCTTAGTTGAAGATGATTGTTTTGCAGACTCAGAAACCTTTGGTTTGGAGAATTTGTTGTCTTAGCCTCAGATTTTGGTTTCCAAGTTTGTTGCGAAGAAGCGACCCGTTTGTAAACTTTATCAGTTTTAGTTACCGATTGTTTTACGGGTTCAGTTTTGACTTTGATTTTTTCATTTTTCAAAACTTTCTTCTCAACAAACATCGGCCCTTTGCCTTTGACATCGTCTTTCTTCTTTGGATTCTCGACAACCACAGACTTAGGCTTAGAGTTGGTGCACTTTCGTGCAATGTGTCCAACTTCGTTGCACTTAAAACAAGTTCGGGTGTCAACTTCCTGACTTTTGCCTTCAGTCTGAGGTTGTGAGGCCTTTTTCTCAAAGAATTCTTTGTTTTATTTCGAAAAGATTTCCGACTCTTGTTCGGAAATTGAACTTGAGCTTTTTACAAATACTTTCTTTTCGACAAACTTTTTGTTTTGAAAGTTCCTTTTCTGATTGTTCTTACCACCCTGATAACCTCCCGACCATCTGGTTTGGTTGTTATTGTTAAAACATGGTGGAACAGCAGGTTTATTATAGTAAGCTTTGTCTTTTTCAAAATTCATCATTCTTTTTGAACTTTTCAAACCCTCAACTTCAGAAACATCAATTTCAACCAACTTGAAAACTTTCTTCAACTTGTCAACATTCACATTCTCAAGTGGAAATTCAATATCCGAATACAACTTATCAGAACCAGACATCTTGTACATGACAAAAGTAGGTTCATCAATTGAGTTGTTTTGGGATTTTGATTTCGAAATGTAGCTGTTTAAGAAACATTCTTCATCTTCAGTCGAGTCACTGTCTGATTTTAAAACATTTTCAACCACATTTTTTACGACTTCAGACTGAACACTATCTTCATCAGATGATGAAGTGAATGTGACATCGATTGTTTCAGGAAGTTTTACATCATTTGTTTCATCATCATTATCCAACCCATACTTTTTCTTTGAAAAATTATTAAACACGGGCGGTGGAACTTGATGATAACCCACCCCGGTTCCATCTGAGTATACATCTTCACCAACTTTGTTCTTCCCAATAGGTTTTGGGAACTATATGCTGAAGAACAAAGCTCGCGGAGCTGTAACTGTTCAGTTTCAGATTGCTTCTTTCATTCTCAATCTTAGCTTCCTGAAACTGAAGCTTAAGATTTGCAATCTCATCCAACTGCTGGTTGATTTGTCTTTCTTTTGCCTGAAGAACTCCAGACAATTGAAAATTCTCTTTAGAAGTTTTAGTGTTTCGCTCATCAGAATCTTTTATTGTTCTCATGATTTTCAGAAAGTTGTCGGTTTTCATGAATTAACTTCTCATTTTCTTTCTTAAATCGTTCTACATCACTTTTATCTTTTTCAATTCTTTCAGTTAATTCTTTTATTCTCTCATTTGAAGCTCTCACCAGTTTATCTCGACTTAAGATTTGATCTTCAACCGTTTTGACTTTTGCAACCAGTTCTTCAGTCTTTTTGACTGTGAGATATGCATTTGTGATACAAACTTTGCATTCTTTCATGCAATTTTTGCAATCACTTTCCTTTTTAGCCTTATCGGTCTTACCTGACTCATTTGTTGAACCACTACAGCTGACCTTGTTTGATGACTCAGACGCAGATTTGGAATTTACCTCTAGTTCCTTTGCCATTAGCACTTTATCTGCCATCTTTGTCAGATTCTCTACGATCATTTCTTTAGTTGTGTCGATTATCCCCTCATCGACTTTCCTTGAGTTTAGCTCTTCCTCTTCAGCTTTCTTTGCCTGCTCTCTCTCTCTCTCTTTGTTCATCCTCTTGCTTCAACGATTCAATGAGAGTTTCAACTACGAGTGTTGATGGTTCAGCAATTATGTTACCTTTCGGGTCCAAATAGCACTCACGATCTGGATCCCATCTGTTTGCCTTCTTGGCCTCTTTCCAAGCTCGATAGTTTCTATCTTTCAGGGTTTGAGCTACCAGCTTCCGATAGGTGTATTTTTGTTGTTCAGTTCGTGTATCTTTGTATGGTTCAACTTTTGCCATGAACGCATAACCTACAGCATCATCTTCGGGTAAAAACTCACTCCAATCAAAGCCTTCATCATCATGAATTACGGCTAAGGCTCTTGACTTTTCTTTAGGAGTTTCTTCAATTTGTTTCATTCTTGGCGGTTCTTCCCTATTGCGATGATAAACAGCCTTTTTATAATAATGATCATGGAACAGATTAGCTGTTTCATCTGAAGCTGCATTCCTGCATTCCCTCTTGAAGTGCCCCTTCTGTTTGCACTTAAAGTAGGTTACCTTTGACTTATCGAAGCCCAGCTTCGTTGAAGGCCCACCAATCGAATTTCTCCCGGTTATCTCCATGAACCTTTGTGCACGTCGAATTACGCTTGCCATGCACCAGCGTATGTCAATCAATTCCATTTCTTTCGGATCAATTTGATCATAATCTTCTTTCGTCAAATTCGTGTTTCCGATCTTCCCAGCGACTAAGCTTTCATAAGATTCCAGGATTGAAGCAAGAAATACCATCTGATGCTTAGCTATTTCTTCATTAAAATTTTGTGCATTATTAAGATTCACAGCTATGTTGCACTGGAAGACATTTTTGGGAATATTCTGCTGCTGCTGATTCCCTGAAGCCGATGAAGAAGATCCTCCATGATAACCACTGCTCGGAACAGAACTACTGCTTTGTTTCTCTTGATTTGTCGTGCTTGATCTCTAAGCTGAAAACGCAGTTTTTGGTGAAGCAGTTTTAGGTATCATACTACCCCTATAATATAGATCGACATTTTGTTGGTACGGGGTGTTGTTGACTTTATTCATCTTCTTGATTATAAGTTCATGACTTTCAAACCTTTCTATCAACTAATCGACAGTCATGTCAGACATTTTCATTGTGTTTTTCAAAACCAATGCATAATACTGCCAATCCTTTTCATCTGGCAAGGATTCTAGTAACTTTTCAACCAATTCTTCTTCTGTGAACGTTATCCCATATCTGACAAGCTCTAACTTTAGGTGACAAAAACGCTCAATCATCTTTAGCACCGACTCATTCCTCATGCACGCAAATAAATCGAATTCTTTCTTCAACAAACGCTTCTTGTTCTTCACTATCTCAGCCCCTCCAATACATTTCTTCTCTAACTTGCCCCACAAATCTTTTGCATTTTCGTAACTAATCAGAGAGATGATATCATCTCTAACAGATTGGTGCAATAGGGCAATACATTTTTGTTTATGTACAAATGTCTCTTGTTCACTTTCGTTCAAATTTTCGTAATCTTTTCTTCCAATATCGTACCCATTTTTCATACACTTCCAGCTTTGATAAGCAAATGCTTTTAACCAATCTTCAAACCTGCCTGACCATCTGTTATAGTCTTCAATTGCCATAAGCTTTGGCGGCTTGTTGTAAGTACCATAAGCGTTATCAATACTGAGAGAATCAACAATCGCTTTCTTTGGAGTTTGATTGGTACTGGTAGTCGTATTCGTCGATGTTTCTCACGTGGTGTTGTATGCAAATACATCGCTGAATGGATTCAGGAACTCGTCTCCCATTTTGACAAACACCTGAAAAATTTCAAACACTTAGAAAAATTTCACACTTCTCAAAAATTTCAAACTGATGCACTTGGATCGGATGGTGATCCAATCGAGTGACACATCCAAGTAACAAGTGACAGACAAGCAAGTTTCGAATGGCGACTCGATCGGGTGGTGATCCGATCGAGTGGTCGTTCGATCGAGTGACACAAGAATCTTTGAAAACTTTAAACCTTCAACTCTCCACCGATCGGATGGTGATCCGATCGAGTGAGATAATGACGTCAGCTGATGAAACAAGACTATCTAAGCCAATCCGATCGGATGGTGATCTGATCGGGTAGGATGATGACGTCAGCTAGCATATGAAGAACACAGTCTATGCCAATCCGATCGGATAGCTGTCCGATCGGGTGGATGACGTCAGCAACAACGATGAACTCGACATGGTTTTTGCTTGATTTGATTCAGTTTTAGTTTGAATTTTTCAATGAAAATTTGAAGGATTGATCTTTGTTCAATTCCGAGTCTAATGATATCAAATTTGTCAAATTTTGTCCGTGAATTCCTGTTCAATTTTGAGTTTTTCTCGTTTTAAGGTGTAAAAATGTAAAACTCAGCAAGAAATGAGTAGAAGATGAGAAATAGGTCAAATTTCCGGTGAAATTCGACAGAAATCGGCAAAGAATCGCTGAAAATCCGGTGAATTTGATGTTGTCATCTCCGATTCAACCTCCTGTGGCTCTGAGACCACTTGTTAGGCTGTTTATCAGGATCTGTTCGAGTAGAACGTGGCTGGATCGATCAGAATCAAGGTGCGGAATCCCTTGATTATGTCACAGAATGAAAAACACCAAGTTCAACGTTTAATCCGTCTGCTTTCTATAGAAGAATGTGAAAGTACAATTGTTCCGGTAGAAATACAGACTGGCAGAGCTTCGCTATCAAGTTCAGCAAAAGTTCTTTCTAACTAACACTAGCTAGCTATTTATAGGCAATAACCAGGGAGAGTTATAAGTGTCACCCGATCGGATGACATTCGTCGTCCGACGGATTTCACTTTTACATTATCGCACCGTTCCCCGAGTTGTCGTTACACAAACATACATACAATTACATACATATACAAAATGACATACACAGCACAAAATAAGACTCGATGCAGACGGAAGCTACAGACATATGTACTAACATATTTTGTATTTTTCACCAAAAATCATTATTTTGATTTTTATTACTTTCCGGAATTATATCTCTTAAAAATAATATATTTTTAATACTTGTATGTATATATATATATATATATATATATATATATATTGTCATGCTATAAAATATATATATGGTTATTCGTGATATTCACCCGATTTTTGTATAAATTCCAATACTTGGTATAGGTTATATATTTTTGTCCAAAAATATATATTTAAGTCCATAGTGTCCAAATTCAATAATATGTTAAGGAATATATTTTCATAAATATATTTTCTTGTATTTGTCCATGTATTTCCCTGTGAGGAATTTTGTATACTTGTATACTTATGTATTCTCATGTATTTGTATGTGTATTTTTGTATTTATACTACATGGGAGTATTTAGTGTATTTTTAAGTCCTTAATACACTATTACATATATTACACATAATATACACTTAGCACAAAATTTGGTGATCACTAAATATATATATTTTTCCTAAAAATATACATACTTAATATGAGTTTTAACTTGAAGAAATCACCATTTCTTAACTTGAAATTTTACACAAAAATAAGGGAAACCTTAGTAAATATTTTTAGGTGAATTTTTAGGGTATAAGTTGCACCAAAACTTATATTCTTCTAAGTGTCAAAATTTTATAAAAATTTTGACATTGTTTCCCCTAAAAATGGAGGTTTCCCATGTTTTCAAAACATGTGTTTATTTTCTTTTCAACACCAAAAACAATTTTCAACAATAATCATCAACAACATACACTAATTTTTCCATATGAAACATCATGGTGAACTTGATTCTTGTTAAAAATATGTAGTCTTTTAGATCTACACTTTACATAAGATGATCTTTCCAAAAATAAGTGTTTTTGAGTATTTTAACAAACTTTTTATGAAACTTTATTTCATTAACCAACTCAGCCATGAGTTTAATGATCTTTAAAGTTTGTAAATCATGTTCAAAAACCACTTTTATGTTTATTAGAAAGATCATTATTTTTAACATCATGTTTAACCATGGATCTTTCAAGATCCATGCTTAATAACTTTAGATCTTTCATAAACAAGCTTTATGTTAACTTTTTAACAAACTTTCCATGAGTTTTAGTCTAAAAAATTAATTCTACACACACTTTATTACTTCATAATTACAAGATTATGCATAAAAATTCATATTTCAAGTTCACATAATACTTTATATGTTCATCTTCAAGTTTAACCATGGATCCTTCAAGATCCATGCTTAAACTTGTAAGATCCAAGCTTTAACATACTTCATCTAAACATAAACACAAGATATAACATCAACAACTTCATTACATACACTAAAATTTCATGTAATCACTTGATTTCTTCATAAATATGTTAGATCTTCTCATTTTTAACTTTAAAAGTTAAGTTGTTTAGATGGTGAAACTTGTACATAACATAAACATGACTTATTTTAGTGATCCAGAAGCTTACTACTAGCTCTAATGGCTAGGGAAGTGGCACAAGAATGAAGATGATGAACAAGGAAGAAATCAAGTGGTTAAAAGCTCCAAAGTGAGGTCCTTCCACTTCTAGCACCTTACACCTTCTTAGATAAGCTTCTTACACCTCCTAGTGACCTTGGATCATGAGATTGAAGCTTGAAAATGGTGATGTGTGTGTGGGGGTTGTGAGCCGAGAGCAAGAAGAACAAGGGGGACGAAGATGAAGTGTTTATGAGATGTAGGACAATATGTTATCCTTATGGTTCTTTATAAAGACTACTTCCAACAATAATCTTCTTTAGAGATTATATGCACCAATTTAAGGGACAAGATCAAATACAATAATTAAAAGTGAAGTGGGGCCCATAGGGGCCGGCCATGGTGAAAGGGGGGGTAAAGTGTAAAATTTGGGAAGTTAGGGGATTAAAGTGCAAACGAGGGGGTTTAAGTTAGTTTAAGTGTGTTTAGATGTTTTTTATGATTTTTAAGGTGTTCTAGCACCGATACTAGTTTATTATCATAAAAACATTACTTCTAGTCAAATTTTGATGTCCCGGTTGTTCGGTTCGTTACGTTACGGTTCATTAAAGTGCTAAATTGCGTAGTTTCACTAGGTATGAAGCACCTTTTGTGGCAGTTTCAATTCCCGACACTTTGTAAGTTATACTAGACAATAAAACATAAATTCTACCTTATATTAATGTGTTAAAAAGCTGATTTTAGCTGAATTAGTGCTGATTTATGCATAATTCTGCATTTAAAGTGCGTTTCGGGTGCTTTTTAGTGCATAGTTTAGCTTCCGGAAAGTTTATATGTTAACCCTTGTTTCCACACTTGGGTTTTAATGTATTTTAGATGTTGGACCTATTCCTAGGCCCTAATTCTAACATCTGACTGCTTCCTGCAGATTTGCTGACACAGTGTGTCTTACCGGTGAGTTTACTAGTCTTTCTGACGCAACGCTTAAAGTAATGCATAAAGCAATATTTGAAGTATAAAACGTGCATGAATTCACATGTATAGAAAGTAATCAGACAATGTTGACATTTAAGCACATAATTGCAGATAATAGATAATAATTAAAATTGTACGGAAATTACCGGTTTTGTGCCAGTTGTCACAGTCGGAACTACACTCGCCTCTAGTTACCGTCATCGCCCAACCACACCCCGTCGGACTTTCGACCACCCTGACGCACAGCAGCAGGCAACGCCGTCCACCGCCCAGAAAATTATGATTTGACCGGTTTGACCTACAGTTGACTAAATTTGACTTTTTGACCTGAAGGAGTTCTCGGGTCACGTGTTCGGGTTTCGGGTTTTTCGAGATACGCATCAAGGAGTTGATTCGTGATCTCAAGTTTTGTGAACAAGTGACAACTAGCGTGATGATTCGTCAATTTGTGTGAAGCTTAGGTTTTCGTCAAAAGGTTAGTTTTCACGAACACCCTATGGTTGTTTAATTGTTTTAATGAATCGCAGTAGGATTATTGAATGGGATTTGATCGGTTTTAATATGTACATGTGTCCGCTTAGTAATTAATATGTGATGTTAATAGATTAAATAAAATATGATTCTATTTAAAATTAAAATTGTACACCGATGATTCCCAACACTGAGGTGGCTCGCCGGAGTGAGGAGGTGCGAAGGTTTCGATTGTTACAGAACCACAATGATTTTAAGGCGGTTTGGTAAGGATTTTCGGATCTTGACGAGGTGGGGAGGTTTCGAATGAAGAACAAAACTAGATTTTTGTTTCTCTTTCTCTCATCTGTTTTGTCTTTCTACGAAGAACACATAGTAAGTGTGTGTTTATGCATACTTGTATATAGTTGTGAAGGGTGGGGTTCGGCTACAAAGTCCATTTTTCCTACAAAGTGTACAAAGTCTTAAAACACCACAATTTCAGCCCTAAAACACACTCAAAAGCCACAAATAAGAGAGTGAAGACCACTAAAACACAATATTCAAACCCTAACAGTCCATAAAAACTTCAAATACACCATCATAAAACTATGAGTATAAAACACAACATGATAATGAACATAAAACACACTAATGTTAGTTATTCGATAATCAAAGCCTTACCATCCAAAACACAACACAAAACCCACAAATATGGCGTTTTAGTGATCTTGACTCTCTTATTTGTGGGTTTTGAGTGAGTTTTATGGTTAAAGTTGTGGTGTTTTAAGACTTTGTACACTTTGTAGGAAAAATAGACTTTGTAGCCAACTCCCACCCTAGTTGTGAATATGAATATGATTCTATTTAAAATTAAAATTGTACACCGATGATTCCCAACACTGAGGTGGCTCGCCGGAGTGAGGAGGTGCGAAGGTTTCGATTGTTACAGAACCACAATGATTTTAAAGCGGTTTGGTAAGGATTTTCGGATCTTGACGAGGTAGGGAGGTTTCGAATGAAGAACAAAACTAGATTTTTGTTTCTCTTTCTCTCATATGTTTTCTCTTTCTACGAAGAACACAGAGTAAGTGTGTGTTTATGCAGACTTGTATATTGTTGTGAATACGAACATTGATGAAAATTATCGGTTTCGAGTAGGTGGCAGTCGCCCGGTGGTTGGTGGTTCAAAGTAGGTGGTGGCGGAGGTAGTGACTGCAGGTGGGTAGTGATTCTGTTGTTCTAGGTAAAAGGTGGTTGGTTGTGGTGCTTCTGTTCACGGGTGGGGTTGCAACGCGGTGGTGTTCGGCTGTGCTAGTGGCTATGGTGGCAGGAGGTGGTGTGAAAGTGGTCAGAGATGATGGTTTTAGGTGATTGTCTAGGTAAACATTAAATATAAAAAAATAAAAATAAAAACGGTTGCATGGAAAATTACCAAAATGGCCTCCATTTTAACGTATAGGTAAACATAATTTAGTGGGAAGTGCAAAGAAAAAGTTTGTAAAATACAATGGCATAGACAACTTCTTTTCTTATGCAATTTTAGGGTTAGGATATAATAGGAAGTTTATTTGGCTAATAAGGCTATAAAGTAATCTTGACCAACCATTTATTTAATCAAGGGCTAAGATTAAATGAGGGAAATTGAAAGGAAGAAAAGAGGCGTGTGGGTTTGTTTAGGGGCATTCTAGTCAATCCAAGACAATAGTTTCTCTCTCCTCCAATTTCCTCCCGTTTTTTAAACGTTAATAACTCTTTCATACGATATTATTTTTTTTATAAAAATTGCACAAAAAAACGAGCGTTTTTTATCTTTAAAACGAGTATACTATTGCTATATTTTCGAAAAAAAAATTTGAAACCCAGCTGCGTAAAACGCAATGGAAAAAAACTCAGTTGCGTAAAACGCAATGGAAAAAAACCCCCTAAAAATGACGTTTTTTTTTTTAAAACGCAATGCACAAAAAACACAAAGAAATGTCTTATTTGTAAAACGCAATGGCCAGAAAACACAAAGAAATGTCTTATTTGTAAAACGCAATGGCTAGAAAACACAAAGAAATGTCTTATTTCTAAAACGCAATAGCTTAAAAACACATTAAAATGTGTCTTACCTAAAACGCAATGCAAAAAAAAAACACAAAGAAATCTCTTATTTATAAAACGCAATGGCCAGAAAACTCTTAAAAATGTCTCATTTCTAAAACGCAATCGCCTAAAAAAACAAAAGAAAGTGTTCTCTCTAAAACGCAATGGACTGAAAACACCTAAAATTGTGTTTTACCTAAAACGCAATGACTAAAAACACTTCAAAAATGTGTTTTACCTAAAACACAATGACTAAAAACACTTAAAAAAATGTGTTTTTTCTAAAACGCAATGGCCAGAAAACACATAAAACTCTCTTATTTCTAAAACGCAATGGACACATAAAACTGTTTGTGAACTATCTGAACTGTCTGTGAATTGTCTACGAATTAAACTGTCTGTGTTTTTTCTAAGCTCGACCCCAGCCAGGGGCTCTACCCCTTGGACCCTGCTATCAGGGGCGCTGCCCCCGGACCCCCGCTAAGATCGTAAAACGCAATGACTAAATCAAAAACACAGATCGTAAAAATGAAATTAAAGAATTTCTTACATGAATCGAAGCCGATTTCTTCAACGATTGACGAAATTTGAATGATAGAAACACTTATCAGCGATCGAATCGAACGGTTCGAGTGATTATCTTCAAAATCACGGGAAAAAAAACAAGATTTTGAATGAAATTAAACTGGGTTTTCTTCAAAAAAAAAAAGCTGAAGAACACGTTGATAGGTGTTTGAATCATTGATTGGTGACGAAAATCGCACTACAATGTAGTGATTATTGAGATAGAAAGTGAAGAAATGGTTGAAGATTGTGAGTTTTGAAAATGGTGGGTTTTGATGTTACTGGGAAGAGGAAGGAAGAAGAAAATGATAAGATTGACTAAAATACCCTTTCTCTTTATTTTAAATTTTGTCACATGTCCTAATCATATGGCTTACTATCCATAAACTTCCTATTTGATCTCATCCTGCAATTTTATTTATATGTTTCTTTCTATGGAAATTGATCAAAACGGCACCGTTTTAAAAATATCAACATCCCCTATCTTTTTTTTGAAAGGTGAACTTCATAATGGTGACCATTGTCACACCCGCAAATCGCGGGCCCTCGCCAAGATTAAGGGCCCAGATAGCAAGGCCAGCGCTGGGTTTACCAACCTTGGGTCGAAGGCTTTCCCCCGGAAACCGTACTGCCTCTACACAAGTTGCCTCACTAGAGTAACAGCCGGATTAAAACCGGGGTGACGCTCAGGATCAAACCCTCCTCGGTGGGTTTTTCACCATCATTGCGCACGGGTGTCCTCCCCCCTAAAGCCACAAGTGGGAGTCGAACCGGTGACCTCCCAAAGGAGGGCCGGCCAAACTAAACCCAATGGGAATACCCTATCTATCATCCCATCTTGAGGTTTTAAGCAGCGTGGTGGGCAAAGGTTTATCAATTTCAATGGCGTTGCTACAGTTTATGTGCTCCGTAACGCCACTGGCACGTGCAGCAAGGTCACGTGCCATCATCGTTTCCTCTTCCCGCACCGCCGTCACTGTCCCCACCACCACCACCACCGTCACTAAACCAAAGATTTCTCCACCGGATTCGAACGTGCTTCTGGGTATGTCTGAGGAACAACTTCAACAGCTGGCTCTTGATTTCGGCCAGGTATGGTTACGAAAATTGTTGTAATTTGATTAGTTGTATGATACTACGAGTTTTGATATGTTTTTGTTTTGTTTGGGGGTTTAGCAAAGTTATAGAGGCAAACAGTTGCATCATTTGTTGTACAAGAGAAGAGTTAAAGATGTTCAGGAATTTAGTCAGGGTGAGTGAGTCCCCTTTTTTCAGAAATAAGATTGGAATTCTATATCAGTCGGAATATCGGTACCGATATTGATATTAACCGATATTTGACCGATATATCACGGATTTTTCTGATATCGGTACCTTTCTTCTTAGTTCTACCATTCGTCTTTCTTCTTATTGGGCTGCTATTATTGTTTTAAGTCTTAATTGTTAGTTATTAGTGTTAAATGTTAGTGTTTTAAGTCTTAATTGTTACTTATTAGTGTTAAATGTTAGTGTTTTAAGTCTTAATGAGTTCCTACTTGCTACAATTGTTAGTGTTTTGCAAGTTGCAAAAGGTTAATTTGTTAATGGTAGGAGAGTATACTAAATTGCTATATATATAAATTCAGCATGATATTAAAATTACCCAAATCCCACCGCGATTACCAATATCTCAAATATCGGTCTTTGAACGATATCCGATTTTTATCGCATTAACTACATAGCTATGACCGATATATCACTGATTTTCCCGATATCAGTACCTTTCTTCTTAGTTTTACCATTCATCTTTCTTCTTATTGTGGCTATTAGTGTTTTAAGTCTTAATTATTAATTGTTAGTGTTAAATGTTAGTGTTTTAAGCCTTAATTGTTAATTGTTAGTGTTAAATGTTAATGTTTTAAGTCTTAATGAGTTCCTACTTGCTACAATCGTTAGTGTTTTGCAAGTTGCAAAAGGTTAATTTGTTAATAGTAGGAGAGTATGTATACTGAATTGTTAGTGTTAAACTATATATATGTAAATTCTGCATGATATTAAAATTACCCATATCCCACCCTTGGTTTAAAAAAGCGCAAAGCACACAAAAGCGACAAGGTCTAAAATCAAAGCGCTAATCGCAAAAGCCGAGGGCTTTTCGTACGCGAGGCGCAAGGTGCTTATATGTTTGCTTATATATATCCTATAGGCTTTTAGCATCCCTTACCCAAAATCCCAAAATATAGTTATAAATAAGGTTTATATATGATTTAATGTATAAATCACTGAAATGTACAACCTTTTAGCAGCATTTATAACACTTTAAAGCACAAAAACACCTTTTGTACAAAAAGCGCGCACTTCAGTGGGATTTTTTTTCCAAAACAGCTCGCTTTTTGTGCGCTTTTTTGTACAGAGCTCGCCTTATGTCACACAAGGCGCAACTCCTTGTGCCTAGGGTCGCTTTGCGCTTAAGCGCGCTTTTTTAACCAAGATCCCATTACCGATATCTCAAATTTCGGTCGTTGGCCGATATCCGATTTTTTACCGCATTAACTGCTTAGTTGGAATTTAAGAGCACACACAATGGATCCTTGCCCACGTTATTGGGAAAATGTTAGATTTTATCTATTTTCAGTCTAATGTTTGAATATTTTTGTTAAATGTAAAAGTGCCTCTGGCATTCAGAACCGAACTCCAAGAAGCCGGTTGGGTGGTTGGACGATCATCTGTGCATAGTTCTGCTACTTCAACTGACGGCACTATCAAGGTTAATGATCTTTCTTTTCCTTAAACCTTAATCAAACCTAATTTACATTTGATTGCATCTAAAACGCTTCAGTGTTTCATTTACACTTCAGTTGCTGATAAAACTGGAAGATAATCGACTGGTGGAAACTGTTGGCATACCGGTAACAGATGATAAAGGCTCGGTTCGCCTCACAGCTTGTGTTTCATCACAGGTGATCTTTCATTCTTCCTTCCCGCTTTCATTCTTATGGTTCTTGTTAATTTAAAAGATATCTTGATCTGATTACTCAGGTCGGCTGCCCGTTACGTTGCTCATTTTGTGCTACTGGAAAAGGAGGTTTCGCTAGAAACCTTAAAGCGCACGAGATTGTGGAGCAGGTTTTGATAACCAACGAAGCGAATGAAAATTTTTTAAGATGATAATAATATATGGTACATGGTTTTTGATTTACTGTTTTATGTGTAGGTGTTGGCGATAGAGGAGGTATTTAACAATAGGGTTACGAATGTGGTATTCATGGGAATGGGTGAACCGATGTTGAATCTGAAAGAGGTTCTTGCTGCTCACCGATGCTTGAACAAGGTTCGCTTTAAACATTATCACTTGCTTAATTTCCCTTTTTTTAATGTATCTTTTCTTGAAAAGAGTTTTTATGATAATTCTTTCCTTTCATGTTTGTTTATTTATATTTTTAATGTAAAAATGATGTTAGGCCATGAGCCTATGAATTCATAGTTACTTTTGACCCAATCATGTCATGTTAACAAATGTGTGTTGTGTTTTGGATTAAAGGATGTACAAATAGGACAAATTTAACCCGATCATGTCATGTTAACAAACGTGTGTTGTGTTTTGGATTGAAGGATGTACAAATAGGACAAAGGATGATGACCATTTCTACTGTCGGAGTCCCGAACACTATCAAGAAGCTAGCTTCTCACAAACTTCAGTCTACGTTGGCTCTTAGGTATGCACCATACTCTCATCGTCTCATTTGTTGACATTTTGATTCTTGGTTTAAAAAAGCGTGCCTAAGCACGAGGCGACCTCGAGCGCAAAGAGCTGCGCTTTGAGTGACACAAACATGAAGTGCACTTGAGGCGTTTTTTTGGCAAAAATTTGGCATGAGGCAAAGGTGAGGCGCGCGCCTCATTTACATGGCCTTTTTTGTGCGGCAGAATGTTGTACAACAGGCTTTTTAGGCTGTACATGTAGGTCTTTTACATGTTAAAAACATATATAAAGCTTGTTTATAGCTAAATTTTGGGTAGGGGATGCTAGAAACCTATGAGATATCTAAATATATTATATAATCACTTTGCGCCTCGCGTACGAAAAGCTCACCGCTTTTGCGCGCTTTGCGCCTCGGTTTTAGACCTTGTCGCCTCAGTGCGCTTCTTTCTTTTTATAACCAAGTTTTGACTTCTCAGTTCGAGTATTTTTTTTAACTTAAAGAGCTATATTGGGCAATGGATTTTGGATTATTTGACTGTTCTGAAAAATATATGGTGTTAGTCTTGGAAATTCTCGTAGATATACTGCATATCAAATAACAGTCATCAAGTTTTTAATCGATAAGTTGGATTTCACTTAAAAAGTCAACATATTGACTTTAAATATATATGTACTTCAGCCTTCATGCTCCTAATCAGAAACTGCGGGAAAAGATTGTGCCGAGTGCGAAAGCGTACCCTCTGGAGGCGATAATGAAGGACTGTAGGGACTATTTCCATGAAACTAGTAGACGGGTATCTTTCGAGTACACGCTATTAGGTACGTGTTCACTTATGCTGTCAAAAAACATTTTTAAGATGAAACTAAGTCACCTGTTTTGACAGCTGGAGTCAATGATGACGTGGAGCATGCAAAAGAACTTGCAGAGTTACTTCATCAGTGGGGACCTGGATATCATGTGAACCTCATCCCGTTTAATCCAATAGATGGCACCGAGTATAAGCGTCCTTACAGAAAAGCGGTACACATTTCTTTACTCAACTTTTTTATCGTCTCGTATCTCTCTTTTAAAGTAAAGAATTTAGTTTGAAGAACTTCTGGTTTAATTATAAACTATGCGTGCAGATTAATTTGTTTCAATCTATGTTAGAATCCCGTAAAATAACGGTTAGTGTACGCCAAACTCGAGGGCTAGATGCAAGTGCGGCTTGTGGGCAGCTAAGAAACGAATTCCAGAAAGTTCCATTAGCCGCACCCTCCAACGATGACATCCAACCTGAACCTGAACCTGAACTTGAACCAGAACCAGAACCAGAACCAGAGGCTGCAGTTGCTTGCTGACAAGTTAGAACAGTTTCAGGCAGTTATTGACTCGCTCCGCTCAGATTTTTCATAATGTATACCCACATATACTTTCATGGCTCGTGTAACCGATCAAAGGGTCTAACCGGTTTCGGTAGGTGGGTTAACCAGGGTCTGCCTGCTTGAACAAGAAATGCAGGGTGAATGGGAGTTAAGCACGGATCCGGTATGGTGATTAGTGATTAATATGCAAATAGGAAGTACTCGAGTCTTATTAGTGTGTCGTTTGTTTTTTAATAGTTTACTTGTTTTGTTGCTAATTTGTATGCTCTTTTGTCATTGTACTTCAGTTTTGTTTTATTATATAAAATGTCCAAACATAAATTATCTATTTATGTTTTTCCTACAACTAGACAAAAGTAATATGGTGGCGAGGTCCTTTTTATGAAATATGATAAATTTGTTTGTTTGTTTATCAAACCGATATGGTTTTTGTCACACCCCCAAAATCCACCTGCGGAGTACTACCGCTTGGAGGCGTGACTGACCAGGATCCAGCCACCAATCATATTGAACATGCGAGTTAAAAGATATAAAAGTTTAGCCAATACAATTGGTGTCCAAACAAAACATAGTTAAGTTGCAAGCGGAAGCATAAGTCTTAAATCAAAACATAAGTTCAATTGTTTCAAAGTTTAACATGGCACACAATCGTCCATGTCCCACAACGATCCTCCTCCATGCAAGCTCCAGCTAAGAACCTAGGGACCTGCAAAGCATGTAGTAACGAGTCAACAACAAGTTGAGTGAGTTCACGGTTGGGTGTTCGTTTTAAGTTGTTTCGAAAACAGTTTCCTTTATCTGGCATCCTGCCGTGGGGGTTACCCCATAGTTTAAAACGTGACTTGATTATTCCCGGTTACTCTGGCTATCCAGCCGTGGGGGCTACCCCGTGTTAGTTATCTGGCATTTCGGCCGTGGGGGCTACCCCATGTATCTACTAGACTCGTTACCATATCGACTGCTGACTGTAGTCATGTTTATGTGCCCTGAACTGTCAATGTCTATCATCATTGACGTGCCAGTAGTCCATTAGTTCACGCCCGTCCTCTGCGGCACGGTGTGAGGTTTGTCAAACCTAAATAGCGCTATCTAACTAATGACCCGCTCGCCATTGGCCTCGGCGATTAAGTCGATACAAAGATGAGGGACTTCGTGATAGAGTTTTGGTCTAGTACGAGTTATCTGTCCGTGAGGACGAGGAATTACATTCCTGAACCTTTGCTGTCCTACCCAAGGAGGACGAGGAACCCATGTTCCTTAACCCCAATTCCCGACCCCTGGGAATCCCATGCTTTGTAGAGGGTGTGAACTCACCTTGGTTTGCTCGGTAGAAACACAGAAAAGTCAAACAAGCAACGTTGAGGCTACTCACGTCCTATCATAGTTGTATCATATAAGTCAGGTTCGTAACCAAGTAGCACACGGATGTTTCTAGCACAGTGCATTCAAGTATCGTTCATGGCATACACGTTTAATCATGGCAGATCAACAATATTCACGTTCAACAGTAACATATAAGGTCTGTGTATTAGGCCCAAGAGTCCGGCCCAAACAATTAAGTCCGTAATGGGGTGCAAGCCCAAACAGTGTGCACATGCACTTGGTTTCGAGTCGCAACTGATGCAGGTTCCGGTCTCGAGTCGCAACCGGACTCGCAAACACGGTTTCGGTTCATGCTGCTTTTGGTTACGAGTCGCAACTGGACTCGCAACCGAGATTTCGAGTCATAAGATTTGTGCTTGATCGAGTGTGGTTTCGAGTCGCAACCAGGTGTTTGCGACTCGCAACCGATGTCGCAACCGAGGGATTTCGACTCATCATGTGGTGGTCTCAAGTCGCAACTGGATGTTTCGGTTGGACAGGAGCTGATTCTGCACAGTGTACTATCCAATGGAAATTTGGTTTCATGAAACAGTTTGTACTACCCACTTAAACATGTTTATTTGTCTAGCAATTTACCAAAATGGATCAAACATATCAGATTTCAAATATTCAAGCATGTTCATATGATATTCAAGTTGTTCTTCACATATTCAAGTGATTCATCACCATCATTCATACAACCTTTAACCAACAAAAATCATGATCAACAACTTATCAATACTAACATGCACCCTATGATATTAACACAATGAATCACCCTACTAGTGAGCATTCGGTTCTTAACACAAGAGTATACAATCCGATTATATGAATATCATCTATCATACATATGCAAGCCGATTCTATAAACATCAACAACCAAGGGTTAAACCTCATTTAATCACAAGATCTCACTAACTCATCATACAACATATATTAAAATCAAGACATGTTTAACCGATTATCATCAATATACACATCCGAGAACATGATAAAGCCATAATCATACATTTTTCCACTTACTAATACATGAAGACAAGCATTCAATCATCATTTGTACAATTATTCTAGCTACACCATGTCATTCACAACATTTAACAATAACAACAACATAGAACACTAACCGATTGTGAGGTGGTGCCGAGTTGGTAAGGAAGATGAGTGTCCGAGTGATGATGATGAGCTTAGCCGGGTCTCCTTGTGGTCACCGGTTTGATCCGAGAAGAAGGAGAAGAGTGTGATGCTTGGTGTCTAGGGTTTTAGTGAGAGAATGGAGAGTGTGTGTGTAGAGGAGAGTAGGAGTGTTGTCCAAAATGGTAAACATGGGTAGCTACTAAGGTTATATACCCGTCCCAAGTAGTGCACCCTAATGGGTCTTTGAATGGGCTAAGGGGTGTGTGTGTGTGTGTGGCCCAACCGGCCCATAAGTCGTTGTTCACTCGAGACCACATGGTCTCGAGTCGGGTTCGTGTTGTCTCGGTTCATATACATACTCGCATACATACACACAAGCATACATGTAACATAACACATAATCATATAAGTTCACATGTATTCATTAAATCATCAAATCAGTTAGTCACTAAACGTTCAAGCGCACAACGAAAGGTTCTAAATTTCGAGTTGTCACAGTTTTGGCCAGTAGCTTTGCTATTGGTGAGATTTTAGTGGGTATTATTGTCGTTTTTGTTATAAAACCCGTGTTGATCATATTGGTATAAGAATAAGTGGTGATGATTGTTTAGACGTTTTGTAAAAGGGACATTTTGTAAAAGCTAAGTGCATGGTTGAATCGGTAGACCATGTCGTGGACCTCCTACCAAGCATCAACGTCCATTTAACCCAATATGCATGATAGAAAGTTAGTTACACTGAATGAGTCTTGCTTTTAATAAAACAAGGAGTTAACAATTTAAATAAACTTTCCGTAATTGTTATCAAACCACATTTTCACATGAAACATGCACGCCAACTTCAATCATAAATAAACATCAATTCGTGAAACAAACTTCACCGTTAACTACTTGGCACAAGGCCAAACACGCTTATACCGATATAAGACTCCATTCATAGCTGCTACATCGTCGTGCTCATCATTTAAGAGATTTAACCGTTTAAGATAGCATGCATATCGGTCCATAATAATAAAAATTGTAAAAGTGGGCATCTAGAACTCACCAGGGAGTGTGAATTTCTTATGTTGTTTAAATGTATGATCTGACTCTTGGACTCTCTGTCCAACTAAGTTGCGTGGCCAATACATGATAGGAGATCACATGTACCCGACAGTTATGGTCGAAGCGGTGGTCTCCCAAGTTTTGTGGATTTGGCATGCTTTTTGTGGTCCACCAGGTCCACAAAACGACCTCAATGTGCTCCAACAATCTCTATTGTTTCTTACCAAGCGAAATGGAACTGCACCAAAATGTCCATTCGACGTGAACCACCACTTATACAAACGGAGATTTTATCTTACCGATAGAATCTACCTCGCTTGGTCCGTGTGTTGTGAAATCATTTGCATATCCTCACATTCCAAACGAATAGAAGTTCATGAGGCAACACGAGGCGGCAAGAAAAGACAATGGAAATGCGTTAGCACCGGTTCACATTCGGGATCCTCCGGTCGAGCCCGTTTTCAATGATACTGCTGCCTTTGACGAGCTCCTTGATGAAGATATGCATTGGAGACTAAAATATGATCCCGTGAAACATCCTGAAGGACTAGATTTACCACATCTATTGGTGGATTCCGACGACGAGTAGTAATTTTATTTTCCTAGTTTTAAAAAATGTATTTTCCTTTTTTTGTGTAATTTTATTTAGTTTAATTTAATGTAATGTCTTTTTTTTAATTTAATGTCATTTCATTTTATCTAAAACATGCTCCTTGATGAAGATATGCATTGGAGACTAAAATATGATCCCGTGAAACATCCTGAAGGACTAGATTTACCACATCTATTGGTGGATTCCGACGACGAGTAGTAATTTTATTTTCCTAGTTTTAAAAAATGTATTTTCCTTTTTTTGTGTAATTTTATTTAGTTTAATTTAATGTAATGTCTTTTTTTTAATTTAATGTCATTTCATTTTATCTAAAACATGTTTTAGTTATTAAGACATAATTTAAAATAAAAAATAAAAAAAGAAATGGACTCCTCTAGAGGGAAGCAATAGCACCCCTTCTAATTGAGTGCAAAAGGGGAGTTGGAGAGGGGGTTGACATGACATGCTTTGATTGACTCTAATGAGAGTTTACCACTTACCTAACGGGGAGGACCTCTCTCATCATTAGCTATCAAAAAAATTCTAAGAGTAAAATGTTAAAATGGTCCCTGAGTTTAGACCACTTTTATCACTTCATTCAAAAATAAAATTTTTTATATCTGGGTATCGGAGGTTTAATTTTTATTGTCATTTTCATCCGATTGGCAAACTGGATTAAATTTTCCATTAACTTCTTCTTTTTTATCTTTTTCCTTATTTAATTAGAATATATTATGCAATAAAATGAGATTACACCCTTCATCTAAAATAAACCTTAAGAATCTAGAAACAAAAAATTTTGTTTTTGGACTCGAGTTCAAGTGAGATAAACCCAAAGGTCATTTAAATTTGAAGCCAATGATCCTTTGGTGGAGTGGTGGAAAAGACTTAGGCCTTGTGAGAGGTCTCAAGTTCGATCCCCACTCCAAGCAAAGAGGAGGTGAGAGGGTTTACCCGCTTCGGTGGGGTTCCCGCTCGGGGGGCTGGAGTTTCGACCGGTACGGAAGGCGCTTAACTGCGGGCCGTGCAGGACTCTAACCCAGGTAGGCTGGCAACTCGCCAGCCGTGCTCGACCAATTGGTCTGCAACCGTTCAAAAAAAAAATTTTAATTTGAAGTTTTAATAATAAAGTAAACCAGGCTGGTGCACTACCTCTTTTTCTGTTGATTTTCCTCACCATTTGCATCGATTGCCAGCATCCCCTACTCTTCTCCTGCGTGTCACTCAAAAAGAACAACAACACACAGAACCCTAAATTCAACTTCTCCATTCTCACCCTAGATCACTTTACCCAAAATCCAACCAAATTTCAAACAATCATTCTCTCCACCTCTTCAATTTTCCCACCGATCATCAACTGCCGGTACGTACGTCCACAATTTCCTCAACGCGCTTCTAATTCCGACTTTACGTGTTGATTCTGAATCTATTTTGCGTAATGCGTGTTTAATATCATATAATCTTATACTCTATCGGCGATCCTTTCGATCGAGAAGCATTTTATATAATGATAATGATAGTGATATTACATACTTGAATGTGTTAGCTTAGCTAGGGTTTCAGTGTTTTGTTAAAGAAGTATTTTATCAATTGATTTAGAATATTAGGGTTAGATTTTGTGATTTTATTTTTGCAAGCGATAATTGTAAAAAAAAAAAAAAAAAACAATGTAGAAATGTTATAAATATGACTTAAGTTTTGTAATGTGAGTAGAAGATGATTGCATGTAGGGATAGTACCGGTACCTAACTGAACCGGTACGGTACCGCAAATTACCGAAATCGAAACTGAGCTCAACTGTATACTGAATACCGTACTTATGCAGTTAATATCGGTGATATATCAGTTATATCGGTCCCCTAGTAAAATATCAGTGTTAAAATATATATATATATATATATATATATAGGGTAAGGTTCATGCGAGAACCACCTTTATTGCGAGAACCAATGTGAATACAACCTAAAATAGCTAAAAAAACCTAAAACAACCTAAGCCCCCCCAAGCTAAAATGCTAAAAACTAAACCCCCAAAAAAACCTAAAAAAATCAAAAAAACACACAATTTTTTTTTAATATTTTTTAAGTTAAAATCGCTACTTTAGTAGCCAAAAAAAAATTTTTTTGGCTACTAAAAGTAGCGATTTTTTTATAAAAAATATTAAAAAAAAAATTGTGTGTTTTTTAGCTATTTTTGGTTGTGTTCACATTGGTTCTCGCGGTTCTCGCAATAACGGATCTTTGTCCTATATATATATATATCTATATATATATCGGTCAGAATATCGGTACCGGTACTATCAGCGATATTGACCGATGCAGTTAATATCGGTGATATATCAGTCCCTTAGTAAAATATCGGTGTCAAATATCGGTCAAAATATTGGTACCGATATTATCGGCGATATTGACCGATATAACCGATATATCACCGATATTTGACCGATATATCACCGATATAACCGATATATCACTGAATTATTGGTGTTAAATTGCTATATATATAAATTCTGCATTATATTAAAATTACCGATATCCCACCTATATCTCACCGAGATAACCTATATTTCAAATATCGGTCCTTGACCGATATCCGATATTTTACCGCATTAACTGCATAGTTGACCGATATTTGACCGATATAATCGATATTTGACCAATATTACCAATATATCTCTGAATTATTAGTGTTAAATTGCTATATATATAAATTCTGCATTATATTAAAATTACCGATATCCCACACCGGTATCTCACCGAGATAACCTATATCTCAAATATCGGTTATTGACCGATATCCGATATTTTACTGCATTAACTGCATAGTATCGTACCGATTATTGGCTGTCAGTGCCGGTACGGTGGCAGCATTGTTGAAAACACTGAAAAGTACGAATATCGAAAGCATTGAAAACAAATACTGATTGTTTGTCTTGTGTGGTTATTAGGCGTTTGTAATGGATGATTATATGGATCATAGCTCTGGGGAAGACAGTGACGGAAATGATTCGGAAGTAGAGGAATATGCAGATAAAACGTATGAAGAACTAACGGGTGGAAAACACAGTGTGAAGTTATCTGATGTAACTTTCACTTGCCCGTTTTGTACGAACAAGAAAAAGCGCGATTACCAGTATAAGGATCTATTACAACACGCGACCATGGTGGGAAAAAGCGATTCGAAAAAACGAAGTGTGAAAGAAAAAGCAAGTCATTTAGCGCTCGTGAAATATCTCGAGAAAGATGTTATGGAAAACATCGGTCCGTCACAAGCGAAAGATAATGTTGGCGTTGACCATCTTGCAGAGCATGACGGTGATGAGATGTTTGTATGGCCATGGAAGGGTATTGTGGTCAATCTCCCTATCGAGTTAAAAGACGGGCGTTATGTAGGAAAAAGTGGTTCGAATTTAAGGGATACGTTGTCTACGAGAGGGTTTAATCCCACGCGGGTGATTCCGTTATGGAACTTTCGCGGTCATTCGGGATCCGCGCTTGTCGAGTTTAAAAAAGACTGGGTGGGGTTCAACAACGCGATGTCGTTTGAGAAATCGTATGACGCTGATCATCACGGTATACGGGATTGGAAGGTTAATAAAGACGATCTCAAGGATGAGATTTACGGGTGGGTTGCGCGATCCGATGATTATAATGCGACTAATATTATTGGAGAACATCTTCGTAAGATTGCGGATCTTAGAACCATTTCGGATATAATGGCGGAAGAAGATCGTAAAGTGGATAGCTTGGAATCGAATTTGAAAAATATAAATGAAGTGAAAAAGAAGCAGTTGGAAGAAATGGAGAACCAATATGTCGAAACTGAACACTCTCTCAAAGAGCGTATGGCCGAAAAAGATGTACTTGTTCAAAAATATAATGAAGGTTTGTGTGTTTTTTAGCTTCACATCTACAGTTATTGTGATATAACAAATTTGTTACTTTTTTTTTTGTATATGTCAGAGCTCAAGAAAATTGAGTCGGGTGCACGAGAACATATCCAGAAAATCATTAGCGACCATTTAAAGACGAAACAGCAAGTGGGAGACGAAAAGAGAAAACTTGAGCTTCAAGGGCAAGAACTACAGAAACGTGAAGCGAATAACGAAATCGAACAAAAAAAGCTAGCTGAAGAAATTGCACAGGTGTGACACTGATAGAACCCAGAAATCTAACAAACGTAACTGATAGATTTAACTGCTGGAAGCTTAAATATTATAAGATAAAAGACCCGATTCGAGATGGGTCAATCTCCAAGAACAAAGGTATAGATACCCCAATTAAGATAACATAAAACATTGACAATTCTCCCCACTAGAACAAGAGATATAAATAAACATAAATAGTGATAACTGCTCCTAAACTTCAGCTACACATTTACCCACCAGCCCTAATTCTCATTAACTGCTTTCTTGACTGGGTTTGACTGGGTATAGGCTGCAATTGAGTTAAGGGTCCAGTTGTGTTTATTGGACTCTGTTAGAATCGTATCAATACAGCCCGCCGGAAAACAGACTTGTCCTCAAGTCGACAATCCGATATTTGTTGACTATTGTGCCAAGCAATCAACCATTCAATTGTAGGCTGACCTGCTTCATAGACCCATCCATAAGCTAACATGGATTGCGAAGACCTTGCAATTTTCTTGTCTTTTGCATCTGAACACCACCTAGACGACCGTTTGATTTCAGCGATTTCCTTCTTATCATGTGTGTCCCCTTCAATAACAGGTGGTTGTTCACAGTTAGTATTCCTTTCCCCTCCTCCCGACTCCAACAGATTGCATGTTAGGAATCGCATGTGCTTATCAAAATCAGATATGCGTAGAGGGATTTTAGGGGTGGGTTGCAATGGCTTAGGTGTGGCTGGTAAATAAGGTTTATCAGCTTTAAATTCCAAAATCTGATGGTGACCTTTCCTGTTATCAGAGTTGACCATCTCATCTCTTTTGTTGGCCATTAAACTGTTCTCCACCACCGTGTTCTTCCGATCCTCATCTGATTCTTCACAGTAACTGCCATCCCTGATCATTTGAGTCTTGGTTGCTGCAATATCATCCTTCATAGCTGCAATATCATCCTTCATGGCTGCTAAGATGGCGTCTAATCGTGCTGCAATGGCTGATAACTGGGCAGAGATAACCAAATTCCGGGTTGTAAGCGCCATTCGACTTCCCGGCAATGGAACCAAATGATAGAACCCAGAAATCTAACAAACGTAACTGATAGATTTAACTGCTGGAAGCTTAAATATTATAAGATAAAAGACCCGATTCGAGATGGGTTAATCTCCAAGAACAAAGGTATAGATACCCCAATTAAGATAACATAAAACATTGACAATTCTCCCCACTAGAACAAGAGATATAAATAAACATAAATAGTGATAACTGCTCCTAAACTTCAGCTACACATTTACCCACCAGCCCTAATTCTCATTAACTGCTTTCTTGACTGGGTTTGACTGGGTATAGGCTGCAATTGAGTTAAGGGTCCAGTTGTGTTTATTGGACTCTGTTAGAATCGTATCAGACACTTTGCGTATTTCGTGTTACGTTCATAAATGCGAAACTGAAGTTGCTTCCTTTTGTTCTTTCAGAATGCTGTACGGAATAGTTTGCTTGAGAAGGCATCTGATGAGCAACAGAAAGCCGATGAAAGTGTGATGAATCTCGCAGAAGATCAGAAGGTTAAGGATTATATTTTTTTTATATTATTATTGTTATCAAGTTTTGAGGTGAATTTTGCTGTTTTTGGTATAACCAGTGGGTTATCACCCGCGCCCCGCAACGGGTTCGAAACGTAGATAAAAATAAGCAAATGAAGAGAGTTAAAGTTGTTTGATGTTTTAGTTAAGGGGCTAAACATGTCATTGTTAAAGTTGAGGGGCTAAAGTTGTTTTAGTTAAGGGGCTAAACATGCCATTATTAAAGTTGAGGGGCTAATCTTTTTTAGTTAAGGGTCTAAACATGTCATTATTAAAGTTGAGGGGCTAAAAAGTCATTATTAAAGTTGAGGGGCCAAAGATATTTGATGTTGACAAAACAAAATAGCCTTTTAATATATATAATAATTTGTTGAGTGTCGACTTCAGAGGGAAAAAGAAGAATTGCACAAGAAAATAATTATGCTCGAGAAACAGTTAGATTCAAAACATGCAGTCGAGCTGGAAATAGAAAAGTTAAAAGGGCAATTAAATGTTATGAAGCACATTGGTGAAGATGATATGGAGACTTTAAAAAAAGTGGATGAGATACAGAAGAACTTGCGAGAACGAGAGGAAGAACTCGACGATTTGGAAAGCTTAAATCAAACTCTCGTTGTTCAGGAACGCAAAAGCAACGATGAACTTCAAGAAGCTCGTAAAGAACTGATTGCAGTGAGCACATTTTACTTTTATTAGTTTATAACGGGTCCAAATGGGTCGGGTGAAAATAGCTTGGGTTGGGTTGAACCAAAATGTTTTGTCCAAAAGTATTATTTTTGGAACTAGCATATCACTATATCAAATATGATTTATATTATTTCAGTAATGATCTATTTATTAATAAAATGATGAGAAAATGTCATTTTCGTCCCTGAGGTTTGGCCAGTTTTGCGACTCTCGTCCAAAGGTTTGTTTTTTCGCATCTGGATCCAAAAGGTTTGAAATCTTGCCATTTTCATCCGGCTCGTTAACTCCATCCATTTTCTCCGTTTAAGTCAGAGTTATTTCCGTCTTTTTTGCTAACTTAAAGGGCAATTCGGTCGCAAAATTGGCCAAACCTCAGGGACAAAAATGACATTTTAGTCTAAAATGATTGATAAGAATTTATGCATCAAAAATATAGTTTGGGTGACTTTTGTTTTGTTTGACCTAATTCCATTTGTTATTTTTTTATTGTACATATTTTGACCCATTAGAGATTAAGCATAACTCAGATTAACCCATCCATTAGTAATTGCCAATTACTAATTGGGTTGTAAATGCATGTGAAAATTACTCTTTTGCAGGGCTTAAAAGATTTACCAAAAACAGCTCATATTGGTGTGAAGAGGATGGGAGAACTCGAGAATAAACCGTTTATTGATGCCATGAAGAGGAAATATGACGAGTCAGAGGCGGAAGATAGAGCGTCGGAATTGTGTTCGTTGTGGGAAGAGTTTCTTCGCGATCCAAATTGGCATCCGTTTAAAGTCATCACTGTTAATGGAAAATCTCAGGTATACATGTGATTAGAGGTGACAATTTTGACGTATATATAAGTAGAGGCCAGTTAACGTACAAGACCACCTTATTATGCGATTGTACGCGAGCATCTCAACCGCACATCTAATCTAATCTAGGCCTTCAATCGAATGCGGTGGCACAATAGTAATTAATTTTGCATAATTACACATGGGTTTGGTTAAATCCTAATTATGCACATTATTTGCATAATTACGCACGTTATATTGGTGGTCGCGTACCGTCGCACGTTAAGAGACTTTTGTATTTAAACCTTTCACTATATAAGTAAATGACCGACTTGGGGTTTATTTTATCTCTAACAGGCCAAGCGGGTGGTTAACGTTCAGAAAATTAGCTAAAAAGAGATTACTATGGTGTATTTGTGTAATGTTTTGTATAATATCTCAGAAGTTAAATATAATTTTTTTGTTTTTATTTTTATACAATGGGTGCAGCGTGTGATAGATGAAAATGAGGAAAAACTGAAGGGGTTAAAAAGAAACTACGGGGAAGAAGTTTATAAAGCTGTGGCTACTGCGTTAACAGAAATAAACGATTGCAATCCGAGTGGAGCATATGTGACAACCGAGCTATGGAACTTCAACGAGGGCCGGAGATCTACGTTAAAGGAAGGAGTTATGTCTCTTTTAAAAATGTGGGACATGCACAAACGAAGGCGGAACATGTGACCGGGTTTCATGCATGTTACATTAGAAGTATGCTTTCTGGTGCTGCGAACTCCAGCTTCCGTCTAGTTAATATAAACCAAACTGACAATATTTAGACCTTCTAAAAACCTTTCTGTTTAAATTGTCTTCCTATCTAGGATAAACAGAAATTGGTAGTTAGTGTGATAAAGGTGTGTGCATGGGTCGGGGTTGGGCTCAGAACGTAACCAGAACCGAAATTTCAGTTTTCGGTTCTAGGAGGCTTTTAGGTTTGGGTTTCCAGTTTTACGTATGGGTTTGGTTTAGTTATGGGTCAGTGTCTGGTTTTACAATTGTGCTTGAAAAAAATTGGCCCAAAATGATGAATTTGGGCCTGAAACGTTTGGTATAAAATTTTGTTAATCATATGTTATTAGAAAAACAGTGTTAACACAAAATAGTACATAGATCATCATATCTCACACACCCATACTGGACTTTATGAAAAAAAAAAAGTGAAGTCACTGAATATTAACAATTATAAAAACACTTTATACCAAAAAAACAACATTAAAACTAGGGGTGTAAGCGAGACGAGCCTTGTAGAGCCCTAGCCAGAACTCAAGTCTGGCATGTGAAGCTCGCTAGGCTCATCAAGACTTAGTGTAATATTAGTTTTTATTAATATTTAATAACATTAACTCATTATTTAAAGTTGTCTAGTAAATGACCCGAGTCAAGCTTATTTAAACTTGTTTACGAGCCGAGACTGAACATAAAAATAAGCTTGTTTAGTAGACGAACCCGAGCCTGAGCCCAAACTTCACTTATCGAGCTCGCGAGTCTAAACAAATCTATTATTTATGTTATTTTTATTTAATATATTAATTAATTGATAATAAACGAGCCGAGTTCGAGAACTTACCAACGAACCAAGCTTGATCTATAAAAACAATGCTTGACCCGAGCCTAGCTCGAGCTCTCGTAAGCTAGTTAATCACGCTCGAGCTTGGTCAAACTCGGACTTAGCTTAGCTCGTATACACCGCCAGTGATTTTTATATTAGAGAAAGTTTAATTATAAAATAAAAAAACTTGATTAGTTCAATTACCCGTATATATTTTAAATTTTATTTTAAATTAAAATTAGAACACAATGAATAGTAACATCATTAAGGGATGAGTAAATAGTATCGGGTACCAAATTTACTATACCAATCATTTTCGGTACTAATTTGGTACCCACCTTTTGGTGTTTTCAGAATCGTTACTTCCGATTCGACACTGGTCTAGCATCATACCTGTATTTACTGATTTTTATCTTCAAATACCATACCGTATGGTATCAAGCATTTTCGGTGTCGGTACCTAATTTCGATGATTTTCCGAATCGGTACTTTCGGTGCCGTTACTGGTACCGAGCCCATCCATATTTTAACGTGTTAGCACCGTAATAACTAAACTGAAAACAACCGAATTTCCAACGTGTGGGACGTGTGGGTCAAATTATTATATATTAGATTATTTAAAATCGATTTTTTAGGACGAAGTGACTATCGTTACCACGTCATATTTATTTATGTTTTGATATTCGGAATCTGTTTGCCGTTGCCGACACGCGTTTTGCAAATATTAGGTCCCCGCCGCAACGCGCGGGCGGAAAATCAACTAGTTACCTTAAAAATAGAAGAGTTAAATGCCATTTTAGTCCCTGTGGTTTGGGTCATTTTGCCAGTTTAGTCTAAAAGTTTTATTTTTTGAATGTGGGTCCAAAAAGGTTTCACCGTTGCCATTTTAGTCCACTAGGTTAACTTGATCCATGTTTTCTGTTAACAAGAAGGGCAATTCAGCCATTTTATATGTAATTCTGTTAATTAGAAGGGCAATTCGGTCATATAAAATGACCGAATTGCCCTTCTCGTTAACAAAATAATTGATGAAGTTAACACAGTGGACTAAAATCCCAATGGTGAAACATTTTTGGACCCACATGAGAAAAATAAAACGTTAGGACTAAACTGACAAAATATCTCAAACCACATGGACTAAAATGGCATTTACCTAATTAGCTCAACATAGAATTAGGAACCTTCCATGAAACGACACCGTATTGCACCAATAATCAAAACCCTAAATCGTTCACAAGTCTATATATATACAGCAGCCACAATTACCAGTTCACCAAATCAACGACCGCCGTAGGCGTTTGGGTTCACCCATCTCTCTTCTTTCCCATCATCTCTTCTTCTTTGTTATTATTTATGTTTGAAATTTGTATGGATTGCATTTGTTGTATTTGATTGTAAATAGAGCCAGACAGATGTTCAGCATCTGTTTATTTTTCTCTATTTATGCACAACAATGCGTATATAAAACGCCTGATTCTTTTTCCTCTACGATCTTCTTGGTTTAGTGGAGGAGGAGGAGGAGGATTAGGCAGCGGCCAGACAACCGTAGAGATGGTTTCCACAGATGAACAGTTATTGCTATCTGTTTGTCTACTAAATTCTATCTCACATCTTTTTTTCTTTCTTAACCTTTTTATTATTATATCTTTATTATTTATACCTTAATTAAAATCGATTCAATTTTTTTTTCCTTTGAAAATGGACATGTTTATTTGTGAATTGTAGATTGATAGAACAATGAAAATCTGGATTTTCACCCTGTACAAAATAACACTAAAAAGTTACAAAATGTAAAATGGGTGGTGAAAAAACAATTTGGTTTTTGGTATTTTTGATGGGTTATTGAAAGGCTCATTCTAAACACACCCCCTCCCCTCCTGATTATACCTTTCTTGTGAGAGGAAAACTGTCGGTCCCATGTGGGCCCCACCTGTAAGTATGTGAGAGAGAGGGGTGTAAAAAGTAATTAGGGGGTGTACAAAGTAGCACCCTATTGAAACTAGTGTGATTGCTCCTTGCTATGCGGCAGGAAATCGGTTGGTAACTATTCGGTTTGTTAAGGTACCAACATTCAGCGTAATAACCAAAAAATAAGGGCATCATTGGCCCAAAAGGATACTGATATGCATTTTCAATCGATCAAAAACCATAAAGAAAAAAAAAACCAAACTGATACTGATAAAATCAACACTGGTATCGATAATGTCCGGTATGGTACATGCAAACGCTATAGCTTATGACTCAAACAATACTATATTTCGAATCGAATTCATAAAAAAAACTAAATTTATTATACTCTTTCATGCTACTTGAATAAAATTTATATATTGTTGTATGAATAAAAATAACTATGTTTCAGTTATGTTTTCAAAATATTGATGTATAAATAAAAATAAATATGTTTCAGTCATGTTTTCATAATAAAAATAACTGCGGTTGTGTGCTCAGCTAGCATCAGAAGTGGCTGATGATTCTAAACCAGTAGCTGATCGTCGTTTCCACCCGATGCTAGTTCTCTATCATCATATGACTATTTAAGCCTGCACACCACAATCATACGCACGCAATGGCCAATTTAACATACAGTAACTTGAAGTTCTACCGTCGAATGAAAACGTGTTATATTTTACCAGACTCGTTTTCAAACAAAATTTTTGTCAAAATGTAGGCCAACTGAAAATGTACATAAAATAAGCATGAAAACGTTTTATATTTGACCCGACTCTTTTCCGGGAAAAAATTACGTCGACAAGTAAACCAACTTAAACTTTCTTTCTTTATAAATGTCTTGACATACTTAAAAGTCCATTTTAAAATAACTCTTTTACAATAAATACACTCTTTGTTCTCATTTATGAAATAAAACATAACTTATGTTTACTAAATTACATAATCACACATTCCCGTCTAATCTATCTTACGACTCGATCTTCGACCACTTACACCTCGTGATGATGATCCGTGATTCTGTACAACCTGCATTCACCACATACATTCACATCATTAGTATTTTGTGACATTATATATAATTTAAGATTCAGCATTATAGGTAAGGCTGGCAAATCGTGTCTTAACAGGTTTCTGTCGGCGCGCACAACATAAGTTTCAAACATGATTACGACTCATTTAACTACTTTCTACCTCATGTTTATAAAACAGTTTTATGTTTTATGTACAAAGATGAATAAATGATAGATCCTAACATTGTAATTTTAATTATTTTAAAAAATAAAAAAGTCAAAAGGTGTATTTTTCAGTCAAACATGTCTAATCGTGTCTTAACAGGTACCCAATTGCCAGCCCTAATTATAGGATCACGTCGTGTTCTATCCTCATATACATTCCATTCGGTTATCTTTTTGAATTCAAACATTTCATCTCGGTGTTTAACCTTCAATGAGTCAATAATAATGTACCTGCATTTCATTTCATTCTCAAAGGCAACCCAGTTTGCATCATTAATACTCATTTATATTTACACCTTAGATACATACATACATACATACATACATACATACATACATACAAGTCTCACTCATTCGAATACATATGGTTCAATAACACGCATAGATATTACCTAAACCAACTCTTTCGAGCATAATAAATTCTACTTTATACACCTACCCCTTTATCCAAACTCTTACATACAACTTACATTCTCACATATTCATACTAACAATTCTTAGTCACAAACTACAATACATATAAGTCTCATACATACCAACCTACGCGTATACTCATTTCTATTCGTGTTTACTAATGGATTCCATCTACTAACATACAATTAATCTATTCATACATTCCTACATATTTATTTCGTTCCCACACATACTTGCTTACACGCCCCATTCTTACCCGTACCTCATAAACACTCTTTAATGAGTTTGGGTACATTTCGGGAGCTTAAAAATGAGTTCTACAATCACTTGTACCTCACAAAACTATATGGTAGGTTGGGGTACATTATGGAACTTTAACGGGCTTGGGAATGGGTCTACGGGGTCCGGAATCAAAAAAACGAAGAAACAGGGCTGTTGGCGTCGGCTGGTGCATAGACAGCAACTTAGGGCGTTGGCCAACTGCTGCCCCGCGTCGGCGACGCTGCTACCAGCGTTGGCGACGCTGCCCCTGTAGCACCGACGCTGGATTTCATTCTTTTCGATGTTTCGACCCCCTGTTCGCGCATAATAACATTATTCCAAGTCCCCAAATCATTCTAACACTTAACCCCAAGTTCTCACAACCAAATCCTATACTTTTATCTTACTTTCTTGATTTTGACCTGTTTGATGTTACCGAGTTGTTTCCGACAAAGTTAACTACTTTTTACCAGCTACGACAATACTTACCTTAAAATGTGACAACTCGTAATTTAGAACCTCTAGTAATGCTTTGATGTAACTTGTCTGGATTATATGTGATTGTGTGATGCATCGATTAAATGAAATGTTATGTTTGGATTATGTGAATGAATGTATGTATATATATATATATATGACTCGGATCGCACAACACAACCCGATCGCACAAGCCCTTATTGGGCCGAACATCTCATCCTTGTTACACTATGATTGCACTCGAAACAGATGGGCAGCCCATGATGGGTTCGGCCACCCACCTATTTAAACTAGGACATAACCCTTATGGGGTTTTGTTTCCTCATTGTTTGCTAAACACTCTAAACACACAAACCCTGCTCTCTCTTTCTCTCCTCTCGAAGCCGACGGCAAACATCCCTATCTCTCGAAGCTTTCTTGTTCGGATCATCCTTGTTTTACCTTCTAACCGGTTAGTGTTATATCATTATTTGATTTTGATATGATTGATGTTTGTTGATCGAGTGGCTATGTGTTGTTTGATGATTAAAGCGTTATGTTAGTAAAATACTTGATGAACAATCGGTTTAGATCATTATAAGTATAAGGATTGATGAATGTTGTAATGTTGATATGGATAATTAGGAACCGAATGGATGTAACATAATCGGCTGTATGTATGTGTATTTGGACCAATGATATGATCGAACATGAGGTGTTGTGTGATGATTTGAAATCAAGATTGATAGTCTCATGTATGAGTTACTGTTTATGTTTTGATTATGTTTAGGGTTCATAAGAATTGATGTTAAAACTCTAGTTTGATCGAATATGATATGGTTGGTAACAGTTAGAGTTAATCTTGCAAGATAAAAGGAAACAAGTTAATTGATTGCATGAATTAAGGAAAGTATGTAACTGATCACACAAACCCCTTTAATCGCACAAGTTCAAATCATACAAGTTCCGATCGCACAAGGGAATCGCACAAGCTGGGATTCCATATAATACAACTGTTCAAAGCACATTGTACAACCTAGGATTGCATGATCGCACAAGACTTGCGGATCGCACAAGACAGCGCCGATCGCACAAGGCTTGGGCCATACACATCTGTTGAACATTTCTATGCTGTTGGGCCTCAAAGCCCAAACCCAGTCGCACAAGAACCTTTCAATCGCACAAGTCCATCCGGACCGCACAAGACCAATATTTGTTATTATTTGGGCCGTGTATATATGTTTGGGACTTTAAATGTTTGGGCCGGGTTTATGTTGGATCGCACAACATGATGTGGATCGCACAAGGGTGTGCTGATCGCACAACATGTTGGGCCGAGTTATGTTTGGGCGTCATGTGTATGCTAAACAATTATCGTTTAACGTGTTGTTTGAGTATGCCATGATCGTTATGTGCTAGTAACCTGTTAGTTCTGTGTAAACTTATGTGCACTACTTGAACCTAGACTTGACTTGTATGGTAACCATGTTAGGACGTGGTTGACCCCTAGCAACTCGATTGACCTTTCGCTTATCTGCCGAGCTAACCTAAGGTGAGTTCACACTTTCTACAAAGCATGGTAATTCCCGGTGGGTTGGGAATGGGTTAAGGAATATGGATTCCTCGTCCTTCTTGGGTAGGACAGTACGGGTTAAGGAATGTAATTCCTCGTCCTCTTGGACAGTTTAAATTTCACTAGACCAAAACTCTATCACGAAGTCCCTCCATTTATATCGACTTAATCGCCGGGCCAATGGCGAGCGGGTCATTAGTTAGATAGCGCTATTTAGGTCTGACAAGCCTCACACCGTGCCGCAGGGGACAGGCGTGAACTAATGGATCTGGGCACGTCAATGATGATAGACATTGACGCTATTTAGTTTACTCCCTGGCTCTAACTCAATTAAAACGTTTAGTTACAAGTCGCGGTAGTCGTGGTCGGCAGGGGTAGTTGCAGGTGGTGGTGGATGGTTGTGGATGGTGGTGGCTAGTAGAAAGAGCTTTTGGAAAAATGGGGGGGGGGGGTCAGAAAAGAATTACTTATATACATGTAAATAAACATGTTATAGGTTTATTCAGGTGAAAAGACTTACATACCCTTGGTTTTATCTATAAAATTACCAAAATACCCTTCTAGTTAATGGATTTTTTGGATGGAGTTAGAGGCGGGGAGCAAAAACGATAAGTTAGAACAATCAGAAAGAGAAATGGTTATTTTTAAACTATTGGGGTAAAACCGTTAAAATGACCTAATCACAAGGATTAAAATGAAAGTTAACACAAAATAGAATTAGGAACCTTCAATGAAACGACACCGTATTGCACCAATAATCATAACCCTTCTAAACCCTAAATCGTTGTCTATATATATACAGCAGCCACAATTACCAGTTCACCAAATCAACCACCGCCGTAGGCGTTTGGGTTCACCCATCTCTCTTCTTTCCAATCATCTCTTCTTCTTTGTTTGAAATTTGTATGGATTGCATTTGTTGTATTTTATTGTAAATAGAGCCAGCCAGATGTTGAGCATCTGTTTATTTTTCTCTATTTATGCACAACAATGCGTATATAAAACGCCTGATTCTTTTTCCTCTACGATCTTCTTGGTTTAGTGGAGGAGGAGGAGGAGGATTAGGCAGCGGCCAGACAACCGTAGAGATGGTTTCCACAGATGAACAGTTATTGCTATCTGTTTGTCTACTAAATTCTATCTCACATCTTTATTCTTTCTTAACCTTTTTATTTTATCTTTATTATTTATACCTTAATTAAAATCGATTCAAATTTTTTTCCTTTGAAAATGGACATGTTTATTTGTCAATTGTAGATAGATAGAACAATGAAAATCTGGATTTTCACCATGTACAAAATAACACTAAAAAGTTACAAAATGTAAAATGGATGGTGAAAAAACAATTTAGTGCATCCATTCTTGGTTATCAAAATGATTCCTCCGTGCTATGAAGGCGGGAATTTGGTCGGTAACTACTCGGTTTTGTAAGGTACCGACATTCAGGATAATAAATAAGGGCGTTGTCATAGGCCCAAAAGGATACCGATATGCCTTTTTAATCGATCAAAAACCATAAAGACAAAAAGCCAAACCGGTTTCGATAAAATCGACATCGGTATTGATATTGTCCGGTATGGTATAAGTGCTCGCTATAGTTTACGACTCAAAAGTGTACTATATTTTGAATCGAATTCGTAAAAAAAACTAAAGAGTAAACTACAAGTTTTGTCCTTTATGTTTGTAACAAATTGCAGGCGGTGTCATTTATCTTTAAAATTTATGACTTCTGTATTTATTGTTTAAAAATCATACATTTTATGATCTTTAGGCTTAACCTAGTTATTTTTTTTTTGTTAAATCTGATCATGCACATGATGGCATTTTTGTCTATTCACCTCCACATTGACTAATTATGTAAATAACACAAGTATCTAACCTTTTAAATAACAAAAATAGTTCCAATTTAATAAAACACTAAGAATATCCTGATCAAATAGAGATAGAGTCACATCTGAAAACCTAGCCTTCTTAACACTGTGTAACAAATCAGATTTGAAACTCTCCCTAACTCATCATCGAGGTAAAACCTAGCACATCACCCATATGCAAACATTCGTAGGGCACGAGTTCCGCCAGTGATTGTTGGATTCTAGAAGCCAGGAACAGAGAATGGCATAATTCTAGGGCACGGATTCCGCAGGCAACCCCTTGCAAGTCACATGATCATATTTAATAAAAAAACCCTGACTGGGTTAGGGTTAAAGTACATAATGTGTAGGATTTTGAAACGTTAAAGACAAAACTAATCAAATTTAAAGATAAAGAACACCGCCTGTAATTTGGTACAAACATAAAGGACAAAACTTGTAATTTACTCAAAACTAAGTATATACTTTTTTTCATGCTACTCGAATAAAATATATATATCGATGTATAAATAAAAGTAAATATGTTTTAGTCATGTTTTCATAATTTTATATAACATATAGACTTAAAAGAGAAAAAGAGAACGTACTGAAAATTAATAATTGTACCAAATTAGATGTTTAATACTTTGATTAGTTATATCAAAATGAAAATTATTGGGAATAATTGCATATTTCCCCTTAAAAACACCCATAATTGCATATTTACCCAAGCCTAAATAAAAATTGCATATTTCCCCTTCTCTATTAAAATGACAAAACTACCCTTCTCAAAATTAAAAGATCTTGTTTTGAGAAAAATCTGGTTCATAGTTATTGTTTTATGACAAAATTGCAGAAAACAACCTTTATGTTTACCCCAAACTGCACTTTATACCTTTCACTATGAAATCCACCAAAACCAACCTTTACTTTCATGTTTTGTTACACATCACAACCTTTACACCAAACCTAGTAAAAAAAAGTCAGTTAAGTTGCCCCACGTGCGATGCACGTGAGGGCATATCTGTCTTTTCCTTTGACTCCTTTTACAATGAATATTATATTTAAAGCTTTTTATTTATTTCCTTCAACTAACCTAAATATCAGATTCCCCCCAATTCGTAAACCCTGATCAAATTCCCCCCATTCGTAAACCCTCATCTTCATCACAATCGATTATAACAAAGGTGAAATGGATCCTGTTCCGATTCAAGTACGTGGTCCTGATGATGATTTTGCACTAGACCTTATATACGGTAATACTTCTTCACTCCAAATATGTGTATTAGGTCAAAATTAAGCTGTTATTGATCACTGATTATGTTCTGTAACTTGCATTGTAGGTGATTATCCAACGTTGTTCTCTATACACTTGTATCATGGAGGGTATTTTACTGATCCTCCAGGACGAATCTATAAGAATGATGACCTAGATTTCTTTGATTTTCTTGACAGTGACAGGTTTGGGTTTGCACAATTAGAGTCGATTAGGGATAAGCTAGGTTATAACGATGATGTGCCTCATTACTTTCACTTTTCTGATCCATCAATGAATGGCCTTGATAATGGACTTACATTATTAAGTAATGATGAAGATATTAAGAAGTTGGTTGCTGTTGTTAGGGATGGTCACAGGTACATTAATGTTTATTTGGAAAATGGGATGTCTAATGTTCAACGATTATGTCAAACCCAAAGCAATACTTCTTTAGATGTTAACGATGTGAAGGTTAGTGCTAATGAGGCTAAACAAGTTAGTGATCATGAACTTAGTGATAATTCAGATAAGGACTATGAGGAGGAAGAAGTTAGGGATGATACAACAGAGGATGAGAATAACAGTGATGAGGATAGTGATTATTTTGAAGATGAAATGAATGATATGGATGAGGAGGTAGATATGAGAGATTTTAGGTTCATGGTTGATGAAGTAGTAGATGATACAAAACAAGACCTTGAATCTGATGTGGATGTTTTAGACAATGATGACTTTGATAGTTGCAGTGATTCTGATGAGAATCTTGCAAACATAAGAAAGAAAAGTTTGAAGCATGCTAGAAGGGCATTTGGTAATGAAAATGATTTCTATGTTGGACAAATGTTTAGTACAAATGAGGAGGTTAAGAAATTCATAAGGAAGTACACAGTCGAAAGCAGACGACAATTGAGAATAGTTAAGGATGAGGCTGATAGGGTCAGGGTAGCATGTTTAGGTGGTTTAGGGACTGAGGAGGTGAAACATGGTGCAAAAGAAGGTGCAAAGACAGTGGCTGGTGAGAAGAAATTGGCTGGTGAGAAAAAATTGGCTGGTGAGAAGAAAAAAAACAAGGGGCCAGAACTGAAAAAATGATAAAAGTCCAGGGAAAAAAAGCAAGGGGCCAGAATTGGAAAATACTGAAGTGGAGAAGACTATTGAACAAAAACATAAAGGGCGCATGGGGCATAAGAAAAACCCTAGTAAAAACACATGCCCTTGGGTTGTGTTGATATCTCTTGACAAAGAGACTGAAACATGGTTGGTCAAAACCTTCAACCACCATCATAAATGTCTTCAAAGCCGAGTGATCAAGGCTTGTACTTCCACCTATCTTGCTGAGGAGCTTGTAGAGCAGATTGAACAAAATCCAAACATACCTGTCAAAGCAGTCCAAGAACAGTTCCAAAGAAAATATCAGCTTGAGATTTCTAAAATGCAAGCTTATAGGGCCAGATCTAAAGCACAAAATGTGTTACATGGAGACTTCACTGCCCAGTATGCTCATCTTAGAGATTATATTGAAAAACTGCATAGAACTAACCCAGATTCAACAATTAGATTGGAAGTTGAGCCTACATCAGATCCAGATTCAACTACAAGACAATTTAAGAGAATTTATGTTTGCTTGGGCAGTTTAAAAGCAGGGTTTAAGGCAATTGGTAGAGATCTTTTGGGGGTTGATGGTGCCTTTATGAAAGGGCCATTTCCTGGTCAAGTTCTAACAGCAGTGGGTGTTGACAATAACAATGGCATATACCCTGTTGCATATGCCATTGTAGAGGCAGAAAATAACAACTCCTGGTTATGGTTCCTGCAATTGTTGGGACAAGATTTGGACATTGGACCAATGTCCAATTTTGTGTTCATGAGTGACAAACAAAAGGTTAGTTTTTTTTTTGTTAATGTATTATGTTGTTAATAATTAATGTTAATACATGTTAATGTTAATGAATGTTGTTTGTTTGACATAGGGGATACTTGAAGCTGTGTCTAGGTTATTTCCATGTGCTGAACACAGATTCTGTGTTAGACACATCCATGAAAACATGCAACTTACATTCAAAGGGAGAGCTTATAAAGACATCTTATGGAAACTAGCAAGAAGCACAACAGTTGTCTACTTTGAGAAGACAATGAAAGAACTCAAAAGAATGAACACAAAGGCACATCTGTGGTTGTCTAAGATAGACCCTAAACACTGGTCCATATCACATTTCACAGGTTATTTCCTATTTTTTTTAGTATATGTGTGCTTATATGTTTTTTTAATCCTTGTGTTATATTTGTAGGAAGGGGAAAATCAGATGTATTATTAAATAACATGTGTGAGGTGTTTAACTCTAAGATTCTAGATGGTAGAGATAAACCAATCATCACCATCTTAGAATACATCAGAGAATATTGCATGAGGAGAATAGTTAATGTGCTTCAAGTAATTGACAAAACTGATGGGCCCCTCACACCATTTGCTACAGAGCTGTTTGAAGAGATCAAGAAAAGTGCTTCAGGTTGTAGGGTTAGCTGGAATGGAGGGGATCAGTATGGTGTAGCAGGACCAGGTAAGTGGAAATGTGTGGTAGACATGGGACAGAAAACCTGCACATGCAGGACATGGGAGATCACTGGGATTCCATGTTCACATGTTGTTGCTACCATATGGAATATGCAAAGTTATGGTCAGAAGGTTGGGATTCCTGAGTCCTGGGTGCATCCAATATACCATCTAGACACATGGAAACAAGTTTACAACTTCAAGGTGTTTCCCATAAATGGCATGTCTCTTTGGAACAAATCAAGGGTTCCCACTACAATCATAGCACCAAAATATCACAAGCCAGTTGGTAGACCAAAAAAGAAAAGAAAAAGATCTCTGGTTGAGAAAGAGGATGTGCAGAAGGCATGCAAGTTATCGAAGAAAAACCTTCAAGGATCATGTGGTAAGTGTAAAGGTAAAGGCCACAACAGCAGGACCTGTACAGGTGTGCCGCCTGATCAACAAAACAAGGGTGTGAAGACAAAGACAGTGAAAAAAGGTTGTGAGGGTAAAAATGTCCAAAAGAAGCAGGGTAGGGGAAAGAAGAAGGCCTGATGGAGTCTATGTTTTGATCTTTTGTAATGGAGTCTAGTTAGGTTTGGATCAGATGGTCTTTTGAACTTATGTTTAGATGATGTAATGTTTTGAACGTATGTTTGAATGCTGGTCTTTTGAACTTATGTTTATGATGTAGTGTTTTGAACTTATGTTGAATGCAGTGGTCATATGTTGAATGCAGTTTATGTTTGGTCTTTTGGTCATTTGTCCGATGTCAAAACTTTGGTAATTTGTTCATTATGTTTGGTCTTTTGGTCTTTTGGTTTGCAGTGGTCATTTGTTGAAGTTGAATGCAGTTTATGTTTGGTCTTTTGGTCATTTGTCCGATGTCAAAACTTTGGTAATTTGTTCATTATGTTTGGTCTTTTGGTCATTTGTCGGATGTGAAAACTTTGGTAATTTGTTCATTACATAGTCTGCACATAACCATAATCTTTGCACTACATTCATGACAATTACCATATACAAACATTCAAAGACTTCATTTCATTTCAGCAAACATCAGTTGGATTACAAAAGACCTGAATTCATTTCAACCTAAAAATTACAAACATTCAAAGACTTCATCAGTTGCACTACACATCCTTAACAAAAGCTAACCTGAAAATTACAACAAGACCAAAAAATAACCAACTATAAACCAGATAAGTCTTCCTACGTTCTGATTCATCTTCTTTAGCTTTCATTTGAGGTTGGCTTCGATCCACCCATCCAAGAAATGATCGACACCTAAAATTAGAGCATTAGTAGAATCTTCTGCCTGGATTTTTTCGAGTTGTTGAAGTTAGAATTATGCCCTCCCCACCACATCTGCAGTAGATCGTCGGCATGAATGATTTTTTAGAGTTGTTGATGCAAACCTAGGGTTTATGAATGGGGAAATTTGATATTGGGGGTAATCTGATATTGGGGGTAGTTGAAGGAAATAAATAAGAAGCATTAAATATAACATTCATTGTAAAAGGGGTCAAAGGAAAAGACAGATATCCCCTCACGTGCATCGCACGTGGGACAACTTAATTGACTTTTTTGACTAGGTTTGGTGTAAAGGTTGTGATGTGTAACAAAACATGAACGTAAAGGTTGGTTTTGACGGATTTCATAGTGAAAGGTATAAAGTGCAGTTTGGGGTAAACATAAAGTTTGTTTTCTGCAGTTTTGTCTATATTTTTTTCAAAATGTTGTTGACGACATCATGAGATTCCAGCAGCCTTTTTTTGCCACTCCCTTTCTAAATTTAGTAGCCAATTATGTGCATTTTACACATTAACAAAACGAATACATTTATTTATTACATAAGATTTTAATTACACATTAACAAAACGAATACGTTTATTTATTACATAAGATTTTAAAAGTGTGTTGTTTAATAAAACTAAAATAACTATTTCTTTTATTTTCTGCCTTTCAAAAAAACATGTATTCTGTTTTTATGTTTCTATAATTAGCATGTTTATTATTTTACAGATAATTGACGAACTCTAGACCATAGTTAACAATTTTGATTTATTTAAGGTTGGATGGAATGGGTTTGAGTCAAGTAGACCGCTGCTATATGAGGTCTGGTCATGGTTGAACCTTAACCAAATGGTTGACATATGAGCTAGGTAGGAGCGGTTCGACTATATAAAAAATAAAAACCTTGTTTTTTAGGGCTTGGCTATGTTAGGTACGGATTCGATTCTTACTCTCTGATCACAATACCCTGAACTCTCAATCTCTGGAACCAAGGGCGTAGCTTTGTGGGGGCGGGAGGGGGCGGCCGACCCCCCGAACTTTTCGCTCAGTAGTGGAGAGTATGTGGTTTTTGTATAGAAATTTTTTGGTATATACGTTTTCGACCCCCCAATTTTATAGAATTTTTTTAGTATATACGTTTTAGACCCCCCGGTCAGAAATTTCAAGCTTCGCCACTGTCTGGAACTTCTGTTGTAATTGTGTGATTTATGCGTTGTATAAATCTTATACAAAAATGTGTGTCATCATATTTACATGTGTTAGAATCTTGAATAAAACATTTTTTTTTTTTTGAAAAAGACCTAAATTTTAGCATCCGGGCCTAAAATAGGTTGAGTTGGCCCTTGAGCTAGATTTTGGTTTGACGACTCCAATCAATTCCGACCAGGCCAAGTTCTATTTCCATAAATCTTATTGATGATCAAATTATACTCATACATATCATATTTATAATAAAAAAAATTGAGAAAATAAAAATAAAATGGTTTTCAAATACCCATTTCATTTATTATAAGGGTCAAGTTATTCTACAAAGACTTCTAATTGTAAGAAGTGTAAGAAGGATTTATAGAGTGACAAGTGTCCAATAACCTAAAACTAAACCCACTACATCACCACCAAAAACCTAAACACCCACCCCACCCCACCACCACCCAAAAACCTAACCCCCCCCCGCAAAAAAAAAAAAAAACAAAAAAAAAAAACTATACCTCACCAAAAAAACCCCCAAAAAACCTAACCCCCCCACCTCCACCCCCAAAAACCTAAAAAAACCTAACCCCCCCCAAAAAAAAACCTAAAAAAAAAAAATATAAAAAAAACTAAACACCCACCACCCAAAAACCTAAACCCCCACCCCCACCCCCTCGGCAAAAAAAAAAAAAAAAAAAAAAAAAAAAAAAAAAATTTTGGTGGGTGAGGTGGTGGGGGGGCGGGGTGGGTGGGGGGGGGGGGGGGTTGGTGGTGGTGGATGTTTAAGGTTTTTTTTTTTTTTTTAGTGAGTTTTTTTGTGTAGTGGGTTTTTTAGGTTATTGGACACTTGTCACTCTATAAATCCTTCTTACACTTCTTACAATTAGGATCCTTTGTATTTGATCCTAATCCTTTATTATAATGTAGTATAAATATACATAATTACGTACATCAATAAAAGTATAAAACAGCATAAAAACAATTGACAGTATACAAAAAGCAATTATAAAGGTATTAAAGAACATACGGCCGACAAGTGGCTATTTTTCTATAAGGATATAGGGTGTGGTCATGACACTCATGATCACTATGACTCTCCACATAGACGTCATGTTATCCATCTTTAATTCACCATTTAAAATCACTACCTTAATGGTGTGGTCATAACCCAAAGCATTATCTCCTTTATTTTTGTCTTAAAATTATCGATGGGAGGGTTGTGGTAATCGTGGTTTAATCCATGGGAACCAGGGGCGAAGTATAGAAGGGGCGGGAGGGGGCGCCCGACCCCCCAAACTTTTCGCTCAGTAGTGTTATATATGTAGTTTTCGTATAGAAATTTTTTGGTGTATACGTTTTCGACCCCCAGTTCTAGAGAAATTTTTGGGTATATACGTTTTCGACACCCCCGTCATTCGGTTCAAGGGTCGTCACTGATGGGAACCACCATCAATCAAGGAAGGGGTAGTGTACCATTTAATTAATGGTCCTATATGAAAATAATGTTTCAATCCATGCCCCCACATCTCATAGCCTAGCTCAGGACGGGTTTTTGGTGGCATTCCGTTCATACTAATCCATTATTTTCTAAAGTCAACACTCAACATTATCTTTTAAAATATTATCAGATTTTTCTTTTTCTTTCTTTTTAAGAACAAATTTGGATAACTGACGGACTACTGCAGTATCATCGTGTTACCAGCAGAAGCACCTGATCATATCCAGCTTCACTAGATAACAATGTTTATATATCAATTCAAAAGGAAACCCAATAAACTGGAAAAACCCAATCAAATCTTTAAATTATAAAAGTATTTGCAAAAGTGGGTGTTTCCGACGAGTGACTAGAATTGATGACTTTACACTAAAGCTTTGCAAAATTTTAGTAGTCTTTGCATAGGTGTAAGTTAATTATAAAAAAAAAATGAGTAAACTGTCATTTTGGTTCCAATGGTTTGGATACTTTTGGCATTTTAGTCCAAATCTCAAACTTTTTAAATCTGGGTCCCTGTGGTTTCACTTATATTGCCATTTTGGTCCGAAATTCAAAAACTCTCATTTTTTACTGTTCCAAAATCCCTATTTTGTCTTTTTGTGCAGTGGTATTTTTGTCCAAGTGCTTTTCATTTAACATTTTGTTAATTATAAAACTAAATTAAATACTCTTATTAATTCTCCTTTTCCCATTTACATCATCTTCAACCCCAAATCTGAAGGCCAGTCTCTCTCTTCTCTCTCTAAACTCACCAGCCTTAACATCCATCATCTAACAGAACGGGTCGTTTTAAAAATAGCCATTTCGGTTCTTGACAAAACGGGTTTTGACAAAATGGGAATGAGATACCAGCAAAGGAAAAATAAATAGAAGATAAGTGAAAGTTAAACCAACAGAGAAAGATTCACAACAGAACCAAACTCGTACGTCTATTTATGAAAATCTTTTGTCCCCTTTGTTAATCTCTATTTAACTACCATCCAGTAATTAATTAAAAACTAATAAAAATCTGATCTGGTGTTGCAGTTGTGAAACAAGAAAAAAACAAGGACAGAAGCAAATCGTAGGGATACTTCAAATGTGAGTACCCAAATGGATCGGTACATCCATCATCTAACACAGTATCATGTCCACCACGGTACACCCACCACCACCGTACACCCTCAATACCACAGCCTCTACCCTCAGAAAGAGAGAGAGAGAAACGAGTTACACAGAGAATCCAAAAGAGAGAGAAGGAGAGGGAGGTTCATGTCACACCCTGACTTTTGCGGAAGTGTGATTATGGTGTGACTTCTTAATACCATTGCATACAATCCTAACAACACTATATGATTAAACCATTAGATGTTCATCCTTAAATTAAGTTTGAAAATATCACAACATAAATTGTCTGAAACGTAGACTTCAAATTTAAATTACAAACCACAACACGTATTAAAGAGTTCACGAAAACTCGACAGAAGACCTTAGATAAAACCGAGTTTAGAACCATGTATCTCGTCCAGGATTAAGATACATCTCCTAAACCCTAATGACTTCGGATGACATCTTTTATTCATAACGCAGCTTGGAACATGCAAACACCCGCCAGATCCACTTAATTCCCTGAAATACATGTAGTTTGAAAACATCAACAAAAGTTGAGCGAGTTCATGTGTTTGTGTATATGAATGTATAAAACCTTTGTGATCAGTGTATGTATGTATGTATGTTTGTAAATCCCGGTATGAAAGCAAACAAGGAAACATATCGCCAATGGTTTGCAAGGCCACTGGTATGTGTGACGGCGTAGGAAGGCTCAAACCTAGCAAATTTGTACCGGGCTTCCGGCTGTAAGACATAGTCACCTCATGGGTCACCCTGGTCCTCATGGGTGTGGGATCGCTACACCCAAATAGATCTATCACTCATGCCCCTCGGTCCTAACACGAGGATTAATGGTCTTAAGTGTGCGCCTAGCCATTCACATGATCTACTGTACTTTCCAAGGCTAACCATACCAATTGTAATTGTATGTAATCATTTTGCAACATGTATTTCACCCCCCGAAGTTAACAAACAAAACAGTTTAAAGAAAAGGGGGACATGAACTCACAGTCTTGCGTCTTCGATAATCGTATCCCAAGTTCCTTCAGCATCACGACTACCTACAAGGTACTAATGTCTATTAGATGAACGGGTCGTGCCTTGTCTTAGTATTAATGTTTCTGAGTTACGTTTCTTTTACGTCTTCGGTATCATCCCAAGTTATGCAACTATTTGTTAAAATAATTAACATTTTAACTTGAATTAATTTTTGGAATAGTCGTTAAAACACTATATCTTATTTTAATACTTCCCAAGTATTTATACTTGTACTTCCTTCCCAATGATGGGTATATTTGTATTTGTATATTTTTTCCATGTATCGGTGTTGTATTCCGGTGTGGATTTATACGTACGAGAATACGTATTTTCTTGTAATTGTTAAGTATTCTTATACTTAATTTTGTGTTAAACTTTTCCGGAATTTTATTTCTAATAAAAGTCCACTAATATATATATATTTCCCAATATATATATATATATATATATATTTAAGAATTATTACTTAGAAAAATTATTTATAATTTTTCCTTTGGCAAAAATATTTGTAGTTCCAAAATAATATGTTTTCAAGTCTAACTTTAGAAAATATATATAAACTTATTTTTTTATCCATAAATAATGTATTTCAAGTTTATTCAAGAAAATATATATTTTTTCCAAAAATAATATATCTCCTAATAATTCCGAGGAAACATATATATATATACTTTTATTCACAAAAAATTATATATTTCCTTTTTGTCAAAATATGATAAAACTTTGTGACAATTGTAAAAATCATGTTTTCATTTCTTGTGTCCAAAATATTATTTACCAAAAATATACTTATAAATGTATTTTCCGGAATATTTTGTAAGTTACATCCTTTCGTTCGGTTTCTCAATATTTTGTGTAACGTGTGTATTTATTCCTTGAGATTTTTGGTAATATTTTGGATTGTAATTTCTTGGTATTTTGTTAAGTTATATTATTTCAAATCCTAAAATAATATAACTAATACACAAAGTATACAAATAATCACACACATGTGTCTTCTAAATATATATCTTTCAAATACATATTTAGTCATTTTTATTTACAAAAACCAACCTCCAATATTTATACTTTTTGTAACAAAAATTATGGCAAACTCTTATATGAAAAACCATGGTTAAAATATACTTGTAAATACTTGTTTAAAAATATTTTTCTAAGTATTTAAGTTTTATAAAAATTTTGCCATAGTTTCCCCTTAAAAATGGAGGTTCCCATGCTTTCAAAGCATATCATTTTCTTTTAAAATCATCCCAAACAATTAACAATTCAATCAACATTTACCAAGTGCCAAAATCATGCAATTTACATAACAACATGAACTTGAACTTTTATAAAAACTTGTAGTAACCTACTAGTGTGTTTAGTAGGCCTAGTTACCTTTTAAAGTTTGGTTATTTATTTGTAAATCTTATTCTTGTAAAATTTAGTCTTTTACAACTTACAAGATGATTTTTCTAGAAATCATTCTTTTGAAATTTTCTTGTTAACAATGTATTTCTACACTTGATTTACCACTAACAACATGGTTAGTTTCTTTAAAATCCATGATTATGTAAATCTTACAAATAAACTTGGTTTCTTGAGAAAACTATGTTTAAAATCACTTTTATACAAGACTTATAACATGCCTCATACTTCATCATACCCAAAATCATTCTTATTTTCAAGTTCATGAGAAACATAAAGTATAATCATCTTGGTCTTTCAGAAGATCATCACTTCAACTTGCTAGATCATGTGTTTAATCATAATCTAGTAAGTTCCATATGATATTTAACATCATAAACACAAGAATCAATCATCAAGTATCACACATATACTAAAACAACATATATTCTTATGTTAGTGAGCTTTATGTTAGAGATTATCATCTTGTTCATTAGTGTTCTTCATGATTAACAACATATATCATCTTTTAACCAACATTATAAGAAGTAACAAGGGATTACAAGAGCCTTACTACTAGCACAAGGCTAGTGATGAAACTCAAGAAGTTGAAGATGATGAATGTGATGGATAAAAGCAAGTGAAAGAGGTCCTTCAATCTCCAATAGCTCCAAGCTTACTTGTATGAACTTTAACACCCTTGTATGGTCTTGTAATGGTTGAAGGAGATCGAATGATGGTGATGGTGGGTGTGATGGGTTTCGGCCGAGAATGGGGAAGGAGAGGGAGAGAAGAGTGTGTGTGTTTAGTGGGTGAAAGATAATGAAATCTTGATCTTCAAGACCTTACTGATAACCATGTTTAATCTTTAACCATTGTGTAATGTGTCTAAAATCAAGAGACATGATCCAAGATTACAATCTAATGAGATTTGATGGTGGGGCCTTGTTTAGGCCGTAAGATAGGTGGGGTAGGGGGGGGATTAGCATAGGTTTAACCATTAAGTTACCATTTAGTTGAAAACCAAGTGTAAGTTAAGTGTTTTAGTTACTAGATATTTTGTATGATGTGTTATGATGTTTAGGGATCATAACTAACTTGGTAATGTTAGAACAATGCGTCTAGTGTAATTTTGATGTTTCGGGTAGTGTCCGGTTGTTCGGTTAGATACTGGTTCGTTAAAGTGCTAAACTTTACAGTTTAGTATGCTTTATGTTTCTTTTCGTAACACTTTTAATTCCCGACACTTAGGAAAGCATTCAGGTCCATTTAGTCATATTTTTGCATAAGCTTGTTAAAATGCTGATTTTTGTTGTATTTTGAAGAATTCTGCACCTTTTGTGAGTTTTAGGCACTTTCCGGCACTTAAACTATTACTTAGAGCAGCAGTTTTGTGATCCTCACTTTCCTACACACTATACTAGTGTAATACTTGGTTTCTGGCTTATTCTGTGTCTCATTGCACTGTCTGTCTATGTGCTGGGTTCTGTCAGCATTTTTCTGAGTTATCCGCTAACTGTGCTTAGTGCATCATTTATGTCAATATGGTTTGCATGTAATAATGATATGACATTATGCAATATCTGATGCACATGTAAGTATAATGCAGTAATCAGAAAGCATTTAAGTCTAATTCAGCACAGTCATTAAGCACTAATTAAGATTAATTAATTGTACGGATACCTGGATTTTGGCAGTTGTCACATTCTCCCCCTGTTAAGAAAATTTCGTCCCGAAATTTAAGCTCTGCTACTAGCTGTAAGGAAGTTGGGGAACAAATGTGGGTATTTTGCTTCCATGCGGTCCTCACGCTCCCAAGTGAACTCTGGGCCGTGACGCGCGTTCCATTGAACCTTGACGAGTTTAACACTACTCCTACGTGTTTTGTTAACCTTCCAATCAGTAACCTCAACAGGTTCTTCGGTAAAGTGTAAGACCCGACTTAATATAACGAGATTAGTGATACAAAAACTTGCATTTAGTACAAGAATTTACGAGTTTACAAAAAGTTTCATGATTTTAAGACCTTACATGGTCATAATATTCAAGTCATCATGCTACTAGTTAACTTTTAAAAACATAGTTTCAAGTGTTTACATATTACTAAAACAAAATAGACAAAATGCGGAAGCTTCATTTGGTGCGTTCGGTTCTTGATAATAGCTTGATCGCCATCCGGGTTAGGTCCATCTTCACCTACGGTCAAAACCATGAAAATAATTAGTTTTGACTATTTAACAATCAAGAATAAACAAGTTCCATACTCAAACGTATCAAAACAACAAAAATTCACGGATCTGGGGTGGTGGCGTCGCGCGACGGGGGTAAGGGTTGGCCGTCGCGCAGCGCCACGGGGTGTTTTTGACAGAAAGTTGTTGGTTGGAGCTGTATCTGAGCCCAGCACCATTTTTATCAAAATCCAAACTTTAAATCAACATAACTTTTGACTCGGGCGTCCGTTTTACGTCATTCTTTTTCCTACGCGACCGTAATTTAATTACAGACACGTTTATCAATATGATTTGCGTAAAATATCATTTCAAAAGCAATTGGCCTATAATTCATCTTCTTGTTTATTTGACCCACTTGTTTACAAGTTCCGCAACTTGTATTTTAGTCATCACATGATTAGGGTCATTTACCCATATCTAGATTTTACCAACTATGGTGTTTCGCTTCCCTCTCGAGGGATTGCTTACGCAGTAACCTTCATGCTTGTTTTCAAGGTATCAAACTTGCTTTTTAACACTATATGACATGCTTAAGTTTCCGAACTTTAATTCCCATATTAAGGGCACAATTCAACAAGTGATGGTCATTAACTTCAATGTTTACAACCCAACTTGTTTTGACCCGTTTGGATGCCGAATGGAGACCACCATACTAGACATTCCAAAAATCTATTTCTAACACTTGTTTTGACCCGTTTTAATCATCTAAAGCAGTTCGTCACTTCCGTGACTTAATGGGTTTTCTTGTTTAGCTAATTTCCAACACAACGGACTAAAATAAATAAGTAACATAACATAACGAAACAATAGGTCGCGTACCTTTAGAGCACACCCTTCAACCGCGTACCACCTCCGGCTTGTCTGCTTGACGGTCCGGATTCTTTACCTAAAGAGTTCCATTCATAACCAATTTAGAACCCTTTTTACAACCATTTATCATAATTCATTATGATATCGCAAATCTGCGTTTTTGTCCGATTATTATCATTTTAATCCTTACTTAGGCGTTTTAACAAACACCTAACGGGTCGGATTTTTACATAATCAATACTAAATTTATGACTTGTTGTTTCCATCTAAATCAACTTCAATTTAGCAAATCTATACTAAATTTTAACATCAATGTTTCAGAATTTACCACATGAATTCAGATTTCACTAGAATAAGGTGCTGTTTGTTTTTTCAGAGGTAAAATGTCTGTAGTCTGCGGACCACATCTGCAGACATTTGTAGTAGAAGAGGTGGACCAAACCTCTGCAATCTGCAAGAAGAAGACTGTTTGTTTTTTATCTTCTGCAAACTGCTGAAATAATACCAAACAAAAGGAACCTAATAAAATCTTATCACCTAACTATTATGATTACAATAAGAGCCTAACTTATATACATTCTAAAACTAATAAATTCATCATATTACGGATTCTTAGACATTTGTGACAATTAATCATAATGTGAACACAGCAACATAACTCAAATAAAAAATAGGGCAACTTATTTCTCCGAGTTCTAAAAAGTCTAATATCCATCCACATTTGAGTCCTTTTCTTACATCAAACCAATTGCTGCTGTTGCTTTTATGTTTAAAACTAGATAGTAATTGAGTTTATTGGAGTAAATCTCAATTAGCTAGAATGATTTGAGTCAACAACATATAGTAGCTATACTGTAACAATCTTATAATATATGACATCAATAAATGTAATTGAAGAACTTATGAGAGTACCTTCAGCAGACCGGCGACTGGAAAGAAGTTGAAGGAACTGAGAACGGAGCTTAGCTGCTGCTGCTGCATCACCGGCGTCCAATTTTTTCGGCGAACAACACCGCCAATGAAGTGATGGGATCTCGAATTTGATGTGAGGCGATTCAACGGAGAAGAGGCTGGTAGCGTCGGGACCTCAGGTGGAGGAGAGTGGGTGGAGGAGAAGGGGTGTCGGCTGGAGTGGGGCGGCGGAGGTAGAGGTGGTGGAGGAGAAGGGGTGGAGGATAAGGGGTGGAGGAGAAGAGGTGAAAAGGTGGTAGGGTTTTGTGAAGAAGAAGAGGTGTGCAGACCTATGAAGACATTGGTCCATGTCTGCACCAAGAAGTGGTCTCGCAGACCTTTTTTAATGAAAGGTCTTCAAGAAAACAAACAGTCTTCAGACCCAAAGGTCTGCGCGCGGTCTGCGCAGCGCAGACATAAGAGGTTCTGAAGACCTTTTCAGGAAAAACAAACACCACCTAAGAATCATAATCCTAGTGTTTATTTAGTTTCTACAAACTCACTAATCACCTACAGTGGTGATTATAACCCCACAAGTATAATGTTATATTTTAACAAGAAATCATCTAGGGTTTATCTCTAGACATCAATTCGCTTCTAATTACATCAATACAACAATCATGCATGCTCAATTTCAAAACTCATGAGTTCATCTAAAATTTGAAGTGGAACCAAATATCAAAATCTCACATACCTTATGATCCCTTCGTCGAGGTGATCACTAATATGTATTCAGTTTTCGATTTGGACTTGATTTAGGCTTCCAATTTGAGTTTTTTTGTGAAGAACTAGGGTTTGAAGGGAACCCCCTGGTCGCCCTTCCTTCTGTTCGATCCAAGCACACCGTGTTTGGTGTGTTTGTTTACTATTTTAACAATTAAGTTTCAATTTTAACTAGTTTGGTCCCTCAACTTTTATTTAACTTCAAGTTTAGGTGTTTTAACCTTATTATAAGTTACTTCAAGACCTGTAGCTAATTGGGTTATAGGTTCCTACTTAGTTGATTCTTGTTTGATTAATTCTTTATAATAAAATATAAATTTTTATATTTTTGGGGTGTTACATAAAGTGGAGTGCGTTGTCAATGTGAACTTCGTCGGCAGGAATCACAACTGTTTCTTGAGTTGGACTCTTTTTCAGATTGGATACATGAAATGTATCATGGACTCCATTCAGTTTCGCGGGTAGATCCAACTTGTAAGCTACAAGACCAATCCTTTCCATGATTTTAAACGGTCCAATATATCGTGGGTTTAACTTTCCACGCTTCCCAAAGCGTGCTACACCTTTCCAAGGTGAGACCTTTAGTAACACCATATCTCCCACTTCAAACTCCAAAGGTTTCCTTCTTTGGTCCGCATAGCTCTTTTGTCGATCACGAGCCGCCTTGCTGCGCTCTCGAATCTGTATAATCTTATCTATCGTCTCTTGAATCAATTCGGGACCAACAAGCTGTCTATCACCCACATCTGCCCAGCATAACGGTGATCGACACTTGTGTCCGTAGAAAGCTTCAAACGGTGCAGCTTGAATGCTTGCATGGTAGCTGTTGTTATACGATAACTCAACCAAAGGTAGGTGAGTGTCCCAACTGCCACCCAAGTCCATTACACAAGCTCGCAGCATGTCTTCTAGCGTTTGAATCGTTCGTTCGCTCTGACCATCTGTCTGTGGGTGAAATGCAGTACTCAGATTCAACTGAGAACAAAAGGCTTCTTGGAAGGATTGCCAAATCCTTGACACAAATCTTCCCTCTCTATCAGATATAATCGAGATAGGCACTCCATGTCGTGCAACTATCTCTCTGAGGTACAGCTCAACAAGCTTACCAGTGTTATCCTTTTCTTTGATCGGCAAAAAGTGTGCAGATTTTGTCAGACGGTCTACGATTACCCAAATCGTATCATGACCTCTGGGTGTCTTTGGCAACTTTGTTATAAAATCCATTAAAATCTGCTCCCATTTCCACATGGGTATTTCAGGTTGCTGCAGAAGGCCTGAAGGCTTCAGATATTCGGCCTTTACCTTGGCACAAGTCAAACATTTACCAACATACGTTGCAACATCACCTTTCAATCTCGGCCACCAGTAGAAATCCTTCATGTCCTGGTACATCTTATCTGCTCCGGGATGGATCGAGTACCTTGATTTATGAGCTTCATCGAAAATAACGTCTCTAAGACCACCAAAGAGGGGAACCCAAATTCATTTCATGAAACACAGTGTTCCTTCCTCATTGGGTATCAACTGCTTCTCCATCCCACGGAGATATTCGTCCACAAGATTCTCCTTCTTAAGAGCTTCTATCTGCGTAGCACAAATGCGCAATTAGAGGTCCGTTTGTATAATCATTTCCAAAGCCCTAACCCTTATGGGCTTGATTCTTTCTTTCCGACTCAAGGCGTCTGCTACTACATTCGCCTTTCCTGGGTGGTACTTGATTTCACAATCATAATCGTTTAGCAACTCAACCCATCGTCGCTGTCTCATATTAAGCTCCTTCTGATCGAATATATGTTGTAAGCTCTTGTGGTCAGTAAAGATAGTGCATCGGGTGCCATACAAGTAATGTCGCCAGATCTTTAATGCAAACACCACTGCGCCTAGTTCCAAATCATGCGTAGTGTAACTTTTCTCGTGAACCTTCAACTGGCGCGAAGCATAAGCAATGACCTTCTGTCGCTGCATCGGTACACATCCCAATCCCTGACGCGAGGCGTCACAATATACCACAAAGTCGTCGGTGCCTTCGGGTAGGGATAAAATTGGTGCATCGCAAAGCTTGTTTTTCAGCAACTGAAAAGCTTCTTCTTGCTTATCTCCCCATTCGTACTTCTTGTCCTTTTGGTTAAGGGAGGTCAACGGTTGAGCGATTTTCGAAAAATCCTCAATGAATCTGCGGTAATATCCTTCCAAACCTAGGAATTGACGGATCTCGGTTGGCATCTTCGGAGTTTCCCAATTCTTGATCGCCTCGATCTTGGTGGGATCCACATGAATTCCATCTTCATTTACCACGTGACCAAGGAACTGAACCTCGCGCAACCAGAACTCGCACTTTGAGAATTTTGCGTATAATTTCTCTTTCTTAAGCAACTCTAAAATGGTTCTAAGGTGTTGCTCATGCTCTTCCTTTGTCCTTGAATAAATAAAAATATCATCGATAAACACAATCACGAATTTATCGAGATATGGCTTGCAGACTCTATTCATCAAATCCATAAACACTGCTGGCGCGTTTTTCAAACCAAACGGCATTACCAAAAACTCGTAATGTCCATATCGAGTCCTAAAGGCAGTCTTTGGTATGCTTTCTTCTTGAATTCTCAACTGGTGATACCCTGATCGAAGATCGATTTTGGAGTTGAAACTCGAACCTTGTAGTTGATCGAACAGGTCATCAATCCTTGGCAAAGGATACCGATTCTTAATGGTCAACTTGTTTAGCTCTCGGTAGTCGATACACATACAGAAACTACCGTCTTTCTTCTTGACAAACAAAACTGGAGCTCCCCAAGGCGAGAAGCTTGGTCTAATGAATCTCTTGTCCAAAAGCTCTTGAAGTTGCTTCGACAACTCTTGCATTTCTGAGGGTGCAAGTCGATAAGGTGCCTTAGCTACAGGCGCGGCCCCTGGAACTAAGTCAATATGGAATTTGACTTCTCGCTGCGGCGGCAATCCTGGCAAGTCTTCGGGGAAGACTTCAGGATATTCCCTCACAACTGGGATATCTTCCAGCTTCGGCTCAACTGCTTCTTTGTCCACAATGTGTGCCAAGAAGGCAACACATCCTTTCTGCAAACACTTTCGAGCTTTCAAACAACTGATAATCCTTAGGGGTTAATCATGCTTCTCTCCATGTACCACAATTGTTTCTCCATTCGCCATCGGAATGCGAATGAACTTCTCGTGACATATGATCTCCGCTCGGTTACTGGATAACCAATCCATTCCAACTACCACGTCAAAGCTTCCCAACTCGACTGGCAGAAGATCAAGCGTAAACTCATGCTCTCCGAGCTCTATTACACAACCTCTAATGACCTCATTTGCTTCTACTAGCTTTCCGTTAGCTAGCTCTATCGAATACGGAATATCTAGCTTACTAGCTACTAACCCAAGCATATTCTTAAATTCTAGGGATACAAAGCTATAATCCGCACCAGTATCAAACAATACAGATGCAAAGCGCTGGTTGATATGGAACGTACCCGTGACTATGTTCGGATCTTGGCGAGACTCCCTCGCTCCTATGTTAAAGAGTCTCCCCTAAGCTTGGTTGATCCTTGGGCAATCTCTCTTGAAATGCCCAACATCTCCACAGTTAAACCAACCTGGTCCCCGACCATTTCCATTTCCAATTCCACCCTGGTTGTTGTTTTGGTTGCGGTTTCCACTTCCAGCTTGGTTTCCAAAATTACCACGATTACCATTACCGCCATTTCCTCCTTGATTGCGGTTTCCATACCCATTTCCACCACAGTTACCGTTTCCATTCCCGTTGCCATTACCCCTCAGACCACCATTACCACGACCGGTACCATACCAACACGTTTCTTTGGCATGACCAACCTTTTCGCACGTCTCACACTTTCTGGCTCGGCATCGTCCAGTGTGATGCAACTGACACGCATCGCATTTGGGCAAGGTGCCCATATACCCTTTTCCTTTTTTTTCAACACCAGTCTTGACCTCGGCTGGTGGGTTCGCATCTTTCTTCTTGTTAGCACTGCTGGTACCCTTCTTGAAATTTGAGAACTTCCTTTTGTTCTCACCTGATGACTCAACGTGAGTCTCTTTCTTCTTTTGGTCAGAAATCGAGAACTTGTTCAACCTGATCGCTTCTTCAGTTAGTGCCACACTCAGATCAATAGCCTCGGTGATCGTTGAAGGCTTTAACGTCGTCACCATGCTCATGATTTGGGGTGCCAATCCCCAAATAAAATGCTCGATTCGCTTGAACTCCGGATCAACCATGTAAGGAACAACGCGAGATAAGTCGTGAAATCTCTGCACATATTCAGCAGTCTTTGGACCATCCATCTTGAGGTTCCAGAATTCAGTTTCCAACTTTCGGATTTCAGCCCTCGAACAATACTTCTTGCGCATGAGTTCCTTCATTTCATCCCATGTCATGGCATGTGCAGCCTCTTCCCCCAGAGTCTGAACTTGGAGATTCCACCATGATAGCGCTCCGTCTAAGAACAATCTAGAGATGTAGGTGACCTGGTACTCCGGCGCACACTTGCTCATTCTTAGCACAGAATCAGTTTTCTCCGTCCATCTAACAAAAGCTACAGCACCCCCGGTGCCGTCGAAATTTAGAGGTTTGCAGTCAAGGAACTGCTTGTAGGTACAGCCTGTACAAGCAACATCATTCACAGAAAGCATTAGCAAACGCACATGGAATGTCCAAATGTAACGTAATGTGTCTTAAATGACTTAAACATTACCATGGGGTACGTTACTTCCTGAGGTACCTCCGCTATGTTCAGAACGCAAGGCCTCGTGTTGTGTTGTTGCTCGTGAAATCCGTTCTTGTAGCTCAGCCTCTGTAGTGGGCAGCTGGTTGTCTCTTCGAGGAGGCATCTTCTAAAGAAGATTGTATAGGTTAGGCCTTATGTATATAAGTATGTAGTACGTGTATGTAATAACATTTATCAATGCAAGTAAGCACATAACATCACATTCATATCACCAATTTATAATTCAACAATGTATATAATGAGAATATTGCGATTGAGCTTTTATAAATCATCGACCACAAATACAGTTACATGTTCTACAAATGTATCGTATCACATCAAAAGGGACTACAGGGTCATACTACCCTTGTCCATAATGTCTATCAATCTACAACAGTCATATACTCAAAAAGTGGTCTTCAAAAGGCTGTGCAAGCTAGGCTCAATAGCGATACTCTCATCAAAAGCAGGCTACCTGCATAAAACCAAAAACCGGTTATGCTGATGGCGGTGGAGGAGGAGGTGGAGGAACGAAAAGCAAGCTGCGCACATGCGCGAGCTCCACCTGAAGATCATAAACGTGTCGCAACAGATAGCTGATCTGCTGCTCCATAGTGAGAAATCGAAATCGAAATCTGGATAAGGCAAAAGTGGAGCAGGTGGAGTCGCAAAAGGTGACTGACATGAACAAGGTGGAGGACGTGGAGTCCTCTCAAGCTCCATGACTCTACGACACAAGATCTCCTGCTGAAGCTGCAATGACAGGAGTAAGTCATCCCTCCTGTAACCCATAAAGTGGGAGGGATGGTATGGATCAGAAACTGGCATAGTGTTCGGCGGAAACCATATGAGTGGCTCGCCTGACGGTACAGAAGTAAAATGAGTACCAGGTGTTACTGTGGCATGTGAGGAAAAGCGGCTGACACGTGTGGAACCTGGCTAGGTTGCTGACTAGACGGACCTTCCCATGGACAGGGTGGAGGGATCTCCTGTAGGAATGTGACAGGTAAGTCTGTGCGGTGTACGTCGGACACAATCGGGTGAAAAGGGGCGACATCAACCGGTGCATGTGTAGGTGAAGGTGGGGGAGTGACAGGCTCAACAAAAGGGGGCATATCATCATCATCCTCTATCCACCCATTGCTGGTGAAAGCGTACCGAGGATCTATCTGACCGAAAAAAGCAGCACGGTCAGCGGGTGCAGGAATCGGGTCTGGTACAAGTGGTGCGATGTCGGGTACGCCAAATGGTACAGGATCAAAATCAGGTAAAGGCTCGGGTGCTGGGGCCAGCTCAGGCTCAGCAGGCATCGGCTTAGGATCAGCCGGTATCACCTTAGGATCAGCGGGAATCATCACAGGATCAGCGAGTGCGTCAACAGGCTGATCGTCAGGGGCTATGTCTAGCTCAAGGTCATGATCAAATTCGTGTGGGGGAACAGGTGCAACAGACAGGGCTGTGTCAGAATCAGAATCAGTGGGGTAACGCTGCAATCCCAGTGCATGCAAAGTGGAAGAAGACACAGACTCGAAAGAATCTGGAGCAGAATGATCAGATGAAATCTCAACGATAGGAATCTCAACGAGTGGAACAACAATGACATCCTCAGCTAGAACTCCATCCCCCTGGGCAGCATCAGGGAGACCATCAATGAAAAGATCGACATCATCATCTGACAACTCATCAAAAGGCAAATCCTCGAGAGGAAAAGCTGCAAGAGGCAAAGGGGCGAGGATCGGAACCACGTCATGCTCATCATCGGGATGCCCGAGGATGAGATGGTCCTGGTCAGGAATAGGAATAAGAAAGGGATCCTTGTCGGGTAAACCATCAGCATGCGGTATACAGTGTTGTAAAAGTCGGATTCCAAGGCCGAGTACTCGGTCCTCGGAACCCCTCTGAGGCGACTTCCTCCTAGGCGGACTCAATTAGTCGGCCTCGGTCAAACTCGGCGCCTAGTCGGCCTAGTCAGACGTAGTCGGAAAAAGTCGGCCTAGTCGGTCTAGGCGGTCAACGTGGTTTATTGACTTTTAATTAGTCAAAATCGGTCAACATCGGCCTACTCGGCCTTGTACTCGGACTGCTCGACCTTGTACTCGGACTATTCGACCTTGTACTCAGACTAGTCGGACTTGTATTCAGAATATTTGAACTTTAAACTTGTTTCATTTTAAATTATACTCAGTTGACATGAATTATGCTTATTTTAACATATATATAATATATAACAATTAATTTTCTTTATAGTTACCATGTCCGCGTACTCCCCGAGTACTCTCCGAGTACTCCGATTACTCCCAACTCCCCAGTCGGCCGACTAGGGACCGCCTAGCGACTTTTACAACACTGGCGGTATATCGTCGCCAAAATCGGGTAATGCAAAAGGCTGGAAATCATCGTCATCATCTGACATCATCTCCGGGTCACTCTCAGTGTCGGAGGTAAAAATCTCTGGGTCTGGGACAATCTCATCATCCGAAACAATGGCCATGGGGTCGACAGTATCTGACAGTCCACTCTCAGATGAGGACATGGTGTCTGTAACAAAACAATCACAACATATGCACATATATCAACAATCTTCATTAAGCATGTAAGTAATAACAATGTAAGCACATATTCTTCCTAGTCTTCCCAGACTACCCACCTAGCCTCTTAGACTAAGCCTCCCAGTCTTTCAGACTGAACTACTTAGTCTCCCAGACTAAACTCCCCAGTCTCTCAGACTGTCCCAACTAGTCTCTCAGACTAACTACCCAGTCTCTCAGACTAAACTACCCAGTCTCTCAGACTGAACTACCCAGTCTCTCAGACTGAACTATAAACGAATTCTTTGAAATGTGTTTTGTGTCTTTTATTTGTAAAAATGTTTGTTTCCTGGATCTGGGCGTTTCGTGTATGCAATGAAAGTATATTGTGAAAACATTTTTGTGAGAGCCCTAATGATTGTATTCTAGACTCGAGAAGGAATCCTAGTTCGCTACAATCGAAGCTCTGATACCAAGCTGTCACACCCTGACTTTTGCCGAAGCGTGATTATGGTGTGACTTCTTAATACCATTGCATACAATCATAACAACACTATATGATTAAACCATTAGATGTTCATCCTTAAATTAAGTTTGAAAATATCACAACATTAATTGTCTGAAACGTAGACTCCAAATTTAAATTACAAACCACAACATGCATTAAAGAGTTCACGAAGACTCGACAGAAGACCTTAGATAAAACCGAGTTTAGAACCATGTATCTCGTCCAGGATTAAGATACATCTCCTAAACCCTAATGACTTCGGATGGCATCTTTTTATTCATAACGCAGCTTGGAACATGCAAACACCCGCCAGATCCACTTAATTCCCTGAAATACACGTAGTTTGAAAACATCAACAAAAGTTGAGCGAGTTCATGTGTTTGTGTATATGAATGTATAAAACCTTTTGTGATCAGTGTATGAATGTATGTTTGTAAATCCCGGTATGAAAGCAAACAAGGAAACAGATCGCCAATGGTTTGCAAGGCCACTGGTATGTGTGACGGCGTAGGAAGGCTCAAACCTAGCAAATTTGTACCAGGCTTCCGGCTGTAAGACATAGTCACCTCATGGGCTACCCTGGTCCTCATGGGTGTGGGCTCGCTACACCCAAATAGATCTATCACTCATGCCCCTCGGTCCTAACACGAGGATTAATGGCCTTAAGTGTGCGCCTACCCATTCACATGATCTACTGTACTTTCCAAGGCTAACCATACCAATTGTAATTGTATGTAATCATTTTGCAACATGTATTTCACCCCCGAAGTTAATAAACAAAACATTTTAAAGAAAAGGGGGAGATAAACTCACAGTCTTGCTTCTTCAATATTCGTATCCCAAGTTCCTTCAGCAACACGACTACCTACAAGGTACTAATGTCTATTAGACGAACGGGTCGTGCCTTGTCTTAGTATTAATGTTTCTGAGTTACGTTTCTTTTACGTCTTCGGTATCATCCCAAGTTATGCAACTATTTGTTAAAATAATTAATATTTTAACTTGAATTAATTTTTGGAATAGTCGTTAAAACAGTATATCTTATTTTAATACTTCCCAAGTATTTATATTTGTACTTCCTTCCCAAGGATGGGTAAATTTGTATTTGTATTTGTATATTTTTGCCATGTATAGGTGTCGTATTCCGGTGTGGATTTATACGTACGAGAATACGTATTTTCTTGTAATTGTTAAGTATTCTTATACTTAATTTTGCGTTAAACTTTTCTGGAATATTATTTCTAATAAAAGTCCACTAATATATATATTTCCCAATATATATATATATATATATATATTTAATAATTATTACTTAGAAAAATTATTTATAATTTTTCCTTTGGCAAAAATATTTGTAGTTCCAAAATAATATGTTTTCAAGTCTAACTTTAGAAAATATATATAAACTTATTTTTTTATCCATAAATAATGTATTTCAAGTTTATTCAAGAAAATATATATTTTTTCCCAAAAATAATACATCTCCTAATAATTCCGAGGAAACATATATATATATTTTTATTCACCAAAAATTATATATTTCCTTTTTGTCAAAATATGATATAACTTTGTGACAATTGTAAAAATCATGTTTTCATTTCTTGTGTCCAAAATATTATTTACCAAAAATATACTTATAAATGTATTTTCCGGAATATTTTGTAAGTTACATCCTTTCGTTCGATTTCTCAATATTATGTGTAACGTGTGTATTTATTCCTTGAGATTTTTGGTAATATTTTGGATTGTAATTTCTTGGTAGTTTGTTAAGTTATATTATTTCAAATCCTAAAATAATATAACTAATACACAAAGTATACAAATAATCACACACATGTGTCTTCTAAATATATATCTTTCAAATACATATTTAGTCATTTTAATTTACAAAAACCAACCTCCAATATTTATACTTTTTGTAACAAAAATTATGGCAAACTCTTATATGAAAAACCATGGTTAAAATATACTTGTAAATACTTGTTTAAAAATATTTTTCTAAGTATTTAAGTTTTATAAAAATTTTGCCATAGTTTCCCCTTAAAAATGGAGGTTCCCATGCTTTCAAAGCATATCATTTTCTTTTAAAATCATCCCAAACAATTAACAATTCAATCAACACTTACCAAGTGCCAAAATCATGCAATTTACATAACAACATGAACTTGAACTTTTATAAAAACTTGTAGTAACTTACTAGTGTGTTTAGTAAGCCTAGTTACCTTTTAAAGTTTGGTTTTTTATTTGTAAATCTTATTCTTGTAAAATTTAGTCTTTTACAACTTACAAGATGATTTTTCTAGAAATCATTCTTTTGAATTTTTCTTGTTAACAATGTATTTCTACACTTGATATACCACTAACAACATGGTTAGTTTCTTTAAAATCCATGATTATGTAAATCTTACAAATAAACTTGGTTTCTTAAGAAAACTATGTTTAAAATCACTTTTATACAAGACTTCTAACATGCCTCATACTTTATCATACCCAAAATCATTCTTATTTTCAAGTTCATGAGAAACATAAAGTATGATCATCTTGGTCTTTCACAAGATCATCACTTCAACTTGCTAGATCATGTGTTTAATCATAATCTAGTAAGTTCCATATGATATTTAACATCATAAACACAAGAATCAATCATCAAGTATCACACATATACTAAAACAACATATATTCTTATGTTAGTGAGCTTTATGTTAGAGATTATCATCTTGTTCATTAGTGTTCTTCATGATTAACAACATATATCATCTTTTAACCAACATTATAAGAAGTAACAAGGGATTACAAGAGCCTTACTACTAGCACAAGGCTAGTGATGAAACTCAAGAAGTTGAAGATGATGAATGTGATGGATAAAAGCAAGTGAAAGAGGTCCTTCAATCTCCAATAGCTCCAAGCTTACTTGTATGAACTTTAACACCCTTGTATGGTCTTGTAATGGTTGAAGGAGATCGAATGATGGTGATGGTGGGTGTGATGGGTTTCGGCCGAGAATGGGGAAGGAGAGGGAGAGAAGAGTGTGTGTGTTTAGTGGGTGAAAGATAATGAAATCTTGATCTTCAAGACCTTACTGATAACCATGTTTAATCTTTAACCATTGTGTAATGTGTCTAAAATCAAGAGACATGATCCAAGATTACAATCTAATGAGATTTGATGGTGGGGCCTTGTTTAGGCCGTAAGATAGGTGGGGTAGGGGGGGGATTAGCATAGGTTTAACCATTAAGTTACCATTTAGTTGAAAACCAAGTGTAAGTTAAATGTTTTAGTTACTAGATATTTTGTATGATGTGTTATGATGTTTAGGGATCATAACTAACTTGGTAATGTTAGAACAATGCGTCTAGTGTAATTTTGATGTTTCGGGTAGTGTCTGGTTGTTCGGTTAGATACTGGTTCGTTAAAGTGCTAAACCTTACAGTTTAGTGTGCTTTATGTATCTTTTCGTGACACTTTTAATTCCCGACACTTAGGAAAGCATTCAGGATCATTTAGTCATATTTTTACATGATACTAGCTTGTTAAAATGCTGATTTTTGTTGTATTTTGCAGAATTCTGCACTTTTTGTGAGTTTTAGGCACTTTCCGACACTTAAACTATTACTTAGAGCAGCAGTTTTGTGATCCTCACTTTCCTACACACTATACTAGTGTAATACTTGGTTTCTGGCTTATTATGTGTCTCATTGTACTGTCTATCTATGTGCTGGGTTCTATCAGCATTTTTCCGAGTTATACGCTAACTGTGCTAACTGTGCTTTGTGTATCATTTATGTCAATATGGTTTGCATGTAATAATGATATGACATTATGCAATATCTGATGCACATATAAGTATAATGCAGTAATCAGAAAGCAGTTAAGTATAATTCAGCACAGTCATTAAGCACTAATCAAGATTAATTAATTGTACGGATACCTGGATTTTTGACAGTTGTCACAGTTCACCGGTCTTGATCGGAGGTTCACCGGCAACCACTATCGCCTTCTATATTGCTTTACCGGTGGTTCACAGGCCGTGACTGGAACCTCGGGTCGGAATCGCAGCTACGAATCTGACCGTCATGGTCTATTCACTGTTGAACTCTCTTCTCCGTCATCTAAACACCCAAACACCCCACGTCGCCGCCGAGTGCCTGAACCGTAGCTCGCAGTCAACATCCTCTTTGAAACCCTAGCTGTCACAACCTTTAAATTCCTTAACGATGTCTTCGCCATGGACCATGGTAACCACCGTCTAACATGGAGGGGGAAGATGATGTGGTGCAGTGGTGGTCCGGTGGGGGTGATGGTGGTGTAGTGGTGGTGTTAATGGGGGGGGGGGGGGGAGGAGGTGGCGGTGGTGAGAAGGGGGGAGAGAGAGAGAAGAAAGAGAAAGGGGGTGTTGAGAGAGAGTGCAGATCTGTGTTTGGGATTTTATTTATATAATTTTTTTAATGACCAAAATGACGAAAATACCCCTGAGCAAATGGAAAAAACAGGGGGTTTTAAATTGGGGAATCTGGCCAAATTTGAAATTTTGACTAAAATGGCAACAAAATTGAAACAAGAGGGACACATATTTAAAAAAATTTGAGATTTGGACTAAAATGGCAAAAGTGCCCAAACCACATGGACCAAAATGGCATTTTACTCTAAAAAAATAATAAACTAATATTCGAGAATAGTAAAAAAATCAAGTGTTTATTTTATTTTAATTAAAAAATTTCTAATATTTGGCATTCGTTAACTTAAAAAAAAACTAAATACATAACTTTTTTTCCAACATTCTGATATAAACCTTATTAAATATAAGTTTATTTAGGCTGATGTTTTATAAATTGAATTAAGCTCAATAAGTCAATTTTTATTTTTTGAACTCGATAAAAAAGCACATGTCTATTTATTTTTAGGAATATAGGATTTTCATAATCCCAACTATTTGTCGTTGGCCGCCAACAGTCCCAACTTTAAAAATAACCATTGGCAGTCCCAACTATTGACATATTGGCCACCAATGGACCCTGACTAACAGAACCCTAACGTCGTTAGTCTTCGGTCGCCGGAAAACCGTTTTTTTTTTTTCAGAAAAAGGTTTTTAAAGATCTGATCTGAGGCTACAAAGAGGTTTGGGACGAAAATGTTGGTATTCCGGCCAAAATGTTGAGTTTTCCGGCGAAAAAGAAGTTTTCCGGCGGAAAATGAGTTTTCCGGCAACTTTAATAATTGGGGCTTTTACTAGAAAAAGGTTCCCAAAGGTCCATAATAAGGTTAAAAAGAGGTTCGGGACCAAAATGTTGAGTTTTCCGGTTAAAAAACGTTTTTCCGGCGACGGGAGACTAACGACGTTAGGATTCTGATAGTCAGGGTCTATTGGAGGCCAATATGTTAAAAGTTAGGACTGCCAGTGGTTATTTTTAAAGTTGGGACTGTTGGCGGCCAACAACGAATAGTTGAGATTATTAAAATCCAATATTTCTTATTTATTCTATATTTTTTAATGTCCCATTTGAAAAATCGACAATATCTACAACTTGCTAGTCATTTCTATGATATAACTAGCTGTTTACCTGCCGCGCGTTGCGGCGGCGTAAAGCCTTTTTTAGGTAACTCAAAAGAGACGGTTAAGCACATAGCGCCAAATACGTAAACCCACACGCATGAACCAAATTCGAAACGATTTGTATTTGATATTCAGCCTAGTCAGTACCAAAAGTACAGATGAATTAAAATATTTGTTTTATAAAGTATTCCGCCTAGTTAGTGCCAAAAATAAAAAAAATAACAATAAATGTTGTACAGAGTCTTCTTATCTACCTTTCTATACCAAAGATAACAACCTGTTTATGCATCTATATCATACATCATGATCTTTAAGTCTGCCAAAGAAAGAATAGCAAATGAGATTACAACAGCAAGAACACATTCACAAATAAATATAACTTGTTGAGATAATATGCAATTAACATTTTTCTTTGACCCAAATATCATGAACATTAGTCTTGACCACTAACCCGAGGCTCCCAATCATCATTGAAAGCATCCTAATAGTCTTCAAAAATCCCTAGACGAAAGAGATCTATTAATAAAATTGAGAAATGAAATCGTGATCGAGAGTGACAAAAAAGTATGTATGCTCGCAACCTTTTACTCGGCTAAGGTATCACCTGATACCGAACTCGACCCTTGACTTTTTTATCACTTCCACACCAGAAGCCCCATCCTATATGTTTTGGGTTTCCAAAGCTCAACAATTTTTATCTATCAATCCATACACGAGTAGCTGTCCCAATGATTCCCATCCCTATAACCGATATTCATGCCATTAACTATATAAACTCCAATCAGAACCATAACTATTCAAACATTCAAAGTGATGTTCTTACCTCTTATGTCTATCTGTAAGTCATCCACTGCAAATCACCGGCTCCAATAGTCACTTTATGCCCCTCAAAGTCTTCATGTGCCACAGCTCCCTCCCTGTAGTTGACCACAATTATCAGTAATCCATTTTTTTTCAAACCTTTATAACCCACTATTTCCATATCATCAACAGCCTCATCACCTAGATTATCATCAACTACCAACTATTATCATTTTAAAATGAAAATTCTGAAATGGAGATATAACCTTCTAAAGTCAAACACTATATAAAATCCAATTTACCACTAACAAAAATGAGAAAATATTTCGAGACCAAAACACTTTCAAAATCACCACATTAACCTTTCATCGCCATCTAAATCTACTATAACCACAATGTCATCCCATGGCTGCTGAGATATCCTCAATCAATGGGAAAACCGTGAAACCTACTTTTGAGGAAAATAATTAAAACAATGTTGATGTTGTTGAACATGGTCTATGAAATGGGGATTGTGGTGGAACATATTTGACTTACCTAACCCATCGATGGTGGCTTGAGAGTCGCCGATCTAAATAGATCTAAGACATGCAAGTATTGAACGGTTCATCGGAGCTTCACCGAAACCGATTCAAGATTACCGAATTATGCTGAAAAAGTATCAAATATTCTTCTCTTGCCAGAACCAGAGCTTGCAACGTCAACCACAGTCGCCACCGGCGTTGTGTTTGCGGCGGAACCCTAAACGACGTCGCTGTTTCTCTTCCCTGCCCTAGTGGAAAGTCTGTAGCTCCTTCATAAACGCTGCTTGCTCCTCCTTCATCCCTGGCTCGTCTTCAACAACCAAATTAGGTCCACGATACGGATTACACATCATATTTTATTTGAATAATAATGAGCTTTAATTAGAAAGTTAATTACACATCATATCCCTAAAACTTGAAATGCTTTTAAAAAGCAAATAAAAAAGTGATCAATCTCACAATTAAAATATATATTAAAAAGTTATCAATGAAATTCAAAAAAAATCCCCAAATATGTGTACCTAGTGTAAGGCGGTGGAAAGTGGCAGGACACCATCGATTGTGCAACCGTCAATTGGGTGGCCAGAGGTACCGATCCCTTCAGGATCTAACAACTTGCTAACGTTTTAAGCCAGAGAGCTGATGAATAGTACCTTTATTTCTATAATAATATATAGTTTTTTATTATTTTATTATTTAATATATTATAATAGTTTATTATAGTTTTCTTTACATACGTATACATGTTTTTTAGTTCCAATATGATTCAATTGCGGCCCAAAATTCTTTTAAAAACCGAATGAACCCGACCTAAATACTTTTCTTACGAAATCATAAATAAAAAATGCAAAAAATTAATTAGTCAGAAAACTCACCTTCGAGACTGGCTTTTACCACTTTCCGCTCGGAGCTTCACCGGAACCTCCACATTGATAACCAACAGGACGATCAGCTATATTGCACTGTTTCAGAATGGTCATAACAATCTCTAGCTTCACCCCAGAACTCTTGCCAGTTCTTGACAGCATAACGACACAAAGGCATTTACGGTTCTGGCCTAACTTCCTCACCGCATCACATATTCTTTATCAAACCTTCCATGTTCTCTATGTACTTTTCTTCTTGACAGAATGCAAGAATCACTTGCAGGCTCACAGGGCTTTATACTATTGTAGCTAGCATCATAGTTGCTTACACCGTTACACGTAGCTTACACTATATCAAATGGTGGAAACACTATCGAGAACTTGCACCACAAACACTATCGAAAGTGAAGTTAAATAATGGGGCTAGAAACAGTCATTATATTTTGCTCACTACACAGCTCAACAATCCCATCACCAGATTTTTAAAATCATGGAGCAATAAAATTCTAAGCAGATCCGAGCAAATTATCACTTTGTAACTACAAATTAACAGCAAAAAGTATAAAGATCGTGTATTTAAAATTAACCACGGTACCTTTACAAAAAAATCAACCAAATCAAACACTGAACTGACTTAAGTGCTGTAAAGAAGGTTGCATATCCTAGGTTAGTTTTTGTATATTCTACAAAACCTAGTTTAATACCCATTTGGTGGCCGCGGGTTTTTTAGTTTTCGGTATAAGTTGAAGAGAAGACCCAATTGATCACTTCTGGCCCATTACATGTTCAACCAAGCCTTCAAAGTTTACACCTCTCACTTCTTAGATATCATATCAAATACCATCCAATCCGAAGAAATCGCCACCTCTGAACTTGGTTTTAAAAGGCGCGCCCTAGGTGTGCCTAGCCTAGGCGCAGGGCCTAGGGCCTGAGGCTTTTTTGCTCAGCGCCTTGTGTAATCACAGGAAGCGACTAAAAGGCGCATTTTTTGATGGTTTTTGGGAGCTTTTTGGCCTGAGGCGCGCGCTTTATGTATATGAGGCGTTTTACTGCATAAAAATGTTGTACCTTGGGTTTTTTTTACTTGTACATGTAAGTAAAATGGTATAAAAGCCTTATTTATAGCTATATTTTGGTTAAAAGAAGCTAAAAACCTATGGGATGTGTACGGGATATATAAAAAAATTATATAAACACCTTGCGCCTCGGGCACGAAAAGCCCACCGCTTTTGCGCTTTGCTCTTCGAGCCTCAATTTTAGACCTCATCGCTTTTGTGTGCCTCTCGCTTTTTAAAACCAAGCCTCTGAATGATCTATTTATGCCATAATGTTCGATATAAGTTGAAGAGAAGACATACCTTTTCTATGTATTCAATGGTCATATTGTCATTTATCTTTTTTCTTGTTGGTCAGTCACATGAAACACTGTACAAGAAAGATAATCATCAATCACTTTATGATGCTATGTTGAAGTTTGATTGTAAAATGTGTGCATGCATACCCTCCATGAACCATCCTCCATCAGAGGAAATGTAGGCTTTAGTAATAATAAGATCAAGGTCTGCAAGAATTTGAACCACTTCCAGCAATATTCCTGGCTTGTTTACACTGTCGACCTGTATAAAAATCCACCTACTCAGTATACAAATTATTATAGCTTATGATAAAGCAAAAAAAAAAAAAAAACATTTTTTTGTTTCTGGGAAACGAACCTTAGAGCCTTTTGGTAGCATAAAGATGTAAACCTTTTGAAGAATTAAAAAAAATACGTAAACCTGAAGTTACTTAGCAAACTGTCATACCACCAGGAGCAAGTCAAAAAGGTAAACCTGTGTTGAACATAATTAGTTTACACTCCAGGGATGTAGTTCTTTTAGACGAAACCAATTCAACATCAAGAAATCAATCAGCGACAGTCTCATTCGACTTTCACAAAGATTTAAAGAGTAAAATAAATTACCAAGTAAAAAATATAAGTCTAACTAAAAAAACGAAACACACACAACAATTAAATAGCAAAACATGACCAAAAATATCAATAATAGGAGAATTCAATATTCTTCTTGTTATAAAGTAATGTGCGGAGATAAACGAAATCCTAGGGTCAAATGTAATATATTATTTTTTTGGAAATATGCTAAATCACGTTAAGCTTCCGTTATAATACAAATTTTCTAATGAACAAATCTTAAATATATCCCGCCCATTTGGTCGTATGGGTTGATGAATAGGACATTTAAAAGAACCTTTTATGATTAACTTTAAAAACCACTTCAAGTTTAAACAATTTGACCATATAAACTTTCTCAACTTAAACTTAGAGTTTAAATAGCTTACCATTTTGAAAATAGTCTCCTGTTTTACGACAAGGAACTTTACTTGCTCTTATAAAGTAATCAAACCCTAGTTTCTATAGAATAGATTAGTTTACAAATAGTAATAATAGTGATTCTGGTGAAAAAATAAACAAAGACCATACCATCAAGGCCTAATTATTAAAAATCAAAGCATGTTAGGTGAAAAATGAAGCTGAAAATAACTTCTTACCAAGAAGGAAGATGTGAAACACCAGTTTAGATGAAAACTTCCCACTGTTGAGCCCAAAGTTCTTGATTTCAGCCTCCAAACTCAACTAACATGAACACAACACCAACATCGCACTCAGTTTTCTTAGATACCAAACAACAGAAGCATTTGTAGGTTAAATTCACTTACCTCACAGAACTTTAACTGAGATATTAGGTTGAGATGATGATTTACTATAGAAAATCACACACGCCATGGTCTGAATAGGTAAAAATCTTTGCTTGATACCTGATTCAGGAGTGATTTTTTGGTCAGAACTGCTAGCCTAGAAGAACATTGAAAGTCTTTTGGTAGCCTCTTAATGACCATTCAGATGTTACCTCTTAATGGTTTAAAACCTCTGAATGAATAAGAGGTAACCTCAAGTCTGAATGGTTAAGAAGTAACCTCTGAATGGTAAATCATCACATGTCACATTTTTCTACCTTCTCATTGGTAAAATTCTTAATAGTTCCATTAAGATGTAGCCTCTTAATGACCATTCAGAGGCTACCAAACAGCCCCTTAACCACACGTGACCGGTCTGCAAGTCTTAAACCCAATCGGAACTGAAAACTTACCATCGTCGAAATTGAACCCTAGCCGCCGTGGAAAACATCGCTACGGCCGTAGTTCCCATCGTCGGAGCACAGAATGGCCTCCGCCACGTCTGCCGCCGCCAACAACCATCTCCATCTCTCTTGATTCTCCGGCTCCTCTTTTTCTATCACGGTTTCTTTGTAGAAATGGGTTGAAAACATGGTTGTAGGTGGTATGAAGACTGCCACGTGTGACTCAAATAAAAGCCTTCCTGCTGACTCAGGTTTATAAATACTGTTCATTTCGTTTTCCTATTATCAGATTTAAATTAAATTAAGTGTTCATGTTGCATATCTATATCTATACTATATTATAATGCATGAGGCAAGGGCATTTTAAGATACCCAAAAAATAAGAACTTTTCTCTCATTTATTTATAGAAAGGCCCCTAAAATGAGGGGAGTTTGGTCTTTTAAACATTATTTATTTTTTAGCCCCTAAACTTATTACACTGAAATCCCTGAGTTTTGACAAAATTATAGATAATTAGTTACAATTTTCCCCATCCACAACAAACTTATAATTCTTTTACATATTCTTATCATATCTTATAAACTATAACGTTTAAAAAAAATCCAAAGATAGCATAACGACCTACAGATTTTTGTTGACGTTTTGGTAGTTGTGTTGTTCAGTATCGACGCACGGATTAAAAGGTACAAGTAGATGATGCTTTAGTGTACAAGTGATTAAAATATACAAGTAGACGATTGATTAGTTACACTTTTCCCTCTTCTCCCACAAAATTATAATTATTTTAAGTATTTCTATCTTATATTTTAAACTATAAAGTTTTAAATACATCCGAAGCTACCTGACGACTTGCTAATTTTTGTCGACGTTTTAATGTTTGTTTTAGTTAATATCGATGTATGGATTAAAATGGACAAGTAATGCCCTTAGTGTACACAAGTTACAACTTACAACTAATAAATAAAGCATAAATCTCAAAATGGTTTGAAGCTGGGCGGAAAGTGCGGTGAGTACCAAGGTTTTTTAAAATTTAAACATACTAAAGGATAAACCTCAAAACCGTTTGAAACTGGGCGACAAGTGTGGAGAGTACCAAGGTTTTTTTTTTTAAATTTGAAACACACAACTTTGAAACCCTAATCCCATTAAATTTCTCTCCCTTCGTTTTTCTCTCCCTCTGTTCTCCCTCTCAAATTCCTTCTACAGATCTTAAGATTTCATAAAATTTCATCACCAAAAGCCTAAACACAAAATTACATATGAAATAGAAATCTTAAGAGCAGAAACTCACTATTTACAAAAGGAATTAGGGGTTTTGAAACGTAGCTCCGTAGAAGAAAAGAGAAGCTCCGGTGTGAGCGAAGAAGGCGAAGGATCCTAAAAACCGAAACGCCCAGCAAGCGCGTTCTTCATTTTCATGTATGTGACGTCATATCTCCGTTTTTGTTAGATATGTAATTAATTGTGTGGTGTATAATCATGATTTCAATTTGTTATTAATCTGTGAGAATTGTGATCGTAACAGGGAGAAGGTGGCGGCGGCTGAGTTTGATTGATCGCGACTAGGGTTTGCTGGTTTATTGTATCCTTTTGATGTATTTATCAAATAACTGAATTTATGTTTCTTGTATACTATTAATGCAGAGAATTGTTGATTGGCTTGCTGCAAGCTTGAATAAAGACCGAGGGGATTTATCTACTAGAAGGCTAAGATGGAGCTTTCAACTTTGAAAGAAGCTAATATTAGGTACACAGATCAATTGGGAATTCATGATTGCTATATCACAAATCCGAAGTCTTCATCTTTGCTAAAATGGAAATGATAGATACTTTGTATGCTATACTTTCAGTGCTTGTAGGGCTGTTTGATTCTAGGGGGATTGCATTTGTTAGGTGAGTACTGAATTTATATTTGTTTCAGCAATATGCATTGTGATCCAAAGCCATATGTGTTTATGTTTTAGTGTTTTTTTTTCTTCAGGAAGAGTTGTTGATGGCAGAGAGATAATGGTTTCGTTTGCTAAATACGAGTCTAATGCTAAAAGAATATGGTCATGCTATCAATTTCTTGGTACACTTTTATTGTCTTATTCATTCGACGATTTGTGCTTTGAGCGTATAATCTATATTTCATTCTATCATATTGTTTGCTTTAAACTATTATGGGTCTGTATTTTTTTATTATTTGTTTGATTTTAATCACAATGAAACGCTACTGGAGACGGTAGAAAAGTTGAAGGGGAGATCAAGGAGCAGAAATCCTAGACCAAGGTAAAGGTTCTTCTATGCAAAATATACTTGTTTGATTGGCATTAAATTGTCGTAGCTCTTTTATTCGAGTCATTTTGATAGGCATGTTGTCTGTATCGTTTCTAGAGCAATTTAAAAGTATCTGTCAGTTGCTTATTTATAGCTTTTGCCTGCTGATCGAGGCTTTAAGATCTAGCCAATGAATACATTAAAGATGTGCTGGTTTTCTAGGAGTTTTTCTTCATAGTTGTATGTGTTGAAACTTCACCTTGTCTTTTAAATGTTTTAATTGGGTTTCTTAATTGTTATTGAACTTATATGGTTCTACTCTTAAAGTATCACCTCTATTAAGTTTTGAATGTACAAAACATTATTTTCATAATCATTTTGCTAAATGCTTGATAAAAATCATAAAATGAGTCAAATGACAATTTTCACAAGGTCAGGTGTTCTTAAATTGTTTGTTGTGTTAATGATAAATAGTTGTTTATTTGCAGCGAAGCATGTCGAGTGTGATTTTTATACTGAAGCCGAAGACAATTATATTGCGTTGGAGGCATTATCCGAGGTTACATAAGCACTTCCGTAATTCCTATTGTTTTCAGCTTTTTTTTTTTACAAATAATGAAAAGTAAACAACTTAAGCATAACCTTTTGTACTAGATTTAATATATTTAGTTTAGAGTAAATTACGATTTTGGCCCATGTGGTTATATCACTTTTACCCTTTTAGCCCAAAAAAGAATCTTATAACAACTGAGCCCCAACGTCTTTTTTTTTCTAACCCTTTTGGCCTCTAACACTAACCCCATCCATTTACTTTTAGGGTCCAAAATAGTTAGAAAAAAACGATGTTGGGGCCAAAAGGGTTAGAAAAAAAGACGTTGGGGACTCAGATATTACAAGATTCCTTTTGGGCTAAAAGGGTAAAAGTGATATAACCATAGGGGCTAAAATCGTAATTTACTCTTTAGTTTATGTTGGGTTTATGATGTGCTTGCAGAAGGTGCAAGGAATACCTTGAGTCTTGCTGAAACTATACTTGGTTACCACCTGGTTGGTTTACTTTGCTATTAATTAAGTTTTTCTTGGATCTTGATGATCTTAAAAGGGGAGAGGAATGAGAAAAGTTGAAGAAAATGCCAGTTTATTTCAGTTTTCATATTTGAACCTTTGGTTTTAATTTTAAGGGCTTTGACCATGATCAATAAAATAAAAGAGTTTGATCAGAAAAATTATTAAGCTTATTTTAAATAGTTTATTCTTTAGTACTCAGTTATTTTAAATCGGAGCATATTTCCATCTTAAGTACGTGAATGGGTTAACTTGTGATGTCGTTATATAATTATGTATTAAGTTTTGATGGCATGATCGACATTTTTAAGTGTTACTCCCCTGCATTTGACTGAAATCTCAGTCATTTATATTGGGTACTTTTTAATTTATGTCAAAGAAGGGAAGAAGAGATGACAATGAATTCTGTACATTGATAAGGCTACAAAATTAATTATGCTATGTCAAGAATTCATTTTCTTGTTGTCCGGCATCGGTGGGCAAAACAAACTTCAAATAACATTTCACTATAAAACCCAAGGTGAATCCACAAGAACAAGTAATAAAACTTCATTTGCATATTTGCCTTTATAGTTAAAATAAAATATGTTGCATTTTAGGTTTGTTTTAAGTAGTAAAGTGGCTTGTTCTTGGTTTCGGTTGAGCTGAGCTGGCTTCGATTTTTACCGAGCTATGCTTTGCTTAGCAGTTTAGCTTGATTTTCAATTCGAACCTCTCTAAGACAGATTGGTTTGGATTTGAATCGAGCTTGAGTTGGTCGTACGTGGCTCAACTCGGCTTGTTAGCAACCCCAGGTCTATATTTAGATGTTGCTTATCTCAATTTATTATTTGATTCTAATGTCACATAGTTGATGTAGTAAACATGTACAACTACCCTTATAAAAAGAGAGGCCCATGGAATTCCATTTTATTTTTTGGCTCGTTGACTTGAGGGTCATCAAGTTAAAATTTTGTTCCACTGGCTGAAGTGTCGTCAAGTTAAAAGTTAATTTTTTAGCCCATTGGCTAACCAAAAATTAAGTTGTGAGTTGGCTTAACCTGAGAGTAAGCGAAAAGTCAGTTGTGAGTTGACTCGAGTTGGCTTAACCCAAGAGTAACCAAAATTCAGTTGCGAGTTGACTCAACCTCCTACTAAAACGCAACAGAAAAAATAAATTAAAAGATAACTAAACCACATTAAAATAAATAAATAAAATTAACTATAACTTAACCACTGGTTTAGCTTAAATTAAATAACAATAACCGTACCATGATTGCTAACCCACGATGGGTTATGGTTATGATTAACACTGTTGGATCAACTGAACTCATGGGTAACCGACTTTGCACACCAGGTATAATATATCGCCGACATGCTTCAACATAATGTATATTATGTATAAAATAATAAACATAATAAACTTTTGTAAATAATATACCAATAAAAAATTACATAAATACTATACAGTATATCACGATATGATTGATAAAATAATAGAAAACGAGTATAGCGTGGTAAATTTTCGCCGCTCCATCGTACGGTTTCCTACTATCTAACAAATACATGATAAAAACACGTGTAATTTAAGATAATACCTAACATTATTTTTTTCCCAGTTTCTAGGCCTGCTCCAACTACTGATGTGTCATTCAAAAAGGAGAAGATAGAAGAAACTCATCCTCCAAAATATGCAACAATCAAATTGGAAGAGATACAAGAAATTCTGGGGATTCGTCTTGATGACAAATGGTGGTGAGACGTGTAATATCTCTGAGATGCATAAGGCATATGACTAAATTGATCTTATCATAATGCAAAGTAGTTCATACCGGAGCTTTTAATTTTCAACTTTTACGCTTAATACTTACTTTTCCTTATTTGTCTGTTACTTTATTGGATCAATGATTTCTTAAAGTACTTGATAACTTAAATACTAAATCTATTACTAGACATGTATGACGCTTATGACGTTGATGCTACAAAATAATATTATACGACTAAGAAAACTATCAGAAATGAGTACCATAATGCAAAGTGTAGCCCCCGCCGCATCGCGCGGGCACCCTACTAGTTTACTATAAAGACATGACAAAAATGATGTATTTGTCACATATATTATTGCCATCTGGTCACTCCATGAAACATGAGATCCAACTTACTACCTTCAATTGTTCGTCATTTGCGCTTAGTCAGTTATCGATTTTTGGGTTCAATCTCATCCTCACATCGATTATGATTTCCATTCTTCACCATCAAAAATGATTTCCCTTAGCAATCATTAGATTTTGATTTAAAGAACAAAGAGAGTCTTCTACTTGTAAGTTGTGTCAACATGATTAGAAATTTGTTCTTGTTTAGTTTTTTCTGCTTTTAAAGCGTATATGAGAACGCTCGAGTGGAAGAACCAAATATCCCAATCAGTAAGCGTCGTAGGGAAAAAATCTAGAAACTAAAATCGAGATTTTTCGTCAAACCACAAAGACCAAAACCGTAATTAAATCTAACAAATAACGATCAGACTCCAAACCTATTGTCGACAAGTCACCCAATATGTTTAGTAATTTTGAAATAAATTTAGTCCCCAAAATTTGTAAGCCACAAAATTTTAGGTTTGTTTTTTTCGTATGTATTTTGCCTTATGGCCTGATTTGCAGCTACCACACCCCACATCTTGTCTTTATTCGGTTCCTTCTATGTTTGTGGCTGTCCAGTTTTAAAAATCAAGGATTTGCTAACCTGGATTTATCCTCTAATATTGCGACATATGACGCTGACTAGACGTCTACTCATCACCTTGCTCACTCGTGCATCCCCTCACTTGAGCCTGTTGTGGTTAACCTCTGCTCGCCCAAGCTACCACACCCCAAAACACTCACTCGCACAGGCTACCACGCTCACCTGAACTATCATGCTCGCCCAAGCTACCACCTTGTTGTCGTGTTTGCAAACGCTCACCCTTACCACAACGCACAGTCTTAAGACATTAATTATTCATAAAAATTAAAAAAAAAAAAAAGGCTATAGAATTACCAATAAAATACTTTTGTAAAGGAGTATAGACAGGAGCTAGCAAAGGATGTAAAATCCAATGTCAATGGTGGCACAAAACACAACAAACATGAATTTTGGTTGGTAGGATATTTTATGTTGGTCCCTTGCTCACCAAACACATGGGCTAATCCATCCAAATCTAATCTATGGGAAGAAACAAAAACAAAAAAGTGATGCATCTAGTACTATCGATATTTGATTAACTTAAATTGATGACACAAAACATGTTTTATGGAGTTACCACCGAATATAATTTGTCCACATGTGAACCTGCCCATCAACTACTAGCATTTCATATGACCTTTGAGAATTCTCACAAAAACTGAACACATCGACTAATCATTTAGTTTTTTTTTAACGGCCAATTAAATCAGCATATAAGCATCATCATGGATTGCCCTCAATCGAGCAAATGCATCCCCTCCTTCGTAACGGTCAGAGTTGGATGCATACTCGAGCCACCAAGCCATCAGTTCTGAGGAAAACCCGCCCGCCCGAAGGCCCACTGCGGTAAAACCCGGTTCAGCTCGATTTGGAACTTCATTGCCACCACCAATGTTTTCAAAGTGATGCTAGTGTATGATAGGGGGAAAATAGTGTTTAGAACTTGTCAAGACAATCATTTAGGACTTTAAGTGTATCAAATAGTGTTTTCTCAAACTATATAAATAATAGTTTAGTTAATAATTAAAGAATTGTACATAAAATAATTTACATAGAACCATTTTTAAAGTTGTTTATGCTTTGTAACATTTACTTTTACTATGAGTTACACTTGAATATAAAGAAGATAATCGTGTATCATAAAAAGAAGAAAATACATTTTTGTAGAATACACACACAAAAAAACATAGATAATTGTTCCATCTCTTCAGAAGCTTCCTCGGGGATATCTGCAGACAAAGAAGCACTGTTAGCCTTAACACAGGAGGTGGCCTCCAGCGTTTTGACTCCGACGTGAGAATAAGTAATGGTTTCTCGAGAGTTAATAGGCTTAGAGTGTGACAACTCGAAATTTAGAACCTTTCATGTATGCTTAAACGTGTGGCTAGTTAACTTATGTGATAATGACAAATGAACCTTTATGTGATTATGTGTTATTTGTGTGTGCTTGTATGTATGCGATATATGTATATATGAACCGAGACAACACGAACCCGACTCGAGACCATGTGGTCTCGAGTGAACTAGTATAACATACGGGCCGGTTGGGTCACACACACACACACACTTAGCCTATTTTGAAAGCCCATTAGGGTGCACTTGAAGCTAGTATATAATCCGGTTGTTAGTCATCTTTGCCACTTTCTTGGACAACACACACACTCCTCTACTCTCTCTCTAGAAACCATTAAACCCTAAGCTACAACATTGCTCCTCCTTCTTCTCGGATCCAAACCGGTGACACTAGGACTAGCGGATCGGCTCACACACACACACACTCGGAAACTTCATACTCACCTTTGAAACTCATCAACCGGTTAGTAATTTTATGATGTTTGTTGTTGTTAAATGATAGCATGAATGGTAGGATTTAACTAGTATAGTTGTATGCTTGATGATGGTTGTGAACCGGATGTGCATGATATTGATAATCGGTTAAACATGTCTTGACTTCGGATATATTGAATGATGTTTTGATGATATACATTGATGTTAAGTTAGTGTTCAAGAAATCGATGCATAAATGTTCCATGTTATGTGTTTACATTCGGTTGATGATGACTTATTGGTTATGTTGGATGAATAATGTATGCTTGAATATGAGTAAATGTTATCGGTTCCATATAGGCTTAAATCCGAGTGGCTTGGTTATGTTTAGAAGGTTTATTACTCATGAAATCGGATAAAGTACATGTGGGTTAGATGGGTATGTTCAAGGGTCTTGATGGTTGTTCATGATTTTTGTTTGATTTAGGTTCATATGAATGATGATGAACTACATGAACATAGGAAGAACAACTTGAATGTGATATGAACATGTTGTGAATATTTGAAATTGCCATGTTTGATCTATTTTGGTTATGTGTTAGACAATTAAACATGTTAGTGTAGTATTATTGGATAGTACACAAAATCACAACAGTGAAATCTGATTGGCCAAGTACACTATTGAATTCAGCAAATGTTCCCCAACCGAAACCTCCAGTTGCGACTCGAGACCATCACATGATGAGTCGAAACCCCCGGTTGCGACATCGGTTGCGAGTCGCAAACACCTGATTGCGACTCGAAACCACACTCGATCAAGCACAACTCTTATGACTCGAAATCTCGGTTGCGAGTCCAGTTGCGACTCGTAACCAAAACAACACGAACCGAAACCATGATTGCGACTCAGGTTGCGAGTCGCAAACGCCTGGTTGCGACTCGAGACGATACGCATGTACACGCTGTTTGGGCTTTCATCTCGTTTCGGACTTAATTGGTTGGGCCGGACTCTTGGGCCTAATGCACAGACCTTATATGTTACTGTTGAACATGAATATTGTTGAATTGCTATGATCGAACGTGTATGCCATGAACGATACTTGAATGCATTAGGCTAGGAACATACGTGTACTGATTGAATACGAACCTGATTGGTATGATACAACTATGATAGGACGTGAGTAGCCACAACATTGCTTGTTTGACTTTTCTGTGTTTCTACCGAGCAAACCAAGGTGAGTTCACACCCTCTACAAAGCATGGGATTCCCAGGGGTCGGGAATTGGGGTTAAGGAACATGGGTTCCTCGTCCTCCTTGGGTAGGACAACAAAGGTTCAGGAATGTAATTCCTCGTCCTCACGGACAGATAACTCGTACTAGACCAAAACTCTATCACGAAGTCCCTCATCTTTGTATCGACTTAATCACCGAGGCCAATGGCGAGCGGGTCATTAGTTAGATAGCGCTATTTAGGTTTGACAAACCTCACACCGTGCCGCAGAGGACGGGCGTGAACTAATGGACTACTGGCACGTCAATGATGATAGACATTGACAGTTCAGGGCACATAAACATGACTACAGTCAGCAGTCGATATGGTAACGAGTCTAGTATATACATGGGGTAGCCCCCACGGCCGAAATGCCAGATAACTAACACGGGGTAGCCCCCACGGCTGGATTGCCAGAATAATTGGGAATAAACAAGTCACGTTTTTAACTATGGGGTAACCCCCACGGCAGGATGCCAGATAAAGGAAACTGTTTTCGAAACAATGTAAAACGAACACCCAACCGTGAACTCACTCAACTTGTCGTTGACTCGTTACTACATGCTTTGCAGGCCCTTAGGTTCTTAGCTGGAGCTTGCATGGAGGAGGATCGTTGTGGGACATGGACGGCTGTGTGCCATGTTAAACTTTGAAACTATTAAACTTATGTTTTGGCTTTAAGACTTATGCTTCCGCTTGCAACTTAACTATGTTTTGTTTGAACACCAATTGTATTGGTTGGATTTTTATAACTACTTACATGCTTGTTCAATATGATTGGTGGCTGGATCCTGGTCAGTCACGCCTCCAAGCGGTAGTACTCCGCAGGTGGATTTTGGGGGTGTGACAGATTGGTATCAGAGCCATTGGTTATAGAGAACTTGGTTTTAATAAAGGGAAGAACGTTTTTGTTAAAACCAGACTATAACCTGTACAGTGCTCAACGGTCCACAACGATGCTTCACTCCACATGCAAGGCTCGACATTCTAGGTAATATGATCTGTGTATATATATTGCCTACTTGTTAGTTACATGGTACATTGCTTATGGTATGCTTGGTTAGTATAACTACTGTTGCTTGAACACGTGCGTGCTTACTCTATCCTATCATCGCACTTTCGCGAACCCCTCTCACTCACGTTCTTCTTGGTATGAAGATCATGTCTGGACGCGTTAACCTGACACAAGCCCAGTTGACGGCTTTGATCAACGAACGAGTTGCCGCAGCACTTGCAGCTGCACACGCAGGAGGTATATCCTGCAGTCCGAACTCATTCTAGGATCTTTAGGGTCCTACTCTCGTGAACCAACCTTTGTGTTAAACTCTGTCTTTTCTCTCACCCACAATAGGTCAACACGCTCAGCCACCTGTGTGCACCTTTAAAACTTTTATGGACTGTCAACCTAGTACCTTTAGTGGCACCGAAGGAGCGATAGGTCTCCTACACTGGATTCGCAGGATCGAATCGGCATTCGAAGAAAGTGAAAGCCCTACCAGTAAGCAAGTAGAGTACGCTGCTGGTACCTTGCAAGGGAAAGCGTATTCTTGGTGGAACACACAAGTTCAGATGCTCGGATTAGCGGATGCGAATGCCACCCCCTGGAGCGACTTCAAGGATTTGATCAAGGAAGAATTCTGTCACCCGGACGACATCCTAAAACTTGAAATAGAGTACTTTGGCTTGAAAATGGGAGGATCAGAGATCGAAGCGTACACGAAAAGATCCAACGACTTGGCTGCCCTATGTCCTAACTTGTCACAACCCATTTCTAGACGAATCGAGCTATACCTCAGAGGCTTAGCCCCAAAAATCCAAGGGTCCGTAGTTGCGGCCAACTTTTCCACAATCCAACAAGTCGTTCGTTTGGCGCACCAGCTCACTGATCGGGCAGTGGAAGAGGGCAAGTTGCCCAAGCGTAACTCTTCCAATACGAAAGCTCTTATTAACACCAAGCATGTTTGGGGAGATCACCAGGGTGAGGGATGTAGCTCTATACAACAGGACCCGCACGGGAAACTCGCCCAGCAGGGGCTGGACTACCAAATTCAAGGGGGATACCTTGGGAATAAGCCGAAATGCCGCAAATGCCATCAACACCACACCGGGTCATGTATGGAATCGTGCTGCCATCGGTGCAAGAAGACGGGACATGTGGCTAGAGATTGCAGAAGCCCATACCCTGCACACCGAAACCAGCAGCAGCAGGGTAGCAAAAAGGGGTGTTTCCGTTGTGGGGCTGAAGGCTATCCTAAGAGGAACTGTCCGCAGATGAGGCAGAAACGCGACAACAACAACAATGGGGCCCGGGGGCGGGCGTTCGTGATTGGCCAAGGTGAAGCAAGGAACGACCCCGATATTGTGGCGGGTAAGTTCCTTCTCGACGACTTTTATGATTACAGTTTTTTTTATTTGATTTGGATGTCGATACTAGCTACATGTTAGTCAAATGCTTAAGCATATTCCGACACCCTTGAACAACAAGCACACCGTCGAGCTAGCAAATGGTAAGAATTTAGAAGCCACACACATAGTCAAGGGTTGTAAACTTATTCTCGCTAACCAGACCTTCTCTATCGACCTCGTTCCTATCGTCTTGGGTAGCTTCGACGTTGTCATTGGGATGGATTGGTTATCCCAACACCGAGCAGAGATTCTTTGCAACGAGAAGGTTGTCCGTATTCCAGGTCCCGGTGGTGAACCTCTCATGATTCATGGCGACAAGAGGAGTGCTGTTGAGAACGTCATTTCTCTCCTTAAGGCCCAAAAGTGCTTGCGAAAGGGCCACACTGCCATTTTGGCTCTCGTTACTGACACCTCAGAAAAAGAGAAGAAGATAGAAGATTTTCCAGTTGTACGCGATTATCCAGAGGTATTTCCTGAGGAATTACCTGGTCTTCCGCCTCATCGCCAAGTCGAGTTTCAGATCGAACTAGCTCCTGGAGCTGCGCCTATAGCTCGTGCACCTTATCATTTAGCCCCATCAGAGTTGAAGGAACTCTCTACGCAACTACAAGAGCTCCTGGATAAAGGTTTTATTCGTCCTAGCTCATCGCCCTGGGGAGCTCCAGTACTATTTGTAAAGAAGAAGGACGGTACCTTCAGATTGTGCATCGACTACCGGGAACTCAACAAGGTGACGGTGAAGAATCGTTATCCTCTACCGCGGATCGACGACTTGTTCGACCAGCTGCAAGGGTCGAGCTACTATTCGAAGATCGATTTGAGATCGGGTTATCACCAGCTGAGAGTCCGGGAAGAGGACGTCCCCAAAACAGCTTTCAGAACTCGATACGGGCACTATGAGTTTTTGGTCATGCCTTTTGGGATGACGAACGCACCTGCGGTTTTCATGGACTTGATGAACCGAGTGTGCAAGCCTTACCTGGACAAGTTCGTTATAGTCTTCATCGACGACATCCTGATCTATTCTAAGAGTCGGGAGGAACACGAGCAGCATCCACGACTTATTCTGGAACTCCTTCGAACATAACAGCTTTATGCAAAGTTCTCGAAATGCGACTTCTGGCTTCGAGAAGTCCATTTCCTAGGCCACGTGGTAAACAAGGATGGGATTCACGTTGATCCATCCAAGATAGACTCGATTAAGAACTGGCCTGCACCTCGCACACCAAAGGAAATTCGCCAATTCTTGGGTTTGGCGGGACACTACCGGAGATTCATTAAGGATTTTTTCTAAGATTGCACAGCCTCTCACTTCACTGACACAGAAGGGCGTCGCTTATCGCTGGGGAAATGCACAGGAGTTAGCATTTCAGCACTTAAAGGATAGACTTTGTAGCGCACCTATCCTTTCCTTGCCGGAGGGCACAGACGACTTTGTGGTTTACTGCGACACATCAATTCAGGGTCTCGGTTGCGTGTTGATGCAACGAGACAAGGTTATAGCCTACGCCTCACGCCAACTTAAGGTTCATGAGAAGAACTACACTACGCACAATTTAGAGCTGGGAGCTGTTGTTTTTGCACTTAAGTTGTGGCGGCATTACCTGTATGGTACCAAGTGCGCCATCTACACTGACCACAGGAGCCTCGAGCACATCTTCAAGCAGAAAGAACTGAATATGCGACAACGACGATGGGTCGAGCTACTGAATGACTACGAGTGCTCAATCAGGTATCACCCGGGCAAGGCCAATGTTGTGGCTGACGCCCTCAGTCGGAAGGACACTGCGCCTAAGCGCGTACGAGCTCTACAACTCACGATCCACTCTAGTCTCCCTTCCCAGATACGAGCAGCTCAGATAGAAGCACTGAAACCAGAAAACGTCAGGGCTGAAGCCCTACGCGGATCGAGGTAACGCTTAGAACAGAAGGAAGACGGTGCTTACTACGTAACGGGACGCGTCTGGGTCCCACTCTATGGCAACCTACGAGAGCTTGTGATGGATGAAGCACACAAGTCTCGCTACTCGGTACATCCTGGATCGGATAAAATGTACCACGACATCAAAACTACGTATTGGTGGCCTAGCATGAAGGCCCACATAGCAACCTACGTCATTTCATCCCATGTCATGGCATGTGCAGCCTCTTCCCCCAGAGTCTGAACTTGGAGATTCCACCATGATAGCGCTCCGTCTAAGAACAATCTAGAGATGTAGGTGACCTGGTACTCCGGCGCACACTTGCTCATTCTTAGCACAGAATCAGTTTTCTCCGTCCATCTAACAAAAGCTACAGCACCCCCGGTGCCGTCGAAATTTAGAGGTTTGCAGTCAAGGAACTGCTTGTAGGTACAGCCTGTACAAGCAACATCATTCACAGAAAGCATTAGCAAACGCACATGGAATGTCCAAATGTAACGTAATGTGTCTTAAATGACTTAAACATTACCATGGGGTACGTTACTTCCTGAGGTACCTCCGCTATGTTCAGAACGCAAGGCCTCGTGTTGTGTTGTTGCTCGTGAAATCCGTTCTTGTAGCTCAGCCTCTGTAGTGGGCAGCTGGTTGTCTCTTCGAGGAGGCATCTTCTAAAGAAGATTGTATAGGTTAGGCCTTATGTATATAAGTATGTAGTACGTGTATGTAATAACATTTATCAATGCAAGTAAGCACATAACATCACATTCATATCACCAATTTATAATTCAACAATGTATATAATGAGAATATTGCGATTGAGCTTTTATAAATCATCGACCACAAATACAGTTACATGTTCTACAAATGTATCGTATCACATCAAAAGGGACTACAGGGTCATACTACCCTTGTCCATAATGTCTATCAATCTACAACAGTCATATACTCAAAAAGTGGTCTTCAAAAGGCTGTGCAAGCTAGGCTCAATAGCGATACTCTCATCAAAAGCAGGCTACCTGCATAAAACCAAAAACCGGTTATGCTGATGGCGGTGGAGGAGGAGGTGGAGGAACGAAAAGCAAGCTGCGCACATGCGCGAGCTCCACCTGAAGATCATAAACGTGTCGCAACAGATAGCTGATCTGCTGCTCCATAGTGAGAAATCGAAATCGAAATCTGGATAAGGCAAAAGTGGAGCAGGTGGAGTCGCAAAAGGTGACTGACATGAACAAGGTGGAGGACGTGGAGTCCTCTCAAGCTCCATGACTCTACGACACAAGATCTCCTGCTGAAGCTGCAATGACAGGAGTAAGTCATCCCTCCTGTAACCCATAAAGTGGGAGGGATGGTATGGATCAGAAACTGGCATAGTGTTCGGCGGAAACCATATGAGTGGCTCGCCTGACGGTACAGAAGTAAAATGAGTACCAGGTGTTACTGTGGCATGTGAGGAAAAGCGGCTGACACGTGTGGAACCTGGCTAGGTTGCTGACTAGACGGACCTTCCCATGGACAGGGTGGAGGGATCTCCTGTAGGAATGTGACAGGTAAGTCTGTGCGGTGTACGTCGGACACAATCGGGTGAAAAGGGGCGACATCAACCGGTGCATGTGTAGGTGAAGGTGGGGGAGTGACAGGCTCAACAAAAGGGGGCATATCATCATCATCCTCTATCCACCCATTGCTGGTGAAAGCGTACCGAGGATCTATCTGACCGAAAAAAGCAGCACGGTCAGCGGGTGCAGGAATCGGGTCTGGTACAAGTGGTGCGATGTCGGGTACGCCAAATGGTACAGGATCAAAATCAGGTAAAGGCTCGGGTGCTGGGGCCAGCTCAGGCTCAGCAGGCATCGGCTTAGGATCAGCCGGTATCACCTTAGGATCAGCGGGAATCATCACAGGATCAGCGAGTGCGTCAACAGGCTGATCGTCAGGGGCTATGTCTAGCTCAAGGTCATGATCAAATTCGTGTGGGGGAACAGGTGCAACAGACAGGGCTGTGTCAGAATCAGAATCAGTGGGGTAACGCTGCAATCCCAGTGCATGCAAAGTGGAAGAAGACACAGACTCGAAAGAATCTGGAGCAGAATGATCAGATGAAATCTCAACGATAGGAATCTCAACGAGTGGAACAACAATGACATCCTCAGCTAGAACTCCATCCCCCTGGGCAGCATCAGGGAGACCATCAATGAAAAGATCGACATCATCATCTGACAACTCATCAAAAGGCAAATCCTCGAGAGGAAAAGCTGCAAGAGGCAAAGGGGCGAGGATCGGAACCACGTCATGCTCATCATCGGGATGCCCGAGGATGAGATGGTCCTGGTCAGGAATAGGAATAAGAAAGGGATCCTTGTCGGGTAAACCATCAGCATGCGGTATACAGTGTTGTAAAAGTCGGATTCCAAGGCCGAGTACTCGGTCCTCGGAACCCCTCTGAGGCGACTTCCTCCTAGGCGGACTCAATTAGTCGGCCTCGGTCAAACTCGGCGCCTAGTCGGCCTAGTCAGACGTAGTCGGAAAAAGTCGGCCTAGTCGGTCTAGGCGGTCAACGTGGTTTATTGACTTTTAATTAGTCAAAATCGGCCTACTCGGCCTTGTACTCGGACTGCTCGACCTTGTACTCGGACTATTCGACCTTGTACTCAGACTAGTCGGACTTGTATTCAGAATATTTGAACTTTAAACTTGTTTCATTTTAAATTATACTCAGTTGACATGAATTATGCTTATTTTAACATATATATAATATATAACAATTAATTTTCTTTATAGTTACCATGTCCGCGTACTCCCCGAGTACTCTCCGAGTACTCCGATTACTCCCAACTCCCCAGTCGGCCGACTAGGGACCGCCTAGCGACTTTTACAACACTGGCGGTATATCGTCGCCAAAATCGGGTAATGCAAAAGGCTGGAAATCATCGTCATCATCTGACATCATCTCCGGGTCACTCTCAGTGTCGGAGGTAAAAATCTCTGGGTCTGGGACAATCTCATCATCCGAAACAATGGCCATGGGGTCGACAGTATCTGACAGTCCACTCTCAGATGAGGACATGGTGTCTGTAACAAAACAATCACAACATATGCACATATATCAACAATCTTCATTAAGCATGTAAGTAATAACAATGTAAGCACATATTCTTCCTAGTCTTCCCAGACTACCCACCTAGCCTCTTAGACTAAGCCTCCCAGTCTTTCAGACTGAACTACTTAGTCTCCCAGACTAAACTCCCCAGTCTCTCAGACTGTCCCAACTAGTCTCTCAGACTAACTACCCAGTCTCTCAGACTAAACTACCCAGTCTCTCAGACTGAACTACCCAGTCTCTCAGACTGAACTATAAACGAATTCTTTGAAATGTGTTTTGTGTCTTTTATTTGTAAAAATGTTTGTTTCCTGGATCTGGGCGTTTCGTGTATGCAATGAAAGTATATTGTGAAAACATTTTTGTGAGAGCCCTAATGATTGTATTCTAGACTCGAGAAGGAATCCTAGTTCGCTACAATCGAAGCTCTGATACCAAGCTGTCACACCCTGACTTTTGCCGAAGCGTGATTATGGTGTGACTTCTTAATACCATTGCATACAATCATAACAACACTATATGATTAAACCATTAGATGTTCATCCTTAAATTAAGTTTGAAAATATCACAACATTAATTGTCTGAAACGTAGACTCCAAATTTAAATTACAAACCACAACATGCATTAAAGAGTTCACGAAGACTCGACAGAAGACCTTAGATAAAACCGAGTTTAGAACCATGTATCTCGTCCAGGATTAAGATACATCTCCTAAACCCTAATGACTTCGGATGGCATCTTTTTATTCATAACGCAGCTTGGAACATGCAAACACCCGCCAGATCCACTTAATTCCCTGAAATACACGTAGTTTGAAAACATCAACAAAAGTTGAGCGAGTTCATGTGTTTGTGTATATGAATGTATAAAACCTTTTGTGATCAGTGTATGAATGTATGTTTGTAAATCCCGGTATGAAAGCAAACAAGGAAACAGATCGCCAATGGTTTGCAAGGCCACTGGTATGTGTGACGGCGTAGGAAGGCTCAAACCTAGCAAATTTGTACCAGGCTTCCGGCTGTAAGACATAGTCACCTCATGGGCTACCCTGGTCCTCATGGGTGTGGGCTCGCTACACCCAAATAGATCTATCACTCATGCCCCTCGGTCCTAACACGAGGATTAATGGCCTTAAGTGTGCGCCTACCCATTCACATGATCTACTGTACTTTCCAAGGCTAACCATACCAATTGTAATTGTATGTAATCATTTTGCAACATGTATTTCACCCCCGAAGTTAATAAACAAAACATTTTAAAGAAAAGGGGGAGATAAACTCACAGTCTTGCTTCTTCAATATTCGTATCCCAAGTTCCTTCAGCAACACGACTACCTACAAGGTACTAATGTCTATTAGACGAACGGGTCGTGCCTTGTCTTAGTATTAATGTTTCTGAGTTACGTTTCTTTTACGTCTTCGGTATCATCCCAAGTTATGCAACTATTTGTTAAAATAATTAATATTTTAACTTGAATTAATTTTTGGAATAGTCGTTAAAACAGTATATCTTATTTTAATACTTCCCAAGTATTTATATTTGTACTTCCTTCCCAAGGATGGGTAAATTTGTATTTGTATTTGTATATTTTTGCCATGTATAGGTGTCGTATTCCGGTGTGGATTTATACGTACGAGAATACGTATTTTCTTGTAATTGTTAAGTATTCTTATACTTAATTTTGCGTTAAACTTTTCTGGAATATTATTTCTAATAAAAGTCCACTAATATATATATTTCCCAATATATATATATATATATATATATTTAATAATTATTACTTAGAAAAATTATTTATAATTTTTCCTTTGGCAAAAATATTTGTAGTTCCAAAATAATATGTTTTCAAGTCTAACTTTAGAAAATATATATAAACTTATTTTTTTATCCATAAATAATGTATTTCAAGTTTATTCAAGAAAATATATATTTTTTCCCAAAAATAATACATCTCCTAATAATTCCGAGGAAACATATATATATATTTTTATTCACCAAAAATTATATATTTCCTTTTTGTCAAAATATGATATAACTTTGTGACAATTGTAAAAATCATGTTTTCATTTCTTGTGTCCAAAATATTATTTACCAAAAATATACTTATAAATGTATTTTCCGGAATATTTTGTAAGTTACATCCTTTCGTTCGATTTCTCAATATTATGTGTAACGTGTGTATTTATTCCTTGAGATTTTTGGTAATATTTTGGATTGTAATTTCTTGGTAGTTTGTTAAGTTATATTATTTCAAATCCTAAAATAATATAACTAATACACAAAGTATACAAATAATCACACACATGTGTCTTCTAAATATATATCTTTCAAATACATATTTAGTCATTTTAATTTACAAAAACCAACCTCCAATATTTATACTTTTTGTAACAAAAATTATGGCAAACTCTTATATGAAAAACCATGGTTAAAATATACTTGTAAATACTTGTTTAAAAATATTTTTCTAAGTATTTAAGTTTTATAAAAATTTTGCCATAGTTTCCCCTTAAAAATGGAGGTTCCCATGCTTTCAAAGCATATCATTTTCTTTTAAAATCATCCCAAACAATTAACAATTCAATCAACACTTACCAAGTGCCAAAATCATGCAATTTACATAACAACATGAACTTGAACTTTTATAAAAACTTGTAGTAACTTACTAGTGTGTTTAGTAAGCCTAGTTACCTTTTAAAGTTTGGTTTTTTATTTGTAAATCTTATTCTTGTAAAATTTAGTCTTTTACAACTTACAAGATGATTTTTCTAGAAATCATTCTTTTGAATTTTTCTTGTTAACAATGTATTTCTACACTTGATATACCACTAACAACATGGTTAGTTTCTTTAAAATCCATGATTATGTAAATCTTACAAATAAACTTGGTTTCTTAAGAAAACTATGTTTAAAATCACTTTTATACAAGACTTCTAACATGCCTCATACTTTATCATACCCAAAATCATTCTTATTTTCAAGTTCATGAGAAACATAAAGTATGATCATCTTGGTCTTTCACAAGATCATCACTTCAACTTGCTAGATCATGTGTTTAATCATAATCTAGTAAGTTCCATATGATATTTAACATCATAAACACAAGAATCAATCATCAAGTATCACACATATACTAAAACAACATATATTCTTATGTTAGTGAGCTTTATGTTAGAGATTATCATCTTGTTCATTAGTGTTCTTCATGATTAACAACATATATCATCTTTTAACCAACATTATAAGAAGTAACAAGGGATTACAAGAGCCTTACTACTAGCACAAGGCTAGTGATGAAACTCAAGAAGTTGAAGATGATGAATGTGATGGATAAAAGCAAGTGAAAGAGGTCCTTCAATCTCCAATAGCTCCAAGCTTACTTGTATGAACTTTAACACCCTTGTATGGTCTTGTAATGGTTGAAGGAGATCGAATGATGGTGATGGTGGGTGTGATGGGTTTCGGCCGAGAATGGGGAAGGAGAGGGAGAGAAGAGTGTGTGTGTTTAGTGGGTGAAAGATAATGAAATCTTGATCTTCAAGACCTTACTGATAACCATGTTTAATCTTTAACCATTGTGTAATGTGTCTAAAATCAAGAGACATGATCCAAGATTACAATCTAATGAGATTTGATGGTGGGGCCTTGTTTAGGCCGTAAGATAGGTGGGGTAGGGGGGGGGGATTAGCATAGGTTTAACCATTAAGTTACCATTTAGTTGAAAACCAAGTGTAAGTTAAATGTTTTAGTTACTAGATATTTTGTATGATGTGTTATGATGTTTAGGGATCATAACTAACTTGGTAATGTTAGAACAATGCGTCTAGTGTAATTTTGATGTTTCGGGTAGTGTCTGGTTGTTCGGTTAGATACTGGTTCGTTAAAGTGCTAAACCTTACAGTTTAGTGTGCTTTATGTATCTTTTCGTGACACTTTTAATTCCCGACACTTAGGAAAGCATTCAGGATCATTTAGTCATATTTTTACATGATACTAGCTTGTTAAAATGCTGATTTTTGTTGTATTTTGCAGAATTCTGCACTTTTTGTGAGTTTTAGGCACTTTCCGACACTTAAACTATTACTTAGAGCAGCAGTTTTGTGATCCTCACTTTCCTACACACTATACTAGTGTAATACTTGGTTTCTGGCTTATTATGTGTCTCATTGTACTGTCTATCTATGTGCTGGGTTCTATCAGCATTTTTCCGAGTTATACGCTAACTGTGCTAACTGTGCTTTGTGTATCATTTATGTCAATATGGTTTGCATGTAATAATGATATGACATTATGCAATATCTGATGCACATATAAGTATAATGCAGTAATCAGAAAGCAGTTAAGTATAATTCAGCACAGTCATTAAGCACTAATCAAGATTAATTAATTGTACGGATACCTGGATTTTTGACAGTTGTCACAGTTCACCGGTCTTGATCGGAGGTTCACCGGCAACCACTATCGCCTTCTATATTGCTTTACCGGTGGTTCACAGGCCGTGACTGGAACCTCGGGTCGGAATCGCAGCTACGAATCTGACCGTCATGGTCTATTCACTGTTGAACTCTCTTCTCCGTCATCTAAACACCCAAACACCCCACGTCGCCGCCGAGTGCCTGAACCGTAGCTCGCAGTCAACATCCTCTTTGAAACCCTAGCTGTCACAACCTTTAAATTCCTTAACGATGTCTTCGCCATGGACCATGGTAACCACCGTCTAACATGGAGGGGGAAGATGATGTGGTGCAGTGGTGGTCCGGTGGGGGTGATGGTGGTGTAGTGGTGGTGTTAATGGGGGGGGGGGGGAGGAGGTGGCGGTGGTGAGAAGGGGGGAGAGAGAGAGAAGAAAGAGAAAGGGGGTGTTGAGAGAGAGTGCAGATCTGTGTTTGGGATTTTATTTATATAATTTTTTTAATGACCAAAATGACGAAAATACCCCTGAGCAAATGGAAAAAACAGGGGGTTTTAAATTGGGGAATCTGGCCAAATTTGAAATTTTGACTAAAATGGCAACAAAATTGAAACAAGAGGGACACATATTTAAAAAAATTTGAGATTTGGACTAAAATGGCAAAAGTGTCCAAACCACATGGACCAAAATGGCATTTTACTCTAAAAAAATAATAAACTAATATTCGAGAATAGTAAAAAAATCAAGTGTTTATTTTATTTTAATTAAAAAATTTCTAATATTTGGCATTCGTTAACTTAAAAAAAAACTAAATACATAACTTTTTTTCCAACATTCTGATATAAACCTTATTAAATATAAGTTTATTTAGGCTGATGTTTTATAAATTGAATTAAGCTCAATAAGTCAATTTTTATTTTTTGAACTCGATAAAAAAGCACATGTCTATTTATTTTTAGGAATATAGGATTTTCATAATCCCAACTATTTGTCGTTGGCCGCCAACAGTCCCAACTTTAAAAATAACCATTGGCAGTCCCAACTATTGACATATTGGCCACCAATGGACCCTGACTAACAGAACCCTAACGTCGTTAGTCTTCGGTCGCCGGAAAACCGTTTTTTTTTTTTCAGAAAAAGGTTTTTAAAGATCTGATCTGAGGCTACAAAGAGGTTTGGGACGAAAATGTTGGTATTCCGGCCAAAATGTTGAGTTTTCCGGCGAAAAAGAAGTTTTCCGGCGGAAAATGAGTTTTCCGGCAACTTTAATAATTGGGGCTTTTACTAGAAAAAGGTTCCCAAAGGTCCATAATAAGGTTAAAAAGAGGTTCGGGACCAAAATGTTGAGTTTTCCGGTTAAAAAACGTTTTTCCGGCGACGGGAGACTAACGACGTTAGGATTCTGATAGTCAGGGTCTATTGGAGGCCAATATGTTAAAAGTTAGGACTGCCAGTGGTTATTTTTAAAGTTGGGACTGTTGGCGGCCAACAACGAATAGTTGAGATTATTAAAATCCAATATTTCTTATTTATTCTATATTTTTTAATGTCCCATTTGAAAAATCGACAATATCTACAACTTGCTAGTCATTTCTATGATATAACTAGCTGTTTACCTGCCGCGCGTTGCGGCGGCGTAAAGCCTTTTTTAGGTAACTCAAAAGAGACGGTTAAGCACATAGCGCCAAATACGTAAACCCACACGCATGAACCAAATTCGAAACGATTTGTATTTGATATTCAGCCTAGTCAGTACCAAAAGTACAGATGAATTAAAATATTTGTTTTATAAAGTATTCCGCCTAGTTAGTGCCAAAAATAAAAAAAATAACAATAAATGTTGTACAGAGTCTTCTTATCTACCTTTCTATACCAAAGATAACAACCTGTTTATGCATCTATATCATACATCATGATCTTTAAGTCTGCCAAAGAAAGAATAGCAAATGAGATTACAACAGCAAGAACACATTCACAAATAAATATAACTTGTTGAGATAATATGCAATTAACATTTTTCTTTGACCCAAATATCATGAACATTAGTCTTGACCACTAACCCGAGGCTCCCAATCATCATTGAAAGCATCCTAATAGTCTTCAAAAATCCCTAGACGAAAGAGATCTGTTAATAAAATTGAGAAATGAAATCGTGATCGAGAGTGACAAAAAAGTATGTATGCTCGCAACCTTTTACTCGGCTAAGGTATCACCTGATACCGAACTCGACCCTTGACTTTTTTATCACTTCCACACCAGAAGCCCCATCCTATATGTTTTGGGTTTCCAAAGCTCAACAATTTTTATCTATCAATCCATACACGAGTAGCTGTCCCAATGATTCCCATCCCTATAACCGATATTCATGCCATTAACTATATAAACTCCAATCAGAACCATAACTATTCAAACATTCAAAGTGATGTTCTTACCTCTTATGTCTATCTGTAAGTCATCCACTGCAAATCACCGGCTCCAATAGTCACTTTATGCCCCTCAAAGTCTTCATGTGCCACAGCTCCCTCCCTGTAGTTGACCACAATTATCAGTAATCCATTTTTTTTCAAACCTTTATAACCCACTATTTCCATATCATCAACAGCCTCATCACCTAGATTATCATCAACTACCAACTATTATCATTTTAAAATGAAAATTCTGAAATGGAGATATAACCTTCTAAAGTCAAACACTATATAAAATCCAATTTACCACTAACAAAAATGAGAAAATATTTCGAGACCAAAACACTTTCAAAATCACCACATTAACCTTTCATCGCCATCTAAATCTACTATAACCACAATGTCATCCCATGGCTGCTGAGATATCCTCAATCAATGGGAAAACCGTGAAACCTACTTTTGAGGAAAATAATTAAAACAATGTTGATGTTGTTGAACATGGTCTATGAAATGGGGATTGTGGTGGAACATATTTGACTTACCTAACCCATCGATGGTGGCTTGAGAGTCGCCGATCTAAATAGATCTAAGACATGCAAGTATTGAACGGTTCATCGGAGCTTCACCGAAACCGATTCAAGATTACCGAATTATGCTGAAAAAGTATCAAATATTCTTCTCTTGCCAGAACCAGAGCTTGCAACGTCAACCACAGTCGCCACCGGCGTTGTGTTTGCGGCGGAACCCTAAACGACGTCGCTGTTTCTCTTCCCTGCCCTAGTGGAAAGTCTGTAGCTCCTTCATAAACGCTGCTTGCTCCTCCTTCATCCCTGGCTCGTCTTCAACAACCAAATTAGGTCCACGATACGGATTACACATCATATTTTATTTGAATAATAATGAGCTTTAATTAGAAAGTTAATTACACATCATATCCCTAAAACTTTGCTATAGGTGGGATATACTGAGTACGATGATGATGATGATGATGATGATGATGATGATGATGATCCCTAAAACTTGAAATGCTTTTAAAAAGCAAATAAAAAAGTGATCAATCTCACAATTAAAATATATATTAAAAAGTTATCAATGAAATTCAAAAAAAATCCCCAAATATGTGTACCTAGTGTAAGGCGGTGGAAAGTGGCAGGACACCATCGATTGTGCAACCGTCAATTGGGTGGCCAGAGGTACCGATCCCTTCAGGATCTAACAACTTGCTAACGTTTTAAGCCAGAGAGCTGATGAATAGTACCTTTATTTCTATAATAATATATAGTTTTTTATTATTTTATTATTTAATATATTATAATAGTTTATTATAGTTTTCTTTACATACGTATACATGTTTTTTAGTTCCAATATGATTCAATTGCGGCCCAAAATTCTTTTAAAAACCGAATGAACCCGACCTAAATACTTTTCTTACGAAATCATAAATAAAAAATGCAAAAAATTAATTAGTCAGAAAACTCACCTTCGAGACTGGCTTTTACCACTTTCCGCTCGGAGCTTCACCGGAACCTCCACATTGATAACCAACAGGACGATCAGCTATATTGCACTGTTTCAGAATGGTCATAACAATCTCTAGCTTCACCCCAGAACTCTTGCCAGTTCTTGACAGCATAACGACACAAAGGCATTTACGGTTCTGGCCTAACTTCCTCACCGCATCACATATTCTTTATCAAACCTTCCATGTTCTCTATGTACTTTTCTTCTTGACAGAATGCAAGAATCACTTGCAGGCTCACAGGGCTTTATACTATTGTAGCTAGCATCATAGTTGCTTACACCGTTACACGTAGCTTACACTATATCAAATGGTGGAAACACTATCGAGAACTTGCACCACAAACACTATCGAAAGTGAAGTTAAATAATGGGGCTAGAAACAGTCATTATATTTTGCTCACTACACAGCTCAACAATCCCATCACCAGATTTTTAAAATCATGGAGCAATAAAATTCTAAGCAGATCCGAGCAAATTATCACTTTGTAACTACAAATTAACAGCAAAAAGTATAAAGATCGTGTATTTAAAATTAACCACGGTACCTTTACAAAAAAATCAACCAAATCAAACACTGAACTGACTTAAGTGCTGTAAAGAAGGTTGCATATCCTAGGTTAGTTTTTGTATATTCTACAAAACCTAGTTTAATACCCATTTGGTGGCCGCGGGTTTTTTAGTTTTCGGTATAAGTTGAAGAGAAGACCCAATTGATCACTTCTGGCCCATTACATGTTCAACCAAGCCTTCAAAGTTTACACCTCTCACTTCTTAGATATCATATCAAATACCATCCAATCCGAAGAAATCGCCACCTCTGAACTTGGTTTTAAAAGGCGCGCCCTAGGTGTGCCTAGCCTAGGCGCAGGGCCTAGGGCCTGAGGCTTTTTTGCTCAGCGCCTTGTGTAATCACAGGAAGCGACTAAAAGGCGCATTTTTTGATGGTTTTTGGGAGCTTTTTGGCCTGAGGCGCGCGCTTTATGTATATGAGGCGTTTTACTGCATAAAAATGTTGTACCTTGGGTTTTTTTTACTTGTACATGTAAGTAAAATGGTATAAAAGCCTTATTTATAGCTATATTTTGGTTAAAAGAAGCTAAAAACCTATGGGATGTGTACGGGATATATAAAAAAATTATATAAACACCTTGCGCCTCGGGCACGAAAAGCCCACCGCTTTTGCGCTTTGCTCTTCGAGCCTCAATTTTAGACCTCATCGCTTTTGTGTGCCTCTCGCTTTTTAAAACCAAGCCTCTGAATGATCTATTTATGCCATAATGTTCGATATAAGTTGAAGAGAAGACATACCTTTTCTATGTATTCAATGGTCATATTGTCATTTATCTTTTTTCTTGTTGGTCAGTCACATGAAACACTGTACAAGAAAGATAATCATCAATCACTTTATGATGCTATGTTGAAGTTTGATTGTAAAATGTGTGCATGCATACCCTCCATGAACCATCCTCCATCAGAGGAAATGTAGGCTTTAGTAATAATAAGATCAAGGTCTGCAAGAATTTGAACCACTTCCAGCAATATTCCTGGCTTGTTTACACTGTCGACCTGTATAAAAATCCACCTACTCAGTATACAAATTATTATAGCTTATGATAAAGCAAAAAAAAAAAAAAACATTTTTTTGTTTCTGGGAAACGAACCTTAGAGCCTTTTGGTAGCATAAAGATGTAAACCTTTTGAAGAATTAAAAAAAATACGTAAACCTGAAGTTACTTAGCAAACTGTCATACCACCAGGAGCAAGTCAAAAAGGTAAACCTGTGTTGAACATAATTAGTTTACACTCCAGGGATGTAGTTCTTTTAGACGAAACCAATTCAACATCAAGAAATCAATCAGCGACAGTCTCATTCGACTTTCACAAAGATTTAAAGAGTAAAATAAATTACCAAGTAAAAAATATAAGTCTAACTAAAAAAACGAAACACACACAACAATTAAATAGCAAAACATGACCAAAAATATCAATAATAGGAGAATTCAATATTCTTCTTGTTATAAAGTAATGTGCGGAGATAAACGAAATCCTAGGGTCAAATGTAATATATTATTTTTTTGGAAATATGCTAAATCACGTTAAGCTTCCGTTATAATACAAATTTTCTAATGAACAAATCTTAAATATATCCCGCCCATTTGGTCGTATGGGTTGATGAATAGGACATTTAAAAGAACCTTTTATGATTAACTTTAAAAACCACTTCAAGTTTAAACAATTTGACCATATAAACTTTCTCAACTTAAACTTAGAGTTTAAATAGCTTACCATTTTGAAAATAGTCTCCTGTTTTACGACAAGGAACTTTACTTGCTCTTATAAAGTAATCAAACCCTAGTTTCTATAGAATAGATTAGTTTACAAATAGTAATAATAGTGATTCTGGTGAAAAAATAAACAAAGACCATACCATCAAGGCCTAATTATTAAAAATCAAAGCATGTTAGGTGAAAAATGAAGCTGAAAATAACTTCTTACCAAGAAGGAAGATGTGAAACACCAGTTTAGATGAAAACTTCCCACTGTTGAGCCCAAAGTTCTTGATTTCAGCCTCCAAACTCAACTAACATGAACACAACACCAACATCGCACTCAGTTTTCTTAGATACCAAACAACAGAAGCATTTGTAGGTTAAATTCACTTACCTCACAGAACTTTAACTGAGATATTAGGTTGAGATGATGATTTACTATAGAAAATCACACACGCCATGGTCTGAATAGGTAAAAATCTTTGCTTGATACCTGATTCAGGAGTGATTTTTTGGTCAGAACTGCTAGCCTAGAAGAACATTGAAAGTCTTTTGGTAGCCTCTTAATGACCATTCAGATGTTACCTCTTAATGGTTTAAAACCTCTGAATGAATAAGAGGTAACCTCAAGTCTGAATGGTTAAGAAGTAACCTCTGAATGGTAAATCATCACATGTCACATTTTTCTACCTTCTCATTGGTAAAATTCTTAATAGTTCCATTAAGATGTAGCCTCTTAATGACCATTCAGAGGCTACCAAACAGCCCCTTAACCACACGTGACCGGTCTGCAAGTCTTAAACCCAATCGGAACTGAAAACTTACCATCGTCGAAATTGAACCCTAGCCGCCGTGGAAAACATCGCTACGGCCGTAGTTCCCATCGTCGGAGCACAGAATGGCCTCCGCCACGTCTGCCGCCGCCAACAACCATCTCCATCTCTCTTGATTCTCCGGCTCCTCTTTTTCTATCACGGTTTCTTTGTAGAAATGGGTTGAAAACATGGTTGTAGGTGGTATGAAGACTGCCACGTGTGACTCAAATAAAAGCCTTCCTGCTGACTCAGGTTTATAAATACTGTTCATTTCGTTTTCCTATTATCAGATTTAAATTAAATTAAGTGTTCATGTTGCATATCTATATCTATACTATATTATAATGCATGAGGCAAGGGCATTTTAAGATACTCAAAAAATAAGAACTTTTCTCTCATTTATTTATAGAAAGGCCCCTAAAATGAGGGGAGTTTGGTCTTTTAAACATTATTTATTTTTTAGCCCCTAAACTTATTACACTGAAATCCCTGAGTTTTGACAAAATTATAGATAATTAGTTACAATTTTCCCCATCCACAACAAACTTATAATTCTTTTACATATTCTTATCATATCTTATAAACTATAACGTTTAAAAAAAATCCAAAGATAGCATAACGACCTACAGATTTTTGTTGACGTTTTGGTAGTTGTGTTGTTCAGTATCGACGCACGGATTAAAAGGTACAAGTAGATGATGCTTTAGTGTACAAGTGATTAAAATATACAAGTAGACGATTGATTAGTTACACTTTTCCCTCTTCTCCCACAAAATTATAATTATTTTAAGTATTTCTATCTTATATTTTAAACTATAAAGTTTTAAATACATCCGAAGCTACCTGACGACTTGCTAATTTTTGTCGACGTTTTAATGTTTGTTTTAGTTAATATCGATGTATGGATTAAAATGGACAAGTAATGCCCTTAGTGTACACAAGTTACAACTTACAACTAATAAATAAAGCATAAATCTCAAAATGGTTTGAAGCTGGGCGGAAAGTGCGGTGAGTACCAAGGTTTTTTAAAATTTAAACATACTAAAGGATAAACCTCAAAACCGTTTGAAACTGGGCGACAAGTGTGGAGAGTACCAAGGTTTTTTTTTTTAAATTTGAAACACACAACTTTGAAACCCTAATCCCATTAAATTTCTCTCCCTTCGTTTTTCTCTCCCTCTGTTCTCCCTCTCAAATTCCTTCTACAGATCTTAAGATTTCATAAAATTTCATCACCAAAAGCCTAAACACAAAATTACATATGAAATAGAAATCTTAAGAGCAGAAACTCACTATTTACAAAAGGAATTAGGGGTTTTGAAACGTAGCTCCGTAGAAGAAAAGAGAAGCTCCGGTGTGAGCGAAGAAGGCGAAGGATCCTAAAAACCGAAACGCCCAGCAAGCGCGTTCTTCATTTTCATGTATGTGACGTCATATCTCCGTTTTTGTTAGATATGTAATTAATTGTGTGGTGTATAATCATGATTTCAATTTGTTATTAATCTGTGAGAATTGTGATCGTAACAGGGAGAAGGTGGCGGCGGCTGAGTTTGATTGATCGCGACTAGGGTTTGCTGGTTTATTGTATCCTTTTGATGTATTTATCAAATAACTGAATTTATGTTTCTTGTATACTATTAATGCAGAGAATTGTTGATTGGCTTGCTGCAAGCTTGAATAAAGACCGAGGGGATTTATCTACTAGAAGGCTAAGATGGAGCTTTCAACTTTGAAAGAAGCTAATATTAGGTACACAGATCAATTGGGAATTCATGATTGCTATATCACAAATCCGAAGTCTTCATCTTTGCTAAAATGGAAATGATAGATACTTTGTATGCTATACTTTCAGTGCTTGTAGGGCTGTTTGATTCTAGGGGGATTGCATTTGTTAGGTGAGTACTGAATTTATATTTGTTTCAGCAATATGCATTGTGATCCAAAGCCATATGTGTTTATGTTTTAGTGTTTTTTTTTCTTCAGGAAGAGTTGTTGATGGCAGAGAGATAATGGTTTCGTTTGCTAAATACGAGTCTAATGCTAAAAGAATATGGTCATGCTATCAATTTCTTGGTACACTTTTATTGTCTTATTCATTCGACGATTTGTGCTTTGAGCGTATAATCTATATTTCATTCTATCATATTGTTTGCTTTAAACTATTATGGGTCTGTATTTTTTTATTATTTGTTTGATTTTAATCACAATGAAACGCTACTGGAGACGGTAGAAAAGTTGAAGGGGAGATCAAGGAGCAGAAATCCTAGACCAAGGTAAAGGTTCTTCTATGCAAAATATACTTGTTTGATTGGCATTAAATTGTCGTAGCTCTTTTATTCGAGTCATTTTGATAGGCATGTTGTCTGTATCGTTTCTAGAGCAATTTAAAAGTATCTGTCAGTTGCTTATTTATAGCTTTTGCCTGCTGATCGAGGCTTTAAGATCTAGCCAATGAATACATTAAAGATGTGCTGGTTTTCTAGGAGTTTTTCTTCATAGTTGTATGTGTTGAAACTTCACCTTGTCTTTTAAATGTTTTAATTGGGTTTCTTAATTGTTATTGAACTTATATGGTTCTACTCTTAAAGTATCACCTCTATTAAGTTTTGAATGTACAAAACATTATTTTCATAATCATTTTGCTAAATGCTTGATAAAAATCATAAAATGAGTCAAATGACAATTTTCACAAGGTCAGGTGTTCTTAAATTGTTTGTTGTGTTAATGATAAATAGTTGTTTATTTGCAGCGAAGCATGTCGAGTGTGATTTTTATACTGAAGCCGAAGACAATTATATTGCGTTGGAGGCATTATCCGAGGTTACATAAGCACTTCCGTAATTCCTATTGTTTTCAGCTTTTTTTTTTTACAAATAATGAAAAGTAAACAACTTAAGCATAACCTTTTGTACTAGATTTAATATATTTAGTTTAGAGTAAATTACGATTTTGGCCCATGTGGTTATATCACTTTTACCCTTTTAGCCCAAAAAAGAATCTTATAACAACTGAGCCCCAACGTCTTTTTTTTTCTAACCCTTTTGGCCTCTAACACTAACCCCATCCATTTACTTTTAGGGTCCAAAATAGTTAGAAAAAAACGATGTTGGGGCCAAAAGGGTTAGAAAAAAAGACGTTGGGGACTCAGATATTACAAGATTCCTTTTGGGCTAAAAGGGTAAAAGTGATATAACCATAGGGGCTAAAATCGTAATTTACTCTTTAGTTTATGTTGGGTTTATGATGTGCTTGCAGAAGGTGCAAGGAATACCTTGAGTCTTGCTGAAACTATACTTGGTTACCACCTGGTTGGTTTACTTTGCTATTAATTAAGTTTTTCTTGGATCTTGATGATCTTAAAAGGGGAGAGGAATGAGAAAAGTTGAAGAAAATGCCAGTTTATTTCAGTTTTCATATTTGAACCTTTGGTTTTAATTTTAAGGGCTTTGACCATGATCAATAAAATAAAAGAGTTTGATCAGAAAAATTATTAAGCTTATTTTAAATAGTTTATTCTTTAGTACTCAGTTATTTTAAATCGGAGCATATTTCCATCTTAAGTACGTGAATGGGTTAACTTGTGATGTCGTTATATAATTATGTATTAAGTTTTGATGGCATGATCGACATTTTTAAGTGTTACTCCCCTGCATTTGACTGAAATCTCAGTCATTTATATTGGGTACTTTTTAATTTATGTCAAAGAAGGGAAGAAGAGATGACAATGAATTCTGTACATTGATAAGGCTACAAAATTAATTATGCTATGTCAAGAATTCATTTTCTTGTTGTCCGGCATCGGTGGGCAAAACAAACTTCAAATAACATTTCACTATAAAACCCAAGGTGAATCCACAAGAACAAGTAATAAAACTTCATTTGCATATTTGCCTTTATAGTTAAAATAAAATATGTTGCATTTTAGGTTTGTTTTAAGTAGTAAAGTGGCTTGTTCTTGGTTTCGGTTGAGCTGAGCTGGCTTCGATTTTTACCGAGCTATGCTTTGCTTAGCAGTTTAGCTTGATTTTCAATTCGAACCTCTCTAAGACAGATTGGTTTGGATTTGAATCGAGCTTGAGTTGGTCGTACGTGGCTCAACTCGGCTTGTTAGCAACCCCAGGTCTATATTTAGATGTTGCTTATCTCAATTTATTATTTGATTCTAATGTCACATAGTTGATGTAGTAAACATGTACAACTACCCTTATAAAAAGAGAGGCCCATGGAATTCCATTTTATTTTTTGGCTCGTTGACTTGAGGGTCATCAAGTTAAAATTTTGTTCCACTGGCTGAAGTGTCGTCAAGTTAAAAGTTAATTTTTTAGCCCATTGGCTAACCAAAAATTAAGTTGTGAGTTGGCTTAACCTGAGAGTAAGCGAAAAGTCAGTTGTGAGTTGACTCGAGTTGGCTTAACCCAAGAGTAACCAAAATTCAGTTGCGAGTTGACTCAACCTCCTACTAAAACGCAACAGAAAAAATAAATTAAAAGATAACTAAACCACATTAAAATAAATAAATAAAATTAACTATAACTTAACCACTGGTTTAGCTTAAATTAAATAACAATAACCGTACCATGATTGCTAACCCACGATGGGTTATGGTTATGATTAACACTGTTGGATCAACTGAACTCATGGGTAACCGACTTTGCACACCAGGTATAATATATCGCCGACATGCTTCAACATAATGTATATTATGTATAAAATAATAAACATAATAAACTTTTGTAAATAATATACCAATAAAAAATTACATAAATACTATACAGTATATCACGATATGATTGATAAAATAATAGAAAACGAGTATAGCGTGGTAAATTTTCGCCGCTCCATCGTACGGTTTCCTACTATCTAACAAATACATGATAAAAACACGTGTAATTTAAGATAATACCTAACATTATTTTTTTCCCAGTTTCTAGGCCTGCTCCAACTACTGATGTGTCATTCAAAAAGGAGAAGATAGAAGAAACTCATCCTCCAAAATATGCAACAATCAAATTGGAAGAGATACAAGAAATTCTGGGGATTCGTCTTGATGACAAATGGTGGTGAGACGTGTAATATCTCTGAGATGCATAAGGCATATGACTAAATTGATCTTATCATAATGCAAAGTAGTTCATACCGGAGCTTTTAATTTTCAACTTTTACGCTTAATACTTACTTTTCCTTATTTGTCTGTTACTTTATTGGATCAATGATTTCTTAAAGTACTTGATAACTTAAATACTAAATCTATTACTAGACATGTATGACGCTTATGACGTTGATGCTACAAAATAATATTATACGACTAAGAAAACTATCAGAAATGAGTACCATAATGCAAAGTGTAGCCCCCGCCGCATCGCGCGGGCACCCTACTAGTTTACTATAAAGACATGACAAAAATGATGTATTTGTCACATATATTATTGCCATCTGGTCACTCCATGAAACATGAGATCCAACTTACTACCTTCAATTGTTCGTCATTTGCGCTTAGTCAGTTATCGATTTTTGGGTTCAATCTCATCCTCACATCGATTATGATTTCCATTCTTCACCATCAAAAATGATTTCCCTTAGCAATCATTAGATTTTGATTTAAAGAACAAAGAGAGTCTTCTACTTGTAAGTTGTGTCAACATGATTAGAAATTTGTTCTTGTTTAGTTTTTTCTGCTTTTAAAGCGTATATGAGAACGCTCGAGTGGAAGAACCAAATATCCCAATCAGTAAGCGTCGTAGGGAAAAAATCTAGAAACTAAAATCGAGATTTTTCGTCAAACCACAAAGACCAAAACCGTAATTAAATCTAACAAATAACGATCAGACTCCAAACCTATTGTCGACAAGTCACCCAATATGTTTAGTAATTTTGAAATAAATTTAGTCCCCAAAATTTGTAAGCCACAAAATTTTAGGTTTGTTTTTTTCGTATGTATTTTGCCTTATGGCCTGATTTGCAGCTACCACACCCCACATCTTGTCTTTATTCGGTTCCTTCTATGTTTGTGGCTGTCCAGTTTTAAAAATCAAGGATTTGCTAACCTGGATTTATCCTCTAATATTGCGACATATGACGCTGACTAGACGTCTACTCATCACCTTGCTCACTCGTGCATCCCCTCACTTGAGCCTGTTGTGGTTAACCTCTGCTCGCCCAAGCTACCACACCCCAAAACACTCACTCGCACAGGCTACCACGCTCACCTGAACTATCATGCTCGCCCAAGCTACCACCTTGTTGTCGTGTTTGCAAACGCTCACCCTTACCACAACGCACAGTCTTAAGACATTAATTATTCATAAAAAAAAAAAAAAAAAAAAAGGCTATAGAATTACCAATAAAATACTTTTGTAAAGGAGTATAGACAGGAGCTAGCAAAGGATGTAAAATCCAATGTCAATGGTGGCACAAAACACAACAAACATGAATTTTGGTTGGCAGGATATTTTATGTTGGTCCCTTGCTCACCAAACACATGGGCTAATCCATCCAAATCTAATCTATGGGAAGAAACAAAAACAAAAAAGTGATGCATCTAGTACTATCGATATTTGATTAACTTAAATTGATGACACAAAACATGTTTTATGGAGTTACCACCGAATATAATTTGTCCACATGTGAACCTGCCCATCAACTACTAGCATTTCATATGACCTTTGAGAATTCTCACAAAAACTGAACACATCGACTAATCATTTAGTTTTTTTTTTAACGGCCAATTAAATCAGCATATAAGCATCATCATGGATTGCCCTCAATCGAGCAAATGCATCCCCTCCTTCGTAACGGTCAGAGTTGGATGCATACTCGAGCCACCAAGCCATCAGTTCTGAGGAAAACCCGCCCGCCCGAAGGCCCACTGCGGTAAAACCCGGTTCAGCTCGATTTGGAACTTCATTGCCACCACCAATGTTTTCAAAGTGATGCTAGTGTATGATAGGGGGAAAATAGTGTTTAGAACTTGTCAAGACAATCATTTAGGACTTTAAGTGTATCAAATAGTGTTTTCTCAAACTATATAAATAATAGTTTAGTTAATAATTAAAGAATTGTACATAAAATAATTTACATAGAACCATTTTTAAAGTTGTTTATGCTTTGTAACATTTACTTTTACTATGAGTTACACTTGAATATAAAGAAGATAATCGTGTATCATAAAAAGAAGAAAATACATTTTTGTAGAATACACACACAAAAAAACATAGATAATTGTTCCATCTCTTCAGAAGCTTCCTCGGGGATATCTGCAGACAAAGAAGCACTGTTAGCCTTAACACAGGAGGTGGCCTCCAGCGTTTTGACTCCGACGTGAGAATAAGTAATGGTTTCTCGAGAGTTAATAGGCTTAGAGTGTGACAACTCGAAATTTAGAACCTTTCATGTATGCTTAAACGTGTGGCTAGTTAACTTATGTGATAATGACAAATGAACCTTTATGTGATTATGTGTTATTTGTGTGTGCTTGTATGTATGCGATATATGTATATATGAACCGAGACAACACGAACCCGACTCGAGACCATGTGGTCTCGAGTGAACTAGTATAACATACGGGCCGGTTGGGTCACACACACACACACACTTAGCCTATTTTGAAAGCCCATTAGGGTGCACTTGAAGCTAGTATATAATCCGGTTGTTAGTCATCTTTGCCACTTTCTTGGACAACACACACACTCCTCTACTCTCTCTCTAGAAACCATTAAACCCTAAGCTACAACATTGCTCCTCCTTCTTCTCGGATCCAAACCGGTGACACTAGGACTAGCGGATCGGCTCACACACACACACACTCGGAAACTTCATACTCACCTTTGAAACTCATCAACCGGTTAGTAATTTTATGATGTTTGTTGTTGTTAAATGATAGCATGAATGGTAGGATTTAACTAGTATAGTTGTATGCTTGATGATGGTTGTGAACCGGATGTGCATGATATTGATAATCGGTTAAACATGTCTTGACTTCGGATATATTGAATGATGTTTTGATGATATACATTGATGTTAAGTTAGTGTTCAAGAAATCGATGCATAAATGTTCCATGTTATGTGTTTACATTCGGTTGATGATGACTTATTGGTTATGTTGGATGAATAATGTATGCTTGAATATGAGTAAATGTTATCGGTTCCATATAGGCTTAAATCCGAGTGGCTTGGTTATGTTTAGAAGGTTTATTACTCATGAAATCGGATAAAGTACATGTGGGTTAGATGGGTATGTTCAAGGGTCTTGATGGTTGTTCATGATTTTTGTTTGATTTAGGTTCATATGAATGATGATGAACTACATGAACATAGGAAGAACAACTTGAATGTGATATGAACATGTTGTGAATATTTGAAATTGCCATGTTTGATCTATTTTGGTTATGTGTTAGACAATTAAACATGTTAGTGTAGTATTATTGGATAGTACACAAAATCACAACAGTGAAATCTGATTGGCCAAGTACACTATTGAATTCAGCAAATGTTCCCCAACCGAAACCTCCAGTTGCGACTCGAGACCATCACATGATGAGTCGAAACCCCCGGTTGCGACATCGGTTGCGAGTCGCAAACACCTGATTGCGACTCGAAACCACACTCGATCAAGCACAACTCTTATGACTCGAAATCTCGGTTGCGAGTCCAGTTGCGACTCGTAACCAAAACAACACGAACCGAAACCATGATTGCGACTCAGGTTGCGAGTCGCAAACGCCTGGTTGCGACTCGAGACGATACGCATGTACACGCTGTTTGGGCTTTCATCTCGTTTCGGACTTAATTGGTTGGGCCGGACTCTTGGGCCTAATGCACAGACCTTATATGTTACTGTTGAACATGAATATTGTTGAATTGCTATGATCGAACGTGTATGCCATGAACGATACTTGAATGCATTAGGCTAGGAACATACGTGTACTGATTGAATACGAACCTGATTGGTATGATACAACTATGATAGGACGTGAGTAGCCACAACATTGCTTGTTTGACTTTTCTGTGTTTCTACCGAGCAAACCAAGGTGAGTTCACACCCTCTACAAAGCATGGGATTCCCAGGGGTCGGGAATTGGGGTTAAGGAACATGGGTTCCTCGTCCTCCTTGGGTAGGACAACAAAGGTTCAGGAATGTAATTCCTCGTCCTCACGGACAGATAACTCGTACTAGACCAAAACTCTATCACGAAGTCCCTCATCTTTGTATCGACTTAATCACCGAGGCCAATGGCGAGCGGGTCATTAGTTAGATAGCGCTATTTAGGTTTGACAAACCTCACACCGTGCCGCAGAGGACGGGCGTGAACTAATGGACTACTGGCACGTCAATGATGATAGACATTGACAGTTCAGGGCACATAAACATGACTACAGTCAGCAGTCGATATGGTAACGAGTCTAGTATATACATGGGGTAGCCCCCACGGCCGAAATGCCAGATAACTAACACGGGGTAGCCCCCACGGCTGGATTGCCAGAATAATTGGGAATAAACAAGTCACGTTTTTAACTATGGGGTAACCCCCACGGCAGGATGCCAGATAAAGGAAACTGTTTTCGAAACAATGTAAAACGAACACCCAACCGTGAACTCACTCAACTTGTCGTTGACTCGTTACTACATGCTTTGCAGGCCCTTAGGTTCTTAGCTGGAGCTTGCATGGAGGAGGATCGTTGTGGGACATGGACGGCTGTGTGCCATGTTAAACTTTGAAACTATTAAACTTATGTTTTGGCTTTAAGACTTATGCTTCCGCTTGCAACTTAACTATGTTTTGTTTGAACACCAATTGTATTGGTTGGATTTTTATAACTACTTACATGCTTGTTCAATATGATTGGTGGCTGGATCCTGGTCAGTCACGCCTCCAAGCGGTAGTACTCCGCAGGTGGATTTTGGGGGTGTGACAGATTGGTATCAGAGCCATTGGTTATAGAGAACTTGGTTTTAATAAAGGGAAGAACGTTTTTGTTAAAACCAGACTATAACCTGTACAGTGCTCAACGGTCCACAACGATGCTTCACTCCACATGCAAGGCTCGACATTCTAGGTAATATGATCTGTGTATATATATTGCCTACTTGTTAGTTACATGGTACATTGCTTATGGTATGCTTGGTTAGTATAACTACTGTTGCTTGAACACGTGCGTGCTTACTCTATCCTATCATCGCACTTTCGCGAACCCCTCTCACTCACGTTCTTCTTGGTATGAAGATCATGTCTGGACGCGTTAACCTGACACAAGCCCAGTTGACGGCTTTGATCAACGAACGAGTTGCCGCAGCACTTGCAGCTGCACACGCAGGAGGTATATCCTGCAGTCCGAACTCATTCTAGGATCTTTAGGGTCCTACTCTCGTGAACCAACCTTTGTGTTAAACTCTGTCTTTTCTCTCACCCACAATAGGTCAACACGCTCAGCCACCTGTGTGCACCTTTAAAACTTTTATGGACTGTCAACCTAGTACCTTTAGTGGCACCGAAGGAGCGATAGGTCTCCTACACTGGATTCGCAGGATCGAATCGGCATTCGAAGAAAGTGAAAGCCCTACCAGTAAGCAAGTAGAGTACGCTGCTGGTACCTTGCAAGGGAAAGCGTATTCTTGGTGGAACACACAAGTTCAGATGCTCGGATTAGCGGATGCGAATGCCACCCCCTGGAGCGACTTCAAGGATTTGATCAAGGAAGAATTCTGTCACCCGGACGACATCCTAAAACTTGAAATAGAGTACTTTGGCTTGAAAATGGGAGGATCAGAGATCGAAGCGTACACGAAAAGATCCAACGACTTGGCTGCCCTATGTCCTAACTTGTCACAACCCATTTCTAGACGAATCGAGCTATACCTCAGAGGCTTAGCCCCAAAAATCCAAGGGTCCGTAGTTGCGGCCAACTTTTCCACAATCCAACAAGTCGTTCGTTTGGCGCACCAGCTCACTGATCGGGCAGTGGAAGAGGGCAAGTTGCCCAAGCGTAACTCTTCCAATACGAAAGCTCTTATTAACACCAAGCATGTTTGGGGAGATCACCAGGGTGAGGGATGTAGCTCTATACAACAGGACCCGCACGGGAAACTCGCCCAGCAGGGGCTGGACTACCAAATTCAAGGGGGATACCTTGGGAATAAGCCGAAATGCCGCAAATGCCATCAACACCACACCGGGTCATGTATGGAATCGTGCTGCCATCGGTGCAAGAAGACGGGACATGTGGCTAGAGATTGCAGAAGCCCATACCCTGCACACCGAAACCAGCAGCAGCAGGGTAGCAAAAAGGGGTGTTTCCGTTGTGGGGCTGAAGGCTATCCTAAGAGGAACTGTCCGCAGATGAGGCAGAAACGCGACAACAACAACAATGGGGCCCGGGGGCGGGCGTTCGTGATTGGCCAAGGTGAAGCAAGGAACGACCCCGATATTGTGGCGGGTAAGTTCCTTCTCGACGACTTTTATGATTACAGTTTTTTTTATTTGATTTGGATGTCGATACTAGCTACATGTTAGTCAAATGCTTAAGCATATTCCGACACCCTTGAACAACAAGCACACCGTCGAGCTAGCAAATGGTAAGAATTTAGAAGCCACACACATAGTCAAGGGTTGTAAACTTATTCTCGCTAACCAGACCTTCTCTATCGACCTCGTTCCTATCGTCTTGGGTAGCTTCGACGTTGTCATTGGGATGGATTGGTTATCCCAACACCGAGCAGAGATTCTTTGCAACGAGAAGGTTGTCCGTATTCCAGGTCCCGGTGGTGAACCTCTCATGATTCATGGCGACAAGAGGAGTGCTGTTGAGAACGTCATTTCTCTCCTTAAGGCCCAAAAGTGCTTGCGAAAGGGCCACACTGCCATTTTGGCTCTCGTTACTGACACCTCAGAAAAAGAGAAGAAGATAGAAGATTTTCCAGTTGTACGCGATTATCCAGAGGTATTTCCTGAGGAATTACCTGGTCTTCCGCCTCATCGCCAAGTCGAGTTTCAGATCGAACTAGCTCCTGGAGCTGCGCCTATAGCTCGTGCACCTTATCATTTAGCCCCATCAGAGTTGAAGGAACTCTCTACGCAACTACAAGAGCTCCTGGATAAAGGTTTTATTCGTCCTAGCTCATCGCCCTGGGGAGCTCCAGTACTATTTGTAAAGAAGAAGGACGGTACCTTCAGATTGTGCATCGACTACCGGGAACTCAACAAGGTGACGGTGAAGAATCGTTATCCTCTACCGCGGATCGACGACTTGTTCGACCAGCTGCAAGGGTCGAGCTACTATTCGAAGATCGATTTGAGATCGGGTTATCACCAGCTGAGAGTCCGGGAAGAGGACGTCCCCAAAACAGCTTTCAGAACTCGATACGGGCACTATGAGTTTTTGGTCATGCCTTTTGGGATGACGAACGCACCTGCGGTTTTCATGGACTTGATGAACCGAGTGTGCAAGCCTTACCTGGACAAGTTCGTTATAGTCTTCATCGACGACATCCTGATCTATTCTAAGAGTCGGGAGGAACACGAGCAGCATCCACGACTTATTCTGGAACTCCTTCGAACATAACAGCTTTATGCAAAGTTCTCGAAATGCGACTTCTGGCTTCGAGAAGTCCATTTCCTAGGCCACGTGGTAAACAAGGATGGGATTCACGTTGATCCATCCAAGATAGACTCGATTAAGAACTGGCCTGCACCTCGCACACCAAAGGAAATTCGCCAATTCTTGGGTTTGGCGGGACACTACCGGAGATTCATTAAGGATTTTTTCTAAGATTGCACAGCCTCTCACTTCACTGACACAGAAGGGCGTCGCTTATCGCTGGGGAAATGCACAGGAGTTAGCATTTCAGCACTTAAAGGATAGACTTTGTAGCGCACCTATCCTTTCCTTGCCGGAGGGCACAGACGACTTTGTGGTTTACTGCGACACATCAATTCAGGGTCTCGGTTGCGTGTTGATGCAACGAGACAAGGTTATAGCCTACGCCTCACGCCAACTTAAGGTTCATGAGAAGAACTACACTACGCACAATTTAGAGCTGGGAGCTGTTGTTTTTGCACTTAAGTTGTGGCGGCATTACCTGTATGGTACCAAGTGCGCCATCTACACTGACCACAGGAGCCTCGAGCACATCTTCAAGCAGAAAGAACTGAATATGCGACAACGACGATGGGTCGAGCTACTGAATGACTACGAGTGCTCAATCAGGTATCACCCGGGCAAGGCCAATGTTGTGGCTGACGCCCTCAGTCGGAAGGACACTGCGCCTAAGCGCGTACGAGCTCTACAACTCACGATCCACTCTAGTCTCCCTTCCCAGATACGAGCAGCTCAGATAGAAGCACTGAAACCAGAAAACGTCAGGGCTGAAGCCCTACGCGGATCGAGGTAACGCTTAGAACAGAAGGAAGACGGTGCTTACTACGTAACGGGACGCGTCTGGGTCCCACTCTATGGCAACCTACGAGAGCTTGTGATGGATGAAGCACACAAGTCTCGCTACTCGGTACATCCTGGATCGGATAAAATGTACCACGACATCAAAACTACGTATTGGTGGCCTAGCATGAAGGCCCACATAGCAACCTACGTCAGCAAGTGTTTGACTTGTGCGAGAGTCAAGTCGGAATACCAGAAACCCTCAGGCCTACTCCAACAACCAGAGATACCTCAATGGAAATGGGAGCAAATTTCCATGGATTTTGTTACTGGCCTACCTAGATCCCAGCGCGGGAACGATACTATTTGGGTGATCGTGGATCGACTCACAAAATCTGCACACTTCTTGGCTATCAAGGAAACGGATAAGTTCTCCACTCTTGCAGAAATATACATCAAAGAAATCGTTTCGAGGCACGGGGTGCCCACCTCCATTATCTCGGATCAAGATGCACGTTTCACTTCAGAGCTGTGGCAAGCAATGCACAAATCCTTCGGCTCACGACTAGACATGAGCACAACGTATCACCCTCAGACGGACGGGCAGTCCGAGCGCGCTATTCAAACCTTAGAAGACATGCTTCGTGCATGTGTAATCGACTTTGGCAACCGCTGGGAAAAGCATCTGCCACTTGTGGAATTCTCGTACAATAACAGCTACCACACCAGCATTGGAGCTGCTCCGTTTGAGGCATTGTACGGACGTAAATGCCGGTCACCCCTTTGCTGGGCAGAGGTGGGAGATAGTCAGATCACTGGTCCAGAATATGTGGTAGATACAACCGAGCAGATCGCTCAGATACGAAAACGCATGACGGCAGCTCGCGAACGTCAGAAGGTTTACGCCGACATGGGCAGGAAACCGCTTGAGCTCCAGGTTGGGGAGCGGGTACTACTCAAAGTTTCACCCTGGAGGGGTGTGGTTCGTTTTGGTAAACGCGGTAAACTTAACCCACGATACGTTGGACCTTTCGAGGTCATTGAGAAAATAGGCAGGGTGGCCTACAGACTAAACTTACCAGCGGAACTCGGTGCAGTTCACAACGTTTTTCACGTGTCGAATCTGAAGAAGTGTCCGTCAGATGAGACCCACGTAGTTCCCCTGAAGGAACTCACTATCGACGAACAGTTACGATTCGTCGAGGAACCAGTTGAAATCACGGACCGGGATGTTAAGGTCCTCAAGAGCACTAGAATACCTCTCGTTCGAGTTTGTTGGAACTCACGTCGCGGCCCAGAGTTCACCTGGGAGCGCGAAGATCAGATGAAACAAAAGTATCCCCAACTGTTCGCAAACAGTACACCCACTACTGAGGCCGAAGCTACGGAATTTCGGGACGAAATTCCAGATCAACGGGGGGTGGATGTGACACCCCAGGAAAAACCAGGAAAACCATACAACTTAACTAGCTTCCTCAGTGAGTGCCTACCAAATTTCGGGACGAAATTTCTTTCAACTTGGGGATGATGTGACAACTCGAAATTTAGAACCTTTCATGTATGCTTAAACGTGTGGCTAGTTAACTTATGTGATAATGACAAATGAACCTTTATGTGATTATGTGTTATTTGTGTGTGCTTGTATGTATGCGATATATGTATATATGAACCGAGACAACACGAACCCGACTCGAGACCATGTGGTCTCGAGTGAACTAGTATAACATACGGGCCGGTTGGGTCACACACACACACACACTTAGCCTATTTTGAAAGCCCATTAGGGTGCACTTGAAGCTAGTATATAATCCGGTTGTTAGTCATCTTTGCCACTTTCTTGGACAACACACACACTCCTCTACTCTCTCTCTAGAAACCATTAAACCCTAAGCTACAACATTGCTCCTCCTTCTTCTCGGATCCAAACCGGTGACACTAGGACTAGCGGATCGGCTCACACACACACACACTCGGAAACTTCATACTCACCTTTGAAACTCATCAACCGGTTAGTAATTTTATGATGTTTGTTGTTGTTAAATGATAGCATGAATGGTAGGATTTAACTAGTATAGTTGTATGCTTGATGATGGTTGTGAACCGGATGTGCATGATATTGATAATCGGTTAAACATGTCTTGACTTCGGATATATTGAATGATGTTTTGATGATATACATTGATGTTAAGTTAGTGTTCAAGAAATCGATGCATAAATGTTCCATGTTATGTGTTTACATTCGGTTGATGATGACTTATTGGTTATGTTGGATGAATAATGTATGCTTGAATATGAGTAAATGTTATCGGTTCCATATAGGCTTAAATCCGAGTGGCTTGGTTATGTTTAGAAGGTTTATTACTCATGAAATCGGATAAAGTACATGTGGGTTAGATGGGTATGTTCAAGGGTCTTGATGGTTGTTCATGATTTTTGTTTGATTTAGGTTCATATGAATGATGATGAACTACATGAACATAGGAAGAACAACTTGAATGTGATATGAACATGTTGTGAATATTTGAAATTGCCATGTTTGATCTATTTTGGTTATGTGTTAGACAATTAAACATGTTAGTGTAGTATTATTGGATAGTACACAAAATCACAACAGTGAAATCTGATTGGCCAAGTACACTATTGAATTCAGCAAATGTTCCCCAACCGAAACCTCCAGTTGCGACTCGAGACCATCACATGATGAGTCGAAACCCCCGGTTGCGACATCGGTTGCGAGTCGCAAACACCTGATTGCGACTCGAAACCACACTCGATCAAGCACAACTCTTATGACTCGAAATCTCGGTTGCGAGTCCAGTTGCGACTCGTAACCAAAACAACACGAACCGAAACCATGATTGCGACTCAGGTTGCGAGTCGCAAACGCCTGGTTGCGACTCGAGACGATACGCATGTACACGCTGTTTGGGCTTTCATCTCGTTTCGGACTTAATTGGTTGGGCCGGACTCTTGGGCCTAATGCACAGACCTTATATGTTACTGTTGAACATGAATATTGTTGAATTGCTATGATCGAACGTGTATGCCATGAACGATACTTGAATGCATTAGGCTAGGAACATACGTGTACTGATTGAATACGAACCTGATTGGTATGATACAACTATGATAGGACGTGAGTAGCCACAACATTGCTTGTTTGACTTTTCTGTGTTTCTACCGAGCAAACCAAGGTGAGTTCATACCCTCTACAAAGCATGGGATTCCCAGGGGTCGGGAATTGGGGTTAAGGAACATGGGTTCCTCGTCCTCCTTGGGTAGGACAACAAAGGTTCAGGAATGTAATTCCTCGTCCTCACGGACAGATAACTCGTACTAGACCAAAACTCTATCACGAAGTCCCTCATCTTTGTATCGACTTAATCGCCGAGGCCAATGGCGAGCGGGTCATTAGTTAGATAGCGCTATTTAGGTTTGACAAACCTCACACCGTGCCGCAGAGGACGGGCGTGAACTAATGGACTACTGGCACGTCAATGATGATAGACATTGACAGTTCAGGGCACATAAACATGACTACAGTCAGCAGTCGATATGGTAACGAGTCTAGTATATACATGGGGTAGCCCCCACGGCCGAAATGCCAGATAACTAACACGGGGTAGCCCCCACGGCTGGATTGCCAGAATAATTGGGAATAAACAAGTCACGTTTTTAACTATGGGGTAACCCCCACGGCAGGATGCCAGATAAAGGAAACTGTTTTCGAAACAATGTAAAACGAACACCCAACCGTGAACTCACTCAACTTGTTGTTGACTCGTTACTACATGCTTTGCAGGCCCTTAGGTTCTTAGCTGGAGCTTGCATTGAGGAGGATCGTTGTGGGACATGGACGGCTGTGTGCCATGTTAAACTTTGAAACTATTAAACTTATGTTTTGGCTTTAAGACTTATGCTTCCGCTTGCAACTTAAGTATGTTTTGTTTGAACACCAATTGTATTGGTTGGATTTTTATAACTACTTACATGCTTGTTCAATATGATTGGTGGCTGGATCCTGGTCAGTCACGCCTCCAAGCGGTAGTACTCCGCAGGTGGATTTTGGGGGTGTGACATAGAGAGAATAAGAGTGTAGAGTTTTAGAGAGAGGAAGAGTTGTGATAGGAATACCTTTGAGAGTTGTGAGGAGTCCCCTTTATATAGGCAGAGTTTTCTGCCTTTGGGAAAGCCTCCTCGACAGCTCACCTTCCAGATTGGGTAAGTCTTGTTCTCCAGGGTGTTGTCTGTGCGGATTGCCTTGCCTTTTTGTAAAAGTTTGAATTGTGTGTCTCTAAGTTATCTTTACATACTTTTGGATAAAGTTACATAAGTTTGACTTCGCAATCGTGAGACTTGTTATGTGTACAGTAACCGAGCTTCCAGCTGCTGGTCATCGTGTGACCGCTTCCTGCTTATCGTTTCCAGCTCCGCTGAGTGAAAGCTTTCAGGCACCCACGTCATCAGTTATCTATAAGGTAAACTAAAATATATTTTATAGGATAAGCGGGTACAAAAAAATATATACTCGAATCGATTGCCTATATTCATATGTTGGGTATAAAAATATGTATATAAGGGTGTAAGACTGAAGGGAGTGGGGCGTCTCCCCCTCCAAGTCGCCCCTAAGTCGCCGCCTACACCGCCCCCATAGGCGTTCCCGGAGGCGTCCCCCCTCCCGGCGTCCTCTGCAAGACGCCTGGCTTGTGATGCGAAGATGGGTCCACAGGATTTTTGACCAATTATTATTTTTTTATTTTTTTTTAACCAAATCAAAATTAAATGGGTGCCACGTGTCGCAAGACGCCCTACCCAGCAAAGTTGCCCCACTCCCCCTTTTTTGCTCAAAATCCTCTAATCTGACGTGGCGCCACGTGTCGCAAGACGCCCTCTCAAAGGGATGCCCCACTCCCTTCAGTCTAAGGGGCACTCCTCTAAGTGGGGAGTGGCCTCTATTACCCACAACCAATCAGCATGCGCCACGTCAACTCCCCACTTAACTCCCCCCGCTGCCCCACACCCTCAATTTGATGGCGGCACTCCTCTCTTGGGGGACTTGCTTTTTTTTTGTTTTTTTTATTTGTTGTAATTATGCATGTATTATAAATTAAACAAATATTAATAAAATTTAAGAAAAGACATTTCATTAAATTAAAAATAAAAATTACATTCAAACTAGAAAAATAAAAAAACAAACTACTCGTCGTCGGAATTCGCTTCAAGGTGAGGTAGATCTAAACGTCCGAGATGCTCAACGAGATCGTGTTTTAGTCTCCAATGCGTTTCTTCGTCAATGAGCTCGCTAAAAGCAGTATCATCGAAGACGGGTTGCAAGTTGTTTAATCGCAGAAGTAACCCTTTGCAACGGCGTGAAACTTTTCTTCATTCTCCCGTCCAAGCCCTCTTGAAACCACTCGTTATTCGCTTCCACGTCACTAACAATTTTTAGGAACAAAGACTTGGACATACGAAACCTCTGACGAAAAATATCGGCATTAAATTTTGGATTATCGACAAAATAATCGGCCATGAGTGTTTCGTGGCCTCCCACACGATTTCGACGGACAACTTTTTTTTTACTAGACGTGTCTAGTAGCTCCGCTTGTTGGATGAGATTTTGGAAGAAAATTAAACTACTATTGCTTGACGATGAATCTTCATCGTCGGGAAAGTTAGAGAAAAAAACGGGAACTCGGAATCCATTTTTTTTAAAGATTGGGTAAAAAATTAGATGAGTTGAAGGGTTTAGGAGAGTAATGTAGTGGGAGTTGTTTTGGGTTTGAAAAATAAAAAGATTGAAGTGGGTTAGTATTTATAGGGTTTAGGATAATTTTTTTTTTAATATATAACGGCTATATAGCCGTTTTAATATAAAAAAAGGGTCAAAAATTACAAATCTCAATCGGTGAACACAACCCGCTCCCCACACCCCGATTTGGGTCACCGAGGGGATGGCGGCGGTGTTCCCGAGCGGGGTTCACACTCACCGCCCCCCTCCCCGAGGGCCCCCGTTCACCCTAAAGGATAAACAAGTACACTGATTATTCCATGTCATAACAACATATATGAATTGTTCTGAAATTATTATATATGTATAATACAACAATAAACATGATTATTTTTTATTTTATTTGATTAGAATTGGCTTACACTCAACGTTTTGATTCTTTCAAAAGCTATTATCATTTTCATTTGTAAATTGGAAAATAAAATTCCATACACATATTACAAGAATATAAAGGTGGACGATCACTATATCTCTTACTTCCAAACTTCCAACAACATTAGGACATCATTAAAGAATCTTCTTTAAACACATGCAATGTTCCTCTATATTGTAACACAACTTTGTTTTATCCGTACCAATAAAATTCCAAGTTAGTATAGCTTCTAGTTCTAACAACAATATGTGTATTCATAAAGCATTTTTAGGGCGTTATGTGAAAAATAGCAAAATGCATAAGAGGGGATTTATTGGACTTTATATCATAAGAGGGTGTAGTGGTAAGGGGTTATATAACCCCTTCAATTATACATACATATGTATGTACATATATGTGTGTGAGTGGGGGGAAACATAGTGCAGAGGATGAAGCCGCGGAGAGGATAACGGGAGATGAAAAAACTCACCCCATAACGCCCGCCGTAGTAGTGTTGGTGGCGCTATAGGGGAGCCATATTCAAAATTGGCGTGATATAACGTTCCATTACAGGTGGCCTAATACATTACAATACAAAGTTATTTTTTAACACAATCAATTGTGTTGCAATTTACAATGTAAACAAAATAATCGCTCCAATGAATCAAAACACATGTGAATATCACTACGTCGTCTGATTCTAAGGAGTCGGGTCATAGACCCGACTCATCAGATAACGTTGACCACTTCGATCCGCGGGTCAAATAACCATCCAAATGGTCCAACTTAATCCATCACTCAAAGGCCCACTCCAAGATTTTGACTTGCTAACTCACATCTAACCTCAGCCAACCCGACCCGAGAATTTGCAAGATCAAATTCCATCCACATGTTTTGTTGATGGTGGTGTCCGATCACATAAGCTTCAATCCCTAAAAGATCCGAATTCCCAAATGTGAAACAATGTATTTCATCATTCCCTTTAATCAAACCGGGTACTCGAACCAACAACTTCTCACCCGAAACACTCATTTGGGCGCCCCGAAACATCATGGTAACACTAGGTAATACGGGTAACCCACCCCGTGTCGGGTCAATCCGGTAACAAAGGTCCATTGCACCTTGGAATACAAAATCCGGATCCTCATAAACTCGTAAAACGGCTTTAGTTTGGTTCAAATACTCGTTTCTCAAAGCGGTATAAACCGGCCCGAGAAGGAAAGTAAACTGGGTACCCGAGTCCACCATAGTTTGACCCGCACCCGTGTGATCGGGTTCATAAATCGATTTCGGCAAACCCAAAACCGTCTCCGAAACTTTAATCCCTTCAAGCTGAACCGTGTACGCGACCCGGTCGAAATAAGGTAACGGCGTCGATATGTTAACTAACGGCGTGTAACTCAACGGTTCGAGCCACGACACATTAACCTCCCCGAACACTAAAACCCCGGTCGAGTCCCGACCCGATATACAATACGAGAACTTCGGGTAACCCATTTGCGTAACAAACGATAACGAACCTCGGTTCATACCCAATAACCCGGTGGACTTCGAATCCTCATCCGGGTCAGAGCTTGACCCGGTATCCATACACCCGAATACAATCCGGGTCGGGTCAAAACCCGCAAACCGAAACGTATCAATGGCAAGATTACCCTCGACTGAAGTGGCGTCAGCGTACGACACAATGACGTGGCAGAGGTTTTTCGGGTCACATGAAGCGGGTAAGATGAAGTCTCGGGTTCGGGTCGTGCAAGTCGGGTGAGAACAAACAACCGGGGTGTAGGATGTGGAGTTTAACGGGTCGAACCATAATGGGGTGGTGGGTGTTTGTTTGCACCGGAGCCACGTCAGCTCGCTGCCGGTGTCGAGAACCACCACCACTTGCTGCGGCGGCGTACCGACGGCGAGGGCCACCGTTAAAGAAACATTGTGGTTGAAAGAAAGCTTGTTTGGTGGGTTTTGACCCGACCCGGATGGTGTTTGTTGAATCTTTAGTGGTAAGATTAAAGTTTTAGGGTAAATTGAGGTAAAAAAAGATGAGAAGAAAAGGTTATAAATGAGAAAGAGATAGAAAGAGGCCATGGGGAGGGCTAGAAAGAGAGATGGAGGATGTATGTTTCTTCTCTCTCACATAGAACACGGTGAGTGTGTGTGAGTGTGTGTGAGTGTGTGTGTTGGTTTCTTCTCTCTCACATAGAACACGGTGAGTGTGTGTGAGTGTGTGTGTTGGTTTCTTCTCTCTCACATAGAACACGGTGAGTGTGTGTGAGTGTGTGTGTACGTGTGTCTATGGTTGTAGATTTTGGGAAGTGTAGGACCCGACCGGGATATGTTTCTCCGTCATGTTTGGTGTATTGGTCCACCACCCAACCGATATGGTTCATGAAAATAGTAACATTTCAACCATCTCAAATCAAAATCAGGTCAGATCATTATTCAGGTTATTCTATTTAGAATTTTTGAAGGGTGATGGTTGGCTTTCCTTTTCAAATACATATGTGGTAGTAATTATATGCCTATAGTCTTAGGTAAACATGCGTATAGTTTTTGTATATGAACTAGTCTTAAGCTCCCCGCGTTGCGAGATAGGAGGCGCAAAACCATACTACCAATGTTTCTTTAAGAAGGGGGGGGGGGGGGGGGGGGCGTAAGACGGTGCTAACTGAACGATGATCGAAACCGGGAAAAAATGTAAAACAAAAACATAAATTTCTAACACCAAGTAACTCACGTGAACTAATACGTAGACAACGTTGAATTTATACAATTTTGTTAAAGTTTAAGACCTATATGATAACTTTCTTAAAGTTTAGAGGTGGAAAAGTAAAATGTTTAAAAAATAACAAATTAATAAAATGATTAAACTATAGAGGACAAAAATAAAAGTTTACAATAAAAGACGAAATTGCTAATGTTTATTAGAATGTTATAAATTAATATACATATATATATATAGGGTAAGGTTCATCCGATGCCACCTTTATTGCGAGAACCGCGAGAACCAATGTGAACACAACCTAAAATAGCTAAAAAAACCTACCCCCCCCACACCAAAACCTAAACCCCCACCCCAAAAAAAAACCTAACCCCCCCCCCCAAGCTAAAATGCTAAAAACTAAACCCTCAAAAAACCTAAAAAAATCTTTAAAAAACCTAAAAAAATCTAAATTTTTTTTTATTATTTTTTATGTTAAAATCGCTACTTTTAATAGCAAAAAAAAAAAAAAACTTTTTTTTTTAAATTAAAAATTTTTTTTGGCTACTAAAAGTAGCGATTTTAACATAAAAAATATTAAAAAAAATTGTGTGTTTTTAAGCTATTTTTAGGTATTTTTGGTTGTGTTCACATTGGTTCTCGCAATAAGGGGTGGTTCCTAACGGATCTTTGTCCTATATATATAGGGGACCGCTAAAATGAGAACCACCTCCAGTTATAAGAACCATAAGAACTTTTTGATCCGGGGCGAGTTGGACCAAAATTTTTTTTCATAAACGTAGATGCGTTTATTATAAACACATTTGTAAAAAAAAAAAATTCAAACAAAATGTCGTGTGTGTAGTTTTGAGCACCACAAGTTTGTGTTTACGGGTACCTAAAAATTTGAGAAAACCCAACCTCCCGACTTTTTTTTAAAAAAAATAACACACGTTTTTAAGAGTTTTGAGACAAAAAAATCAAAAAAACGCCGAGAGGTTTTTTTTTTTTTTTTTAAATAAACAAGTTTCAGCAACTTTTTGTCCAACACATGTTAGTGATGAAAGTTGCTGAAACTTGTTTATTTTTTTTTAAAACATCCACTCGGCGCTTTTTTTGGCACAAAACTCTTAAAAACATGTATATTACATGTGTTATTTTTTTTCAAAAAAAAAAAAGTCGAGAGGTTGGGTTTTCTAGGGTTTTCTCAAATTTTTAGGGTTTTCTATCTAGCATTGTCCTATATATATATATATATATATATATATATATATATATATATATATAGGGGACCACTAGAATGAGAACCACCTCCAGTTGTAAGAACCGCGAGAAGCACTTTCTGGCCATTAGATCAAGAAGATGGATGGATGAGATTAAAAGTATTTAAAAATAATATTAAGTATTTTTTGTCTTATTATATCTTTAATATTTTAATCCAAAAGGGTATTTAAGTAAATTACTCTATTTTGTCTTTTTGTCTTTATTGTTTTTTTATTACTTTTTGGTATTATTATATTAGATTTTTATTTTTTAAACATAGTTTTTTTATTAAGCATTATCAAATTCAGATTTATTTACAGATTTTTACGTTTAACGTTTTACGTTTTTACGCCCGGCCTTTTCACGCCTCGTTTTTTGACGCGCCGTTTTTACGCCCGGCTTTTTCACGCGTCGTTTTTTCAACGCGCCATTTTTACGTTTTACGCCCCAGTTTTTTACGTTAACGTTATTTACGTTTTACGAGTCGGTTTTTTATGTTTTACGCCCCGGTTTTTTACGTTAACGTTTTTTTACGTTTTACGCGCCGGTTTTTTACGTTAACGTTATTTACGTTTTACGTGCCGGTTTTTTACGTTTTACGCCCCGGTTTTTTACGTTAACTTTTTTTACGTTTTACGCGCCGGTTTTTTTACGTTAACGTTTTTTACGTTTTACTAAAAAAATTATGTTTTGCGATTTACCTAAAACTTTTAACGTTTTACGGAAAAAAATTTACGTTTTACGTTTTTACGTTAAAAAGTTTATGGTTTAACTTTTTTTTTACAAAAACGTTTTTACGCAAAAACGAACGCACCCAGAAAATCGCACACTCGGGATGTGTCTCAGATACTTTGTTATCATCATCGACGCCTCAAAAAAATCAAAAGAACGAGAGGATTCTTGAAAAAAACGAAGTTTTGGCTCAGATTTTCCGATAATCAGAGGCTGCAAAGTGGGGTTGCAGGTTCAAAACCCTACCCTCCACCATCTTTGTCGCGCCATCGTCAGTTTTTTTTTGCATCATCACAGCTGATTCAATAAGGCACCATATTCAACCGATTTAAACATTCAAAAGGATCAAGAACATCATTCAAACATATTCAAAACAGTTTCAAAAAAATTCAACAGATTCAACCCCCAGATTGAAGCAGATAAAACAAACCATCAAGAAAGACAAACCCACAAGATTCAAACCCAGATTCAACATAATCAACCCCGCATCAAAAACAGAGTTTTATCTCCGATGTTTTAACCCCAGATTCAACAGAATCAAACCCACAAATTCAAACCCACAAGACAAACCCACAAAGATTCAAACCCACAAGACAAACCCACAAGATTCAAACCCAGATTCAAACCCGATGTTTTATCTCCGATGAACGGTGCTGAACGGTGGCGGAGGAGACGGTGACGGTGGCGGAGGAGACGGCGGCGGCGACCAAGGTTTTATCTCCGATGAACGAGGGCAGAGAGGAAGGGAGGCAGAAACAGGGATGAACGAGGGTGGGAGAGAGAGAAACAGTGGTGGGCGACGGTTTCACCACCACCATCAATCATCATCATCATCATCATCATCTTCCACTGATTAACAGTGGTGGTCGCCGGCAAAGGTGAACCGGAAGGGGCAGGGGGTTTCTTTAGAATTTAGGAAGTGAAGTAGTCAAGTAGGTTGAGGAGAGGAGATGGAGTTTTAAAATGGTGGAGGAGAGAGACTACTGACAACTATAAATGAGGAGAGAGGGTGGGAAATGACATTTGGAGTAAATGACCATAATACCCTTTGGGGTGTCATAATCTAATTGGTTGAGATTGGTTCTCGCGGTTCTTACAACTGGAAGTGGTTCTTATTTTAGCGGCTCCATATATATATATATAGGGAGAGGATCATGAGAAAACTAGATATAAATGAGAAAACTAGAAAACTAACTAAAAACCACTAAAAAGGAGGGGGGAGACTTTTAATGAAGGAGGGGGGACTTTTAATGAAGGATGGGGGGACTTTTATTGAAGGAGGGGTAAAATTGGAAAAAAAAAATATATAACTTTTCAAACATTTCCCATTTCTCCATATGTTACCATTTTAAAACAAAAATGGCACCATAAGATCACAAATTTTTGTATCTTTCATTCAAGTATATTCGAGCATATTTTTTATGACATAAAAAAAGATTTATGCTGTCGTCTTGTTTTCAATACTATTATTATAGTAGTGCACATGTGCAATATAACATGTACTACAATTGCATTACATGCTTAAAATTAACCTTTTGATTCTAGTTTGGCTTTTAGGGTTAGTTTTTTTGGAGGTTTAGGATTAGGATTAGGTTTTTGGGTGTGGGGGGGAAGGGTGGTTTAGGTTTTTGGGGGGTGGGGGTGGGGGGGGGGGGTTTAGGTTTTTTTCGGGTTTATGTTTAGGGTATAGTTTTAGGTTTTCGGGAGGGTGGGGGGGTTAGGTTTTTGGGGGGGGGGGGGGTGGGGGGTTAGGCTTTTGGTGGGAGGGTGAATTTAGGTTTTTGGGGGGTGGGGTGGGGGGTTTAGGTTTTTGGGGGGTGTCGGTGGGGGGTGGGTTAAGTGGTTTAAGCTTTATGTATTAGTGCACATGTGCAGTACAACAAAAAAAAAAATTCTTTTTTTTTTGAATTTTTTTTTCCATACATAAAAAGTAGCGATTTTTCTATAAAAAATTGTAAAAAAAAAAATTTGGTATGTTTTTAGGTTTTTTTTAGGCTTTTTTGGTTAGTTTTTTTGTTTTCTCATGATCCATCCCCTATATATATATATATATATATATATATAGGGGAAGGTTTAAATGAGAACGCTAAATATTGTGAGAACCGTGAGAACAAATGAAAAAACTGCGAGAACTTGGTCAAAAACAATTTAAATTCAAAATTTTTTTCTACACTTATCATTATTATTCAAATACAATGTTAGAAATTTAATTTACACGTTTAAATTTACGTGAATTCGTAAAAAAAGAAAATTTACACATGTGTAAGTTTGCCATTTACACATGTGTAAATCTGTTATATTTACACATGTGTAAAAAATCTAAAAAGAGTGATTTTGAAAGAAGAAATGAATTATTTGATGTTGTAAATTCTTTTTTTGATGTTTTATCTTAATTACAATGAGGTTTGTATTAAAAAAAATGGTTTTGATTGGTTTTTCATTCGTTCTCACGGTTCTCGCAATATTTAGCGTTCTCAAGATAACCCTCCCCTATATATATATATATATATATATATATATAGGGGAAGAATGTATAGAAAACCCACTTTTGGTTAGAAAACCCGGGAAACTCAAAGCTCTCGGTGTTTTTTTTTGAAAAAATTTACACATGTTTTTAAGGGTTTTGGGCAAAAAAAATCAAAAAAGCGCCGAGTAGATATTTAAAAAAAAAATAAACAAGTTTTGGTGTAACATATGTTACATTCATCTGACATATGTTACTCCAGAAATTTGTTTATTTTTTAAAAAAATATTCACTCGGCGCTTTTTTGATTTTTTTGCCCAAAACCCTTAAAAACATGTATATAACATGTGTAAATTTTTTTTTAGAAAAAAAAATCGGGAGGTTAGAGTTTCCCAAGTTTTCTAAATTATAAGGGTTTTCTATAGATACTTCCATTATATATATATATATATATTGTGTGTGTGTGTGTGTGTCAAAAGAGTAAAATGAGAACCACCTTGAGTTGTGAAAATTATGATAATCAAGTCTTCCAAATGGTTTTTCCTAATTTTTTTTTATCAAAAATCTTTAAAAAAAAATCACTTGTTTCAGTAAAAAAATAAAAGTTAAAAAAATGTCGCATGCAAAAATTTACATCAGGTGTAAAAAAATCATCGACGTAACAAAATTTACATCAGGCGTATGCAAAACTTACATTAGGCATAACTACCGACTCGACAATTTTTTTTTGTTTTCTTTTTTTATATATGTGTTTATAATAATTTCATCTATGTTTGTGTAAATTTTTTTGGCCCAACTCGCATGAGAAATAGGAGTTCTCATCTGGGCTGGCAAATCGTGTCTTAGCAGGTTTAACAGGTATCTGATAACGCGAACAACAAAAAATTTAAACATGAATACGACTCGTTTAACTACTTTATATCCAATACCTATAAGACACATGCATATTTTATGCACCTAGAAGGAGAAATAATGGTTCACAACTTTCAAATTTTGATTATTTTTAAACACGTAAAAAATCACATGGTGTACTTTTCTGTTATCGTGTCCTAGCAGGTTACCTAAAGGTTACCTATTGCCAGCCCTAGTTCTCATAGTTCTCACAACTCGTGGTGGTTCTTTATTCAACTGAAACATACACACACACACATACACACCTTAGTTAAAGAAATCCAGAAAACTACATCTCCACCATCCATCTCACATGATCATTGATAGATATTAAAAAAGGTACAAAAAGTTTTTTCACACAAATGTACAATCTGACAAAAAGTGTAAAAGGTTAGAGTTTTCTATCTCTTCTCTTATCTGACAGAAACAAATGTGACAGCTGCATTGTTAGATAAAAATCTCGCTGTTAAAAACTGTAACATGTTTTTTTTTGTGTATTACAAAATAAAAACTTCGTAAATTATAAGTTTTAAATCCATACATTTCATATAATCTAAAAAACTGTTGTAAAAAACAATAAAAAGTGTTACAGGCGAGTTACAAAAAATGTGAACAACCGAAAAAATGTAACACATTCTATATTCTCTCTCCACTATTACGAAATGTGTGTTAATGTCAGAAAATGTTGCAGGTGTCAGTAAAAATGTTACAGCAAAAAGTATAACACGTGGCAGCATGATGGCCATCCATTAGGTTTTCAAAGTTTTTGCAACTCACATAATATATATATATATATATAGGGTAAGGTTCATGCGAGAACCACCCTTATTGCGAGAACTGCGAGAACCAATGTGAACACAAAAAAAAATCTAAAAAAAAAAAAATCAAAAAAGCACTAAAAAAAATTTTAATATTTTTTTTTAAAATCGCTATATTTCGTTACCATAAAAAAACTTTTTTTTTCGAGTAACAGTTATCCATGCACATGTGCATATGTATTATTACTTCGACAAATTCTGTAATTCGTTATCAGGAATATACAATTGCACTTTAATTTACAATACCATTCGTAATACACTACTTTTTACATTACCAATATTCAAAATGCACATGTGCATCATTAGGTATAACCATGATATAACGTGTTTTGGTACAAAAAGTTTGTGATTTTGAATGGAGAAGTAGGCCTATATACATGTTTTTTGGTTAGTTATATCTAGTGGTTGATGGTTTGGTTATAGTTGTCAATTTATGATGTAATATGTTGATTGGATGGTATAAATGGTGTTTACATACATGTAATAAAGTGAAAATATTGGTAATGGTATTGTATTATGGATGGTAGGAGGTAATGGTATTGTATTATGGATGGTAGGAGGTAATGGTAGTGTATTATGGATGGTATGATAGATGAAAGGGAAAGTGTATTCAAAGTAGTGTACCAAAACACCTTATTTCATGTTGATACATATAGATGCACATGTGCATTTCTAATATTGGTAATGTAAAAAGTATTGTATTACACATGGTAGTGTAAATGAAAGTGCAATTGTCTAATAGTTGTAATGAATTACGAAATTTGTCAAAGAAATAACAAAAATGCACATGTGCATGTTTGTGTATTATGGATAGAATGATAGATGAAAGAGAAAGTAGTGTACCAACACACCTTATTTCATATTGATACATATAGATGCACATGTGCATTTCTAATATTGTTAACGTAAAAAGTAGTGTATTACACGTGGTAGTGTAAATGAAAGTGCAATTGTCTAATATTTGTAATGAATTACGGAATTTGTCAAATAAATGATACAAATGCACATGTGCATGGATAATTATGACTCGATTTTTTTTTTGAATTTTTTTTTATTCTAAACGAAATATAGCGATTTTTACAAAAAAAATAGTAAAAAAAAAATTTTTTTGGTTGTTTTTTAGATATTACTGTTTGTGTTCACACTGGTTCTCGCGGTCCTCGCGGTTCTCGCAATAAAGGGTGGTTCCCGACGTACCCTTCTCCTATATATATATATATATAGGTACGGGATCAGGAGAGAATGGTGAAAAGTGTGAGAACGGATTCTGGCCGGCCACGTGGTATAACGCTCTAAATTATGTGCGGGGGTACGATTGTCATTGTCCATTTCCCATTAAATAATGGCGTTATGATTCCGTTGCCAAAAAAAATTAAATAGAAATGGCGTTTTCATCTTTATGCTAGTTTTACATGGCGTTTTTTTAAAAGTATTTTTTTTACGAATGACGTTTATGTTTGAATGGCGTTCTATGGATATCCAACAGATATGGCGTTTTTGTGTTTTTTACTTGTTTTAATTTAGTTCTTTAACCCTTTTTTTAATGTTGTTTATGTTTTAAATGGTTACTATTTGTTAATTATTCTAATCATGGCGTTTTCATTGATTTGCACAAATATTATAGAAAATCACACAACCAAACATGTAGATGCAATAATCTAAAGAGCAAAACACATTAGTCAACATTAAAATTTTACAATCCATGGCGTTTAAGCTAATCTACATAATCTGTCATCCTTTGTGCTATTCTCTTGTCCGTTGTGTCATACATTTCACGTATTTTTTATCCCCCTAAAGCCAAGAATTTTGTTACAGATTTTGTCAACATGTTATGTTTTCATTTTCGCTATGAAGCAGGATTTTTACAATGTATTTTGCCCTCAGTTCATTTAGCTGTCTTTGCTGTAGTTGATTTGGGGCATCTTCTTTTGCCAAACCGCTTCTCCAACCAGCTATATCCCCCATGTATGTGTCCATATGCCTCATTGCGAAAACCCCACAGTCGAGCACGTTAGACGTTGTCCTCCAATCCATCTTTTGTCTGACAATCTCCGCCTTGCTCATGATCTTATGCTTTGGGTGTTTTTTAAGACGCAAGTAGTTTGCAAAAGCAAGGTGCTGCAGTTTCACATTTTTTGCATATATTAGTATGGCGTTTTGTGAACATAGTTCCTACATACAAAGTTTTTAAGATACTTACCAACTTTTCCACCCATACAGCATACTTGTCTTCGATGCTGAGATTATCCTCTACAGTTCTGTTATCCAATACATCAACTCTTTCGTGTTTTATGTTGAAACAGACAAAATAGACATGTCTTGCCCATATTATTGGAATGAAGACCAGTTCATAATCTTTGATGGTTTTATTTTTCTGGTCTCCTTTGAAACTGGCATTTTTCAGAACAGTTTCCATGTTTCTGTTGAATTCTTTGTATCGATAAGTTGCTTTTGTCGTTTTGTCGTATGCCGGACGATTTTGTAATATTGAGTACCACATTTTAAACAACAAAACAATGTCCTAGTATAATTTCTTCAATTAAATATAGCAAAAGAGTTAACAGCAATATTTCTGTGCAAAATAACCTTGAGGGTGATTCTGGAGCCTTGTATCTTTCTTCATAGTTCAGGATATGTGCCCAACATAGAATAATTGAGACGTGTGCTTGAAATCCTAGTTTCATGCTTTCACAGATCACCCTCATGAGAAACTTTTCTCCCATCTTGAACACCCCAGTCCTAAAAAAAAACATCATTTGGCGTTTTAGTTATACAAACTCATTCTATTATAATACATGGCGTTTTGATCGTTTTTACATGCATATTCAAGTAAACGTGATAAATGGAAAGTTTGGCGTTTTATTTTGAGAGAAGTGTACATACTCGTATTCGCCGCATCCAGTGAAGATGTTTGTGGCAAGGTTATTTTCATGGTTCGTCCTTGGTTCATGTATAACCACTTGCCTCCTTACATAATGTGACAAACATGCCTTGCTCAATTTCTTATCTCTCTTGTCCTTTTCACCCACAATCTTTTTTGTTTATATTTTCATCTTTTTCAGCATCTTTATCAGCTTCTTCATCACCAGGCAGCTCTTTAGGGTTTAAAATTGTATTTTCTTGCATCAACTTTGTGATGTCTGGAGTTTTGTCCTCATAACCCTTCTCCTGCACATCTGACTTGTTTGGCGTTTTTGGTGGTGATGTGTTGATGGCGTTTTCATTTTGAGGTTTATTGGGTGTCTCTTCCTCTTCAAAAGTTTCCACGAGGTTTTTCCCAGCTGTAGATGGTGGCTGCTCATATGGCGTTTTATCAAACACTTCACCTTGTTGGTCAACATTTTTGTTTACCATCTCCCCTTCAGTCTTTTCTATTTCAGTGATGAATGTCTGACTGTATTGTGTTTCTGTTGGGGGATGTTTGGTGTCTTATCAAATACAGGCATTTTTAGGGTCTCTTCAGCAGGTTGCAGACGTTTTTTTATTGCTTTAATTGCTTCGTCCACCATCTTTGAATTATCTAGACCTTCTTTTATATCAATCATTTGTTTTAGATCTTGTCCAGGCAGCTCCAAAACCTCAGCAATATTCTTTTTAATTATTTTTCCCCATTGTATATTGAAATGTGATATTCAAGTGTCTTGAAATCACAACTCCATCTCTCAATATCGTTTTCGTTTATATCTTCATCTGATAATATAGTATCCTCATCATCATATATTGGGGCTGTTGTAGCAGTTGAGGGTTTGGCGTTTTGTTCTCCGGCCATATCTCTTTCTTTTTTTACTCTCGTATCCCCTTCTCCTTCCTCTTCTCCTTTTCCTTCTCCATCCCTTTCTGACTCCCCTTCCTCTTCTCCTTTTCCTTCTCCTTCCCCTTTTCCCTTTTCCTTCTCCTTCTCCTTCTCCTTTTTCTTCATTTTCAACTTCAATGGCGTTTTCATGAACTCTTTCCACTTCAGTGGCGTTTTCATCAACTGTTTACACTTCAATGGCATTTTCTTTTCCAGCCATCTCCTTCTCCCCACTTCTTCTTCATTTTCACCTCCTCCTTCTCCTTCATTTTCAACTTCTTTGGCGTTTTCATCAACTGTTTGCACTTCAATGGCGTTTTCTATTCCAGCCATCTCCTTCTCCCCTTCTTCTTCTTCTTCTTCTTCTTCATTTTCACCTCCTAGTACCACCTCATTTTCAACCTCAGTTTCATATTTACCTTGTTCTCTTTCAGCTGGCACTTCCTTGGCGTTTTCATCAACAAATTTTGAGATGTTCTCCAACAATGTCAGACATTGTGAGTATTTAGTGTGTACCAGGAGGCTGTTTGGGTATTCAGTATTTGACTGTTTTAACAATGTGCTCACTTTATTGTAACAGTCTTCTAACTCTTTGTATGCCCCATCCAATTTATCAGCCGTTTCCTGTTAAATTAAAAAAAAAGGATTTTGTTGATCATGGCATTTTGTGGTTTTTATTAAATTTATTATTTGAACAACACACCTTTTCAGTTTCATTATTTTGTTCTTCTTCATCAGCAAAAATGTTGTCATACTGTGTTACTCCTCTGACAAGAGCATGGTTCCCTGATGCAGAAACTTCAAACATCATTTCCCGGCTTTGTCTATCCTCATTCATCATCCTTTGAAGCGAAGCCTCTTCATCCTCATTATCTTCATTCTCATTCTCATTCTCATCATTGATGTGCATGGCGTTTTGCACAACATGGTGGAGCCCAACATAATCATAATGATCATCATGATCAAAACCATCATCATCACCAAACTCACCATCATCGTTATCAGCATGGTCATCAACGTTGTCAACATCGTCTTCATCTTCATTCTCAACATCATCACCATCAGCTTCATCATCAACAGCAACCTGCATTTTTCTTGTTTTTTTTGGGTTTGCCTTCCTTAGCCTTTTTAACTCTTTTTCCTTTTTACTTCATTGCCAACAAGGCGTTTTGCCATTGCACTCTCATACAAGTCAATAGTATCTGTTGTAACCCACTCAATTGGGTATCCTTCTTTTCGGTCCCATTTTTTTTCTATTGCAAGCATCGTTCACCAAGGCAAGCTGTAACAAAATAGATTTTTCAAATGACAAATATTTTTGGCGTTTTAATGACACACAAATGATATATGTTATATAGGGAAATTTTATTCTTACCACAAGTATGATCAGTGGCCCTGTGTAATGCTTTGTTGGAGACCATGCGGTTTTGGCGTGTTACAAGCATTGGATGATATAAGCACACCAGTTCATTTGGTTTATTTGAACGTCTGGTGTAATGTTGTGCAAGAACTGTTTGTTGACAACTGGATTGTCACTTGCATGCCCCATTATAGTGAAGAATGCTACAAAGAAATTTAGGCAGAAGTCTCTCCCAAAGCCATGCATCACAGGCAAAATGTCATCAAAGTATAGCTTCACACTTGGTCTTTTAACCCAGTCAAACCCTTCGAACTATGATTTCCACCCTGCCACCACCTGGTCTTTAGTTGTTGGTCTTTTTTTTCATGTTCACGGGCACCTATAACAACCCTTCCTAAAATACTTATAACACCCTTGTACGCCCTAAAATACATCCCGTATACGAAAAACGACCCTAAATATCTTTAATTTTACAAAAATTAAATAAAATCAAAATCAGGGGTGCGCTCGCGGGGCGCGACCCCCTTGTCCATTTTTGTCGTGGGTCGCGACCTAGTGCCACCAGGCTCAACCCGGTTACGACACGTGGCCTATGACTCGATGTGGCTAGGGTTTTGACTCAGCCAAGCTACGCCCTATTAGACCTAGCTCGCGGGGCGCGAGAGACCCTTGTGTCTCTTTCGCGGGCCGCCAGGGACTCGTTAAACAGCCCTATAAATGGGAACGATCGGCTTCAGTCGAAATCGTTCAGAAAATTTAAATTCTCTCTCAATCTCTGATAGTATAAGTAATTCCTGGGTATTATACCCACTAAAATAACGAAGCTCTACCTCGATGTAAGTATCATAACCCCCGGTTACGTATTAGATAAGCTGCCCGATTGATCTAGTGCTCTGTAACGCCTGTCGAGGCTCTGCCTGACGTAGTCGTTGGAGTTCTGTCTCGGGGAGGGTATAACTAATGTAAAATGGGTTATTATACTAACGCGTGTGCATTGTTTTAATTAATAGATTATAACCAGGAAGTCACAAAGGAAATACCTAAAGTAGCAATGTGAGTAATCTCCTTTTTGTGTAAAACTGTTTTTACAAAACCTCAAATGTTTAACTTATATTTCACAGTGATTGAGTATTTGTAATTCTACAATTATCGTCGGTATGTTGGGGTTTTATGTACAAAATTTGTTACTACACTGTGAGTAGTAACATGACCACCAGTCAGGATTGACAGTACCGTGGGTGGTAATTAAAGTAGATGTAAACAAATGTAATTGCTGGATTGCCCTCAATACTGTAAAATGATAAAACCTGTTTTGATTAAACTGGGATTCACTCGCCAGTATTTCTTGCTGATAAAATGTTTTTAAACGCGTTTCAGGTAACAAAATGTGAAAGCCAATTAGAAGTCAGCTGGACAACACTGAAGGCTTGGAAAAGTGGCTATAAAAGTTACCTAAATAAAAAAAATGTTTTATTTTCAATAAAATAGGGTTTAACCCTATAATATGATGTACTAAAAACTTGGGTTTTTCCCATGTGTTTAATCTTATAAAAATGTGGTATTTTACTCTGATAAAATGTTTCCTAACTACGGTCCTGATGTAATTTCCGCTGCCAAAATGCATAAACATCGATACCACCATCTCTGAGTAGGCCGCGGCCGCCCGCCTCCCGAGGCAGGGGTCGGGGGTTGCGACAGAAGGTGGTATCAGAGCTACAGCCACTAATTTCAGCCACAGAAGTGTTCTGCTGACACCAAAATTTTAAATTGTGTTTGGAAATAATTATGTGAATATCTGTATATTATTGTTTTGTGTTATTTGACAATTTGTTAGTTTACAGTATGAGTGATCAAGGTCCGTCAGACGCTTATCATCAACTGTCTAGCTCTCCTAGAGATGAAGGAACGTCTTCCTAGCCTACCCCTCGGGGTATTCAGCTGACACAGAAGAGGGAATCTTTATATTTAAGGCGCAATCCGGAGAGCCATTCCATACAAAAAAGAGAGGATGGTTCAGTCGGGGAGCTCATGAGCGTAGGAAAAGAATGAGGAAGTTACAGCAACAGAGGGCTTTAGCAGCTGCAAATAGGGAAATGAACGCACAGACCCAAGATATACTCAATATGCGATTGGCCAATTTTCACATATTAGCCACTGCTGCCGCAGACCCAAACTTAGAACAAATCATTGCACCACAGCCAATACCCTTGTTCCCAACACAACCCATGGAAATAGAACCAAACCCAGGATACCAAATTCCCTTACCTGCCTTCGACCCAACTGAAATCCCTAGAATCCCAGCACCCCATCCTCCAGATTATGACCCATGGTTTGACGATCATAGGAATTACCCAGAACTCCACCCACAGGAGGAACCCATACAAAACCCAGTAGCACCCTACCCAAACCTTGACCCGCTAGATCCTTACTGGGATAATGACCAATATATTCGAGAGATCCTAGAAAACCCATACCCATACGAAGAACCAATGCCACAGTACCCTGACCCAATACCAGCACCCGTACCACCCATGAGCACCGAGAACGTGCAGGAACTCTGCACTTTTGGTGAGGAGTTGTTAGATGAAATTGAAAAAATAAGGCAAATATGGGAGAGGCTCGTTTGGAAATACGACGAGCGTAACATGCAATATTGGATGAACCCCTAGTAACAATAATAGTATATATATATATATATATATATATAGAAACGAGATCAGGAGAAAACGCTCAAAAGTGTGAGAACAGTGAGAACGCATCCTGGCCCAACACGTGTCACACGGCATAGAGAAGGGCGGATGGGCTTTTTTGTCCTTTCATCTTCTGCTTTTCCAGTTCCGCTTTTTCGAATATTGTTTAAATTTTTGGGGTTTAAGATTTTTGGCGTTAACCAAATTCAATAATTAATGGCGTTTTAATGGATTCATTGTATTAACATTTTGGCGTTTATGGCCTTTATGGCGTTTATTCAAATCATATGCCATTGGAATCCAGTGGGTCAGGAAATCTATCTGAATGGCGTTTTTCAAGGCGTTTTAAAAAGATGGCCCATTGTTCTATTATTTTTTATAAACATTTTGGCTTTTGTGGTATCTTGGTGTTTTACAATTGTTAGATTATATTTCAGCCACAGTAAAAAAAAATACAAGCGAAGAAATTAAATTAAAAATCCTAATCGGATCTCTCTTCACAATCTTCACTGTCATCAGTCTCTCTGTTCTTAAATAGTACAAGAACTGTCACAAAAAATATGGCGTTTTATGTAAAACTTAACAAACCCATCGGTTTGTTTATTTTGCCTGCTCGTCTGTTGAAGTGGCCTTTTTGTGGATGTTTGGGGACATAGATCTATGACGTGTGTGTGGGTTTTTCGCTTTTTCTTCATGTTGATCTTCATATTTATAATCAACCCACTCTTAAGTGTCATTGATCTCTTCTCCTCATCCAAGCTTTCTTCAAGAACAAAAAATACAAAATGCCATATGACTGGCATCAGTATTTTTTTCTTGAATTTTTGTCCATCTCATGCAGCAAAATCTTACTGAGTTACTCGCCTCCGCTAACAATTCATTCAGTGAAACTTCACGAATAACAATACTAAATATCCAAGAAAGCATATTAGCCATCTTTGATTTTTTTTGGCGTTTTACAGTGAGTGGTATTTAGTAGTATTGGCGTTTGTTTTTTTTGTTTGATCAAATGGAAGTTGCTGAGACGTATCATTTTGTAGGATCTCTTTTTGGCGCCTAAGTTAGGCGGTGTGCTATTATAATAAAGTATTAGTCTTTTCAGTTACTGTTTGTAATTATTGTTTTTGACAAGCTTTATCTCTGAAGTCTGTAACACGTCCCATCTTTCAAGTTTGGCGTTTTAGATTCTAATATAATAAATTTTGCCTATCTTCAGTATTACTGATTTGCAGTTACTGTTTCTAGTTATATTTTCAAGTTTGTTTTTTATTTATTTTATTATTTTATTTTTTGGTTTTTTATAATACTTTTCCAAAGTAATTTTATGATGGTTTGACAAACGCCAAAGGTGTAAGACATTTGGCTTTTTGGCGTTTTTATTAGATATGACGTTGTTATTATATAACAATCAGCTGAAAAAGAAAATTAAACAAAATAAATATTGATCTTCCAAATCTTCACTGTCACCAGTCTCTTTCTTCTTTTGATGCATCTTCACTGGCTGTTTCAACTTTCGTATGATTTTTTTTATTTTTGTTTTTTGAAGTAGTTTTTTTGTCGCCGTTTTTGGAAACACAAAGTCTGAAATCAGTCTTTTTTTCTATAATTTTTGTCCATCTCATGCAGCAAAATGTTATTGAGTTTACACCCTTTCAACCAAAATGTTATCTTTTTTGGCGTTTTACGAGAAAAAGAACACCACAAAATAAACGATTTTAAAACTGTAAATTTGATCATGCTAAAATCAATAAAGTGTTGTTGTATGGTGATGGATAACGTTGTTAATCCTCAGTTAAGAAAGATAACTGACAATGTTGTCTACCCCATACAGCTACAGTTTATTGTCAACAATATATTTGATGTTTGGGTTTTCTAGCGTTTATCAGACGAATGATATATATTAAATATGGCGTTTGGGGTTTTTGTGTGTGTTTTTAATTGAAGGTCTGAGTTGTTGTATATATAGGATTTTTTTGGCGTTTTTTTAGGCGGGATTTTACTCTAATTAAGTTTGGCGTTTTATATGTAATGGCGTTTTTAGTTAGAATGGTGTGTGATTTTTGTTTTGGCGTTTTAGTTTCATGAGATGGCGTTTTGTTTGGAGTAGTCAAAAGACGCTTTTACCCTTAATGAAGCGCGTCCACGTAATAAAATAGATGTTATTTACGAAAACGCCACCGCGCCAATCTAGTCCATAGATTGTTTTGATCGGACGATCCATAAGCGTTCTCACACTTTCCACCGTTTTCTCTAAATCCTGACCCTATATATATATGTGTGTGTGTGTAGGTTGAAAAAAAACTATACTAAAATAGATAATCCAATAAGTACTGATGCATAACTAGTATTGTATTTTAAATTCCAATTACGGTTTGTAATAGATGCATATATATAAAATAGAGTAAATGTCGCAATGCACGACGATTTTGATCAATGTGTTTGTCTGTGTGATTGTTTACATTAAATCTTATTTTGTGATATTAATACCTGGTAAATGTTTATAATTCAGATGGACAACGAAGTAAATCAAGAAAACCATAATAACGATAATAACGGGAACCAATTAGATAACAGTTCCGTTCAACATATAGTGGCACAAGGAATCATAGATGCTATGCCTAATATCATCCAAGCTGTTAGAGAAGCTGAAAATAATAAAAGTAACAGTGGAAGTAAACGACCACCTACTGAACCCAATCACAGCGTAAACAATGGACCATTACTTCAATTGCTTATTCCAAAAAGAAGAAGAACCATGTCTTATGGTTGTTCTTACAAAGAATTCTGGTCTTGCAAACCGATAGAATTCTCTGGCAACGAAGGAGCCATTGCAGCCCTACGCTGGATAGAAAAGACTGAGGCAGTCTTAAAAATAAGCAAGTGTGCAGAGGAAGATAAAATCATGTTTGCTTCCAATCTTCTTCAGAATGCAGCTCTAGAATGGTGGAACACTATTCTCCAGTCTATGGGAAGTGACAGAACCTATAATATGGAATGGACTAAGTTTAAGAATATGGTTGAAAGGAAATTTTGTCCTCCCAATGAAAAGGAACAGATAGATAATAAGTTTCTAAACCTTAGAATGACTGGAATAGACTGTAAGGGTTACACTACCGTATTATTCGAATATGCTAGAATTGTGCCAACCCTAGCTTCACCTGAACCAGTATTAATCTCCCGTTACATTTGGGATTAATCAGTGAGATTAGACACGTAGTCAAGGCCGCTAGACCACTAACTATATAAGAAGCTGTAGAACTAGCAAATACCTTGACTGATGAACTAGTACGTATGCAAGAAGAAAACCAGAGGAAGAACCTAGCTCAAAGGCTTACCCAGGAATTTCGCTACGGTAATTCCAACCGTGGGAAAAACGTAGATTCTACTTCTACACCATACTGTAAGGCCTGCAAGAGGAAGCATGCAGGAAGATGCTCTACATACTGTAACTACTGCAAGATACCGGGACATAAGGAAGAAGACTGTAGGAAGAAACCCAGCAATGGAGTATGCTTCAATTGTGGAGAAAAAGGTCATATTAAGCCGAACTGTCCGAAACTAACTCCAGCCATGAACAACAAGACTACTAAGAATGCTAGAACATTTGTTCTAACTGCAGAAGAAGCAAAGATGATTCCGGACGTGATTGCCGGTACGTTTTTAGTTAATGATGTTTTTGCTAAAGTATTATTTGACTCTGGTGCGAACCAAAGTTTTATTAATACTTCATTCTGCAAACTTTTCAATCAACCATTAACTAAACTTCAACAAGAAAGTCCAGTAGAGACGGCAAATGGAGAATCCACTAGGATTACAGAAATCTAGCAGGGAGCAAGAATAGAAATTTTAAAACATAATTTTATTGCTAACATTTACCTAATGAATCTGGCTGGATTTAATATTGTATTAGGAATGGATTGGTTAGTAGCCAATAAAGCCAGTATTTTATGTGATCAAAAGTCAATACAATTAAATTCACCAAGGGGTGAAAAGATCACAATTAAAGGAAATAAGTCATCTCAACCCACGAAATTCATCTCTGTAATAAAAACAGCCGGTTATGCAAGAAAAGGATCACTAGTGTATATGATTTCCATAATCATTAACACTAAAGGAAAAGAATTGAAAAATATTCCCGTAGTATCTCAATTCTCAGATGTTTTCCCAGAAGAATTACCAGGACTACCACCAGATAGAGATTCAGAATCCACCTGCTACCAGGAACAGCACCAATTGCCAAGGCACCTTACCGTTTGGCACCCGCATAAATGCAAGAACTAAAGAAACAGTTAGATGAACTTTTGGAGAAAGGATTCATACAGCCCAGTTCATCGCCGTGGGGAGCACCGATCTTGTTTGTCAAGAAGAAAGACGGGTCAATGCGTATGTGCATTGACTACCGAGAATTGAACAAAGTCACGATAAAAAATCGGTACCCATTACCAAGAATCGATGATCTGTTTGATCAATTGCAAAGAGCTCGATTCTTTTCAAAGATCGATTTACGCTAAGGGTATTATCAATTAAAGGTTCAGGAAAAGGACACTCATAAGACCGCCTTCAGAACAAGGTATGGACATTATGAATTTACAGTCATGCCATTTGGTCTAACCAATGCCCCAGCCGCATTTATGGACATGATGAACCGAATATGTAAGCCATATTTGGATAAATTCATAATTGTCTTTATAGATGGTATTCTCATTTACTCTAAGAGTAAAGTGGAACATGCAGCGCATCTGCATGCACTCCTAAATTTGCTGAGAAAAGAAAAGCTTTATTCTAAATTTTCAAAATGCGAATTTTGGTTAGAAGAAGTGTAATCATGGTATGCCTCGCGACATCATCTCTGATCGTGATGCTCGGTTTACCTCGCGAATGTGGGAAACGTTTCAAACGACACTCGGTACATCAGTTAATCTAAGTACCGCTTTCCACCCTCAAACCGACGGTCAGACTGAAAGAACGATTCGTACTCTTGAAGACATGCTCCGTTCGTGTGTCATAGACTTCGGTGGTAATTGGGACAAATACCTGCCATTAGTCGAATTCTCGTATAACAACAGCTATCATTCGAGCATTCAAATGGCACCATTCGAGGCTTTATATGGAAGAAGATGTCGATCGCCTATTGTGTGGCACGAGACCGGTCATTCGCAATTAACCGGTCCTGAGCTACTACAAGAAACGACAGACAAAATTTTCCAAATTCGAGACAACTTGGTAAAAGCTCGGAATCGACAGAAAAGTTACGCCGATAAACGACGCAAGCCCCTTGAATTTGACGTTGGTGACTACGTACTCCTAAAGGTATCACCTTGGAAGGGTGTGGTCCGATTCGGCAAGAAAGGAAAGCTCGCGCCTCGATATGTTGGACCTTTTAGGATTCTGGAAAGAATCGGAAAAGTCGCCTACAGACTCGAACTACCGGAGGAACTTAGTAACATCCATCCGACTTTCCAGGTGTCAAACCTCCGAAAGTGCCTAGCCAACCACGACATACATGTTTCACTCGATGATCTGCAAGTGAACGAAACATTACACTTCGTGGAGAAGCATGTCGAAATCATGGATCGCCAAACCAAGCAACTCAGACGCTCTCGCATTCCTATTGTGAAAGTCCGATGGGAAGGCAAACGAGGCGCCGAGTTCACTTGGGAACTCGAAAGCGACATGAAGGCGAAGTACCCGCTGTTATTTAATGAGAAAGTCTAGAGAGAGAAAGTGCTCCATGTGATTCACGGTGTTGTTCAACTTCCAGCCTAATTTCGGGACGAAATTCCCTAAACAAGGGGAGGCTGTAACACCCCGTGTTTTCGGAAGTCAAAGTCAAAGTCAAGGTCGAAGTCAATGACCGATTTCGCGCGACTTGACTTATAGTAGGTTTCTTTTGTATGATTATTTTAGTTGTATTATATGGAGTAAGTGTCAATAATTACAAAGATCGACGTGTGTTATTCGCAATCTAATCGACTTACGACTGTGGACAATAGGCAGTAACAATGCGATAAAGTTAACTAAACGATAATCAAACTATGCTAATCAAATCGACATCGAATCGAATCGTGACTCGAACTATGTATTTTAATTATTGTTATACGTGTGTGTGTGCCTTATGTGTTACTCGTGCATGTTTTAATTTTGTTGTGTTGTGGTACTCAATCGAATCGCAATCGAACTCGAAACGCAATCGAACTCAGTCGAAATCGAACTATGTGCTAGATATAGTAGTTGGGACTAAAAGTAATTTGAGTAGGAAAATCTATTGCATCACATCGATCGCAATCGGAATCGAACCAGCAAAAATCGTCGCGTCAAAAACACACACCAAGTGCCATCTGGCCGGATAGCCATCCGACCGGATAGCCACTTGGTAAAGGGTGTCAGGTGCCATCCGACCGAGATGCCATCCGACCGGACAGTCATCCGGGCGATGTGCTATCCGACCAGACAGCCCTTTCCTCTTTTGGAATCCTATAAATACCTGTGTGACTTTCATTCTTTCCACTTTTGGAATCCCTTGTCTGACCAGCACGCTCAGCTTACCTTTTCTTCGATTTCTCTCAATCCAGGTAAGATCTCGTCCTAAATCTTATACTTTCTTGATCTACACGCACTCCTAGACCTTTCTATCTTTTGAATCTTAACTTTTAACCTTGAAATCGCTAGATTTGGGGTGTTCTAGGATGATGTCATCATGAGTTCTTGAAGAACTTCTTATTTTGGCCTCAATCCACCAAGAACAACTCAGATCTGATAGATTTCCACATAAATACACAAAGATCTCGCGTAGATCTAAGCTTAAACATAGCAAAAAAGGATTGAAAGATGGTTTCTAACTTTCTTTCAACTCTTTTACACTCAATGCACTCAAAATCGATAAAATCGGACCTTGTTCTAGTCTTCTACTCATTCTTAGTGTGGTACTAGTCCCAGATCTGTATTCTACTCACGAGACTACCGATTCCGGGTTAAACAAGAACAACCATCTTGAACCGGTTAACTGGCCGAACTAGGGTGATTCCTGGTCGGTTTGGTCACTTGGGTTAAGATGAGGTTTCGTTGGTTGACACGTTGTCAAAGTGTCTCGAAAAAACGACAAACAATCAAAACGACCAAGTGTAAGACGAACGGAACAACTGGAACGGAATGCTGTCCGAACGGATTGATGTCCGAACGGATAGGTCACCCGAACGGATTGCTGTCCGAACGGATAACACCTTGGGTCCCACACTTAGTCAACTTATTCTAGAAGTTTGAGTATTGAACGAATTGCCATCCGATCGAACTACCATCCGATCGGATTACTCTTCGGATCATGAGATACTAAGACTTTAAAGACTTAAACAATTTTCAACATGTTCATTAACAGGATTGCCACCCGGTTGAATGGACATCCGACTGAGTGGCTCTCCCGCTAAAAATTGTTTTCACTAAGTAATCTCATCACTAAGGTCGCCGTCCGACCGGACTACCGTCCGACCGGATGACAATCCGAACGGATTGCTGTCCGAACGATTGACCGTCCGATCGACCGACTTGAAGGATAGTGATACTTCAATGTTTTCAAAATGCTACAACGAAAACTTCCAAAGTCAAGCCATCGTACACAAACACTTTCATCTCATAGGAAGAAACAATCCACTCGAATTGTCATCCGACTGGACTACCGTCCGACCGGATGACCATCCGAACGAATTGTCATCCGCGCGGATTGCCGTCCGATCGGATTACCATCCGACCGAACAGCTATCCGACCCACTCACACTTTGTATCGTTTTACATGTCACTTATCGTTATGCTATCAATCCATTCAGGCTAACTTTACTCGCTAAGCGCTCCCTTCAATCCATCAACCGCTGTGAGTATACTCGATCCCTTTTTGCTTTAAGCACTTTTGGGTGTTACATACGTTACAACTATTCAAATCACATCAAACACACTACTTAATACTATTTGAACGCTAACCGTTAATGCATGTTATACGTGGCTTATGAATGCTTGTTTGTTATGTTTACATATGGAATGCTGTCTACCTGCCTTAGCAACGATAGTACTATAGTTTGGACTCAGCACCCGTTCACTCGGGGGTTGTTAAGGACAATTACTTGCATGGATTACAGTGGTAAACATGTATTGCGAACTGCCCCGGGCAGTCAACTCGTAGTCACTGGTATCGATGGATCTATGTCGATAACTAACGTGCTTCATTTCACTATGTGTACGTGCTGGTTATGCGTAAACGAATTCGAACTCTATATGCTATTATCAAACTTGTATGCTCACCTTTACATTATATGTATTGACTTTATTTTAACGTATGTGACAGGTGCTTAGGTTGTTTCTATGCTTAGCTTGCTGGTGATGAAATTGAGGCTAGGGAAGGAGTCTAGAAACTAATAAACAATTTTACTCTTTTAAATCTGAGTTGTCGAAACATAATGATTTGCCTAGACTTTATCTGTAATAATTTGTTTACTATTTGAGACATGGTATGGGACATGTTATTATAAATTGAATGGTAATGATAATTGTTATGGAAACTTCTGGACAATCTGTTTCGCTCAGTGCCATGCCCCGATGTTTCCGCCATCGGTTGGGGTGTGACAGATTGGTATCAGAGCCATAACTATAGAGAATTAGGCAAGACATGACCTAGTCCGGGTCGATGTCTTAGATACCTAGTCTATAGTTAGGAACCAACAGACCGACTTGTGCGTATCCGTTAGGGATTATGCATGAGCTCCCTGCTATCACTCGCTATTCTCGCTTATTCTACACTATCACTGCACTCGAATTTTCAATTATGAATGAGCAATAAAGTCGAGAATAGTTGTGAAATCCGCAAACTCTCGACTAAAGTTGCCTAATCAACCCGTATTTTATCTACAAATGGGGAGAATTATGCCAAATCAGGAGTGAAATCCATATTTTGATGAATAATCTCCTCTATTTTACTAAAACGGGGACCAAGTTGTTAAGCTAGGGGTGAAAGCCTAACCTTGACTTCTAGTTCCGCTCATTTTACAAAACTCTCACAGAAGTTTCGACAGACTCCAACGACCTGAAGTCACAATATGACTACCGGGATGTGTACCAACGCCCAAGAATCGAGGCAAAGGCATAGTCCTGGAAGTCAAACGTGTACAACGGATCCTTGTGAATAGTTGAATTACTTTGGTTAGTCGAAGTCTACTAGCCGCAGACAATTTACTTCTCGAATTTTATTTGTGTTGATTCTGAGCCCGCAACTGCTGGCTCTGATGTTTCGTCAATTTTATGTGCTTATTTATGTGTTTACCTGTTTATGTGTTAAAATTTTGGAGATTTACTCGATTTTTGCTTTCACTTCGATCGACACGTACGACTCGCACTGCATCTCTATCTCTGTACGCTGCCAAATCGCCAAATTATGGACGACCTTATGCTACGATATACGCTTATACTACGCTAATCGATATACTAAACGCGAACGCTGTATTCGAACAAATCGCGGACTTTAAATGATAGGTTTCTGTATTCTGACTGCATCTGGTAATTACATGCTTCTCTGATTCTGTGCTCTACGTGCTTATGTGCTTCTGTGTTTATGTGAATCTGTGATTACGTGCTTATGTGCTTATGTGATACGTGTCACATTGCGTGTTTCTGAGCTTTAGTAAGTAGTAGACGTGTGGGGTGAGATTCGAATACAATGTGTTGAGTCCTATGACGATGTCTGTTGCAGACAATGTCATTTGGATCCCGTCATTCCTTACTTTCTCGTCTAGAAAAGAGAGACCGACGCCTTGCTGCCATCATCGCTAAAAGTGTGGCAAAGGCTGTGAGTGATGTTTATGAGAACGCCAGCAAATCGTCTGAGGAGTCGAGAATCGAAGCTCCTAAAGCTACCGCTAAAGCCTTCAATTTCAAGCAATTCAAGTCGTGTGGGCCAAAACAATTTACTGGCGAAGGAGGTCCTACTGCACTATTCCAATGGTTTGATTCCATAGAGGTCACTCTACAACAAAGTGGTTGCCCCGATGACCTCCGAACTCTGAACGCTACCGGCGTTTTCCAGTCCCGTGCATTGGACTGGTGGACGGCCGAGAGAAACAAGAGAGGGAACGATGCAGCCTACGGTCTGTCGTGGGACGAGCTCAAGGAAGTCATGCTGGAAGAATTCTGCCCTCCTCATGAACGCCAAAAGCTAGAAGATGAATTTTGGCACATACAGCAGAAGGTAGGTGACAATGCTGCTCTCACTGCTCGCTTCAAGCAGCTCAGCATCATCTGTCCTGATCAAGTCAAGACTCCGGAGATCACAATCAATAAGTATATCCGGGCCCTGCCTGACTGTGTTGCCGATTTCGTGCAAGCGGCTAAGACTACGACGATCGAAGAGACTTATCTACTGGCCGCTGAAATCAATGACAAACGGGTCAAGGCTGGTGTCTGGGATAAAACTTCAAAGCACCTGCATCAAGCTACCGCCACCGCACCAACTGCTGAAACCACCACCTCATCGAGCAACAAGAGGAAGAACAAGAGAAAGAACAGCTCCAGCAACAAGAACTGTGCGATCACTGCTGCACCGATTCAAGCTGTGCCAACTCAACAGCGTCAAGTGGCGGCGCCTGTGGCAAATGCACCACCTGCTAAACGTGCATACACTGGGCCACACCCGCTCTGCCCTACTTGTACCTACCATCACCCGACTGCCATTGCTTGCCGTTTTTGTGCTCATTGCAATATGTACGGCCATTTCACTACCAGCTGCCGTATTCGACAAGCTCCTGCTCATCAAGCTCTACTCACCGCCCCTCAGGGTCAACAAGCTCCTCCGGCACCCGCGGTCAACGCTAGAGCCTGCTTCACATGTGGTGATCCTAACCATTTCGCCAATATGTGCCCGAACAGGGTTGTGAAGCAAGAGCCTCAGCAGCAGCAACACCAGCAGCAACAGCAACAACAAGCAGCACGCGCACGAACTTTCAATATCAACGTGCATCAAGCCCAAGCCGACAACAACGTGGTTAATGGTACGTTCCTTGTGAATGGTATTTATGCTTCGTGTTTATTTGATACTGGTGCCGATAATTTCTTTGTGTCGTTCGAATTCGAGAAACTCCTTAGTCGTAAACGCTCTCAACTCTCCTCGACGTTTGATGTTGAAGTCACTACCGGAAGAACCGTACCGTTAATTCTGTTCTCCGTGATTGTACTCTTGAGCTCAACAATCACATTTTCCCAATCGACCTTATTCCGATGCAACTCGGAAGTTTCGATGTCATAGTAGGCATGGACTTTCTTCGCGAAAACCATGCTGAAGTTGTGTGCTTCGACAAGATGATTCGATTCTCGCTCGTGAATGGTGATTTATTGTGTGTTTACGGTGAAACCGCTTCAAAAGGTCTCAAGCTCATGTCATGTATCCAAGCTAGAAGTATCTCCGCAAGGAATACAGAGCTTTCTTGGCTAACATTGTAGTAGCGGAGAAGGAAAAGAAAGAGAAGAAGGAAGTAAAAGATGTTCCTGTGGTTCGAGAATTCCCTAATGTTTTTCCAGAGGATCTTCCCGGACTACCTCCAAGTCGTGATATCGACTTTTGTATCGACCTCATTCCTGGAGCCAACCCTATTGCCAAAGCTCCCTACCGACTCGCGCCATCCGAAATGCGCGAACTCTCAAACCAACTCCAGGAATTGCTTGAGAAAGGCTTTATTCGCCCGAGCACCTCTCCTTGGGGCGCACCAGTCCTTTTCGTCAAAAAGAAGGATGGGTCGTTCTGGATGTGCATCGACTATCGGGAGTTGAATAAGTTAACTATCAAGAACCACTATCCCCTACCCCGCATCGATGATTTGTTTTATCAACTACAAGGCGCTACGTATTTCTCGAAGATCGATCTACGTTCAGGCTATCATCAACTACGCATACAAGAGGAGGATATACCCAAAACAGTGTTTCGAACTCGATATGGCCACTACGAATTCGTTGTTATGCCCTTTGGCTTAACCAACGCACCCGGGGTTTTCATGGATCTGATGAATCGCGTGTGTAAACCATATCTCGACCGTTTCGTCATCGTATTCATCGACGATGTCTTGATCTATTCCAAATCGAAAGCCGAACACGCGCAACATCTACGTTTGGTTCTCGAGCTACTCCAGGGGAACCAACTCTATGCCAAGTTCTCCAAGTGTGAATTCAGGTTGGAGGAAGTTCAGTTTCTGGGTCACATTGTTAATAGTCAAGGTATTCACGTCGATCCTACGAAGATTGAAGCTGTTAAGAGCTGGATAACGCCTAAGTACCCGTCTGAAGTTCGTTCTTTTCTCGGACTAGCGGGCTATTATCGGCGATTTATCGAAGGATTCTCAATGATCGTTGTGCCGCTTACCGCGCTCACGCATAAGGACAAGTCTTTTGTTTGGGGAACTGAACAAGAGTCTGCCTTTCGAACCCTCAAGCTTAAGCTTTGCAATGATCCTGTTCTCACACTACCCGACGGAAACGACGATTTCATTGTCTACTGTGATGCTTCCAACCTTGGTCTCGGATGTGTACTCATGCAACGAGACAAGGTTATAGCTTACGCATCTCGACAGCTCAAAATCCACGAGAAGAACTATACAACCCATGATCTCGAGCTAGGCGCAATTGTTTTTGCATTAAAGATTTGGCGACACTACCTGTATGGTACTAAGTGTACGATCTTCACCGATCATAGGAGCCTACAACATATCTTTAATCAGAAGGAACTAAATATGCGTCAACGCCGATGGGTGGAACTTCTCAACGATTACGACTGTGAGATTCGTTATCACCCAGGCAAAGCGAATGTTGTTGCCGACACACTCAGCAGACGGAGTTTTCTGCTTAGCACTCGTAACGTTCAAGCCCAATACGATCTCGAAACCCTCATCCGCGAAGCTCAGCATGCATGTTTTAATGAACGCACTTTGAAGAAGGAAAGAATCTACCACGATGGAGCCCAGCTGGTGTGCAAATCAAATGGGATATTCCACTTTCTGGACCGAATTTGGATCCCCAAACGGACTGATTTACGACAAATCTTGATGGACGAAGCCCACAAATCCCGGTATTCTATTCACCCCGGTGCCGACAAAATGTAACAGGATCTCCGCTATAAGTACTGGTGGCCGGGCATGAAAAGGGATATTGCTCTCTATGTTGGAAAATGCCTAACTTGTGCAAGAGTCAAGGCTGAACATCAAAGACCCTCTGGCTTACTCGAACAACCACCGATCCCCATGTGGAAATGGGAGAGTATAGCCATGGACTTCATAACCAAGCTACCGCACACGTCATCAGGTCACGACAGCATTTGGGTTGTGGTCGACCGTTTGACTAAATCTGCTCACTTTTTGCCAATACGAGAAGACTACAAGGTAGAATGATTAGCCCGAATCTACACCGATGAGATCATTTGTAATCATGGTACGCCTCACGACATCATCTCTGATCATGATGCTCGGTTTACCTCATGACTGTGGGAAACGTTTCAAACGGCACTCGGTACATCACTTAATCTAAGTACCGCTTTCCACCCTCAAACCGACGGTCAGACCGAAAGAACGATTCGTACTCTTGAAGACATGCTCCGTTCGTGTGTCATCGACTTCGGTGGTAATTGGGACAAATACCTGCCATTAGTCGAATTCTCGTATAACAACAGCTATCATTCGAGCATTCAAATGGCACCATTCGAGGCTTTATATGGAAGAAGATGTCGATCGCCTATTGTGTGGCACGAGATCGGTCATTCGCAATTAACCGGTCCTGAGCTACTACAAGAAACGACATACAAAATTTTCCAAATTCGAGACAACTTGGTAAAAGCTCGGAACCGACAGAAAAGTTACGCCGATAAACGACGCAAGACCCTTGAATTTGACGTTGGTGACTATGTACTCCTAAAGGTATCACCTTGGAAGGGTGTGGTCCGATTAGGCAAGAAAGGAAAGCTCGCGCCTCGATATGTTGGACCTTTTAGGATTTTGGAAAGAATCGGAAAAGTCGCCTACAGACTCGAACTACCGGAGGAACTTAGTAACGTCCATCCGACTTTCCACGTGTCAAACCTCCGAAAGTGCCTAGCCAACCATGATTTACATGTTTCACTCGATGATCTGCAAGTGAACGAAACATTACACTTCGTGGAGAAGCCTATTGAAATCATGGATCGCTAAACCAAGTAACTCAGACGCTCTCGCATTCCTATTGTGAAAGTCCGATGGGAAGGCAAACGAGGCGCCGAGTTCACTTGGGAACTCGAAAGCGACATGAAGGCGAAGTACCCGCTGTTATTTAAAGAGAAAGTCTAGAGAGAGAAAGTGTTCCACGTGATTCACGGTGTTGTGCACCTTTTAGCCTAATTTCGGGACGAAATTCCCTAAACAAGGGGAGGCTGTAACACCCCTTGTTTTCGGAAGTCAAAGTCAAAGTCAAGGTCGAAGTCAACGACCGATTTCGCGCGACTTGACTTGTAGTAGGTTTCTTTTGTATGATTATTTTAGTTGTATTATGTGGAGTAAGTGTCAATAATTACAAAGATCGATGTGTGTTATTTGCAATCTAATCGACTTACGACTGTGGACAATAGGCAGTAACAATGCGATAAAGTTAACTAAACGATAATCAAACTATGCTAATCAAATCGACATCGAATCGAATCGTGACTCGAACTATGTATTTTAATTATTGTTATACGTGTGTGTGCGCCTTATGTGTTACTCGTGCATGTTTTAATTTTGTTGTGTTGTGGTACTCAATCGAATCGCAATCGAACTCAGTCGAAATCGAACTATGTGCTAGATATAGTAGTTGGGACTAAAAGTAATTTGAGTAGGAAAATCTATCGCATCGCATCGATCGCAATCGGAATCGAACCAGCAAAAATCGTCGCGTCAAACACACACACCAAGTGCCATCCGGCCGGATAGCCATCCGACCGGATAGCCACTTGGTAAAGGGTGTCAGGTGCCATCCGACCGAGATGCCATCTGACCGGACAGTCATCCGGGCGATGTGCTATCCGACCGGACATCCCTTTCCTCTTTTGGAATCCTATAAATACCCGTGTCACTTTCATTCTTTCCACTATTGGAAACCCTTGTCCGACCAGCACGCTCAGGTTACCTTTTCTTCGATTTCTCTCAATCCAGGTAAGATCTCGTCCTAAATCTTGTACTATCTTGATCTACACGCACTCCTACACCTTTCTATCTTTTGAATCTTAACTTTTAACCGTGAAATCACTAGATTTGGGGTGTTCTAGGATGATGTCATCATGAGTTCCTGAAGAACTTCTTGTTTTGGCCTCAATCCACCAAGAACAACTCAGATCTGATAGATTTCCACACAAATACACAAAGATCTCGCGTAGATCTAAGCTTAAACATAGCGAAAAAGGATTGAAAGATGGTTTCTAACTTTCTTTCAACTCTTTTACACTCAAAATCGATAAAATCGGACCTTGTTCTAGTCCCAGATCTGTATTCTACTCACGAGACTACCAATTCCGGGTTAAACAAGAACAACCGTCTTGAACCGGTTAACTGGCCGAACTAGGGTGATTCCTGGTCGGTTTGGTCACTTGGGTTAAGATGAGGTTCTGTTGGTTAACACGTTGTCAAAGTGTCTCGATAAAACGACAAACAATCAAAACGACCAAGTGTAAGACGAACGGAACAACCGGAACGGAATGCTGTCCGAACGGATAACACCTTGGGTCCCACACTTAGTCAACTTATTCTAGAAGTTTGAGTCTTGAACGAATTTCCATCCGATCGAACTACCATCCGATCGGATTACTCTTCGGATCATGAGATACTAAGACTTTAAAGACTTAAACAATTTTCAACATGTTCATTAACAGGATTGCCACCCGGTTGAATGGACATCCGACCGAGTGACTCTCCCGCTATAAATTGTTTTCACTAAGTAATCTCATCACTAAGGTCGCCGTCCGACCGGACTACCGTCCGACCGGATGACAATCCAAACGGATTGCTGTCCGAACGATTGACCGTCCGATCGACCGACTTGAAGGATAGAGATACTTCAATGTTTTCAAAATGCTACAACGAACACTTCCAAATTCAAGCCATCGTACACAAACACTTTCATCTCATAGGAAGAAACAATCCACTCGAATTGTCATCCGACTGGACTACCGTCCGACCGGATGACCATCCGAACGAATTGTCATCCGCACGGATTGCCGTCCGATCGGATTACCATCCGATCGAACAGCTATCCGACCCACTCACACTTTGTATCGTTTTACATGTCACTTATCGTTATGCTATCAATCCATTCAGGCTAATTTTACTCGCTAAGCGCTCCCTTCAATCCATCAACCGCTGTGAGTATACTCGATCCCTTTTTGCTTTAAGCACTTTTGGGTGTTACATACGTTACAACTATTCAAATCACATCAAACACACTACTCAATACTATTTGAACGCTAACCGTTAATGCATGTTATACGTGGCTTATGAATGCTTGTTTGTTATGTTTACACATGGAATGCTGTCTACCTGCCTTAGCAACGATAATACTATAGTTTGGACTCAGCACCCATTCACTCGGGGGTTATTAAGGACAATTACTTGCATGGATTACAGTGGTAAACATGTATTGCGAACTGCCCCGGGCGGTCAACTCGTAGTCACTGGTATCGATGGATCTATGTCGATAACTAACGTGCTTCATTTAACTATGTGTACGTGCTGGTTATGCGTAAACGAATTCGAACTCTATATGCTATTATCAAACTTGTATGCTCACCTTTACATTATATGTATTGACTTTATTTTAACGTATGTGACAGGTGCTTAGGTTGTTTCTATGCTTAGCTTGCTGGTGATGAAATTGAGGCTAGGGAAGGAGTCTAGAAACCAATAAACAATTTTACTCTTTTAAATCTGAGTTGTCGGAACATAATGATTTGCCTAGACTTTATCTGTAATAATTTGTTTACTATTTGAGACATGGTATGGGACATGTTATTATAAATTGAATGGTAATGATAATTGTTATGGAAACTTCTGGACAATCTGTTTCGCTCAGTGCCATGCCCCGATGTTTCCGCCATCGGTTGGGGTGTGACAGATTGGTATCAGAGCCATAACTATAGGGAATTAGGCAAGACACGACCTAGTCCGGGTCGATGTCTTAGATACCTAGTCTATAGTTAGGAACCAACAGACCGACTTGTGCGTATCCGTTAGGGAGTATGCATGAGCTCCCTGCCATCACTCGCTATTCTCGCTTATTCTACACTATCACTGCACTCGAATTTTCAATTATGAATGAGCAATAAAGTCGAGAATAGGTGTGAAATCTGCAAACTCTCGACTAAAGTTGCCTAATCAACCCGTATTTTATCTACAAACGGGGAGAATTATGCCAAATCAGGAGTGAAATCCATATTTTGATGAATAATCTCCTCTATTTTACTAAAACGGGGACTAAGTTGTTAAGCTAGGGGTGAAAGCCTAACCTTGACTTCTAGTTCCGCTCATTTTACAAAACTCTCACAGAAGTTTCGACGGACTCCAACGACCTGAAGTCACAATATGACTACCGGGATGTGTACCAACGCCCAAGAATCGAGGCAAAGGCATAGTCCTGGAAGTCAAACGTGTACAACGGATCCTTGTGAATAGTTGAATTACTTTGGTTAGTCGAAGTCTACTAGCCGCATACAATCTACATCTCGAATTTTATTTGTTTTGATTCTGAGCCCGCAACTGCTGGCTCTGATGTTTCGTCAATTTTATGTGCTTATTTATGTGTTTACCTGTTTATGTGTTAAAATTTTGGAGATTTACTCGATTTTTGCTTTCACTTCGATCGACACGTACGACTCGCACTGCATCTCTATCTCTTTAGGCTGCCAAATCGCCAAATTATGGACGACCTTATGCTACGATATACGCTTATACTACGCTAATCGATATACTAAACGCGAACGATGTATTCGAACAAATCGCGGACTTTAAATGATAGGTTTCTGTATTCTGACTGCATCTGGTAATTACATGCTTCTCTGATTCTGTGCTCTATGTGCTTATGTGCTTCTGTGTTTATGTGAATCTGTGATTACGTGCTTATGTGCTTATGTGATACGTGTCACATTGCGTGTTTATGAGCTTTAGTAAGTAGTAGACGTGTGGGGTGAGATTCGAAAACAATGTGTTGAGTCCTATGACGATGTCTGTTGCAGACAATGTCATCTGGATCCCGTCATTCCTTACTTTCTCGTCTAGAAAAGAGAGACCGACGCCTTACTGCCATCATCGCTAAAAGTGTGGCAAAGGCTATGAGTGATGTTTATGAGAACGCCAACAAATCGTCTGAGAAGTCAAGAATCGAAGCTCCTAAAGCTACCGCTAAAGCCTTCAATTTCAAGCAATTCAAGTCGTGTGGGCCAAAACAATTTACTGGCGAAGGAGGTCCTACTGCACTATTCCAATGGTTTGATTCCATAGAGGTCACTCTACGACAAAGTGGTTGTCCCGATGACCTCCGAACTCTGAACGCTACCGGCGTTTTCCAGTCCCGTGCATTGGACTGGTGGACGGCCGAGAGAAACAAGAGAGGGAATGATGCAGCCTACGGTCTGTCGTGGGACGAGCTCAAGGAAGTCATGCTGGAAGAATTCTGCCCTCCTCATGAACGCCAAAAGCTAGAAGATGAATTTTGGCACATACAGCAGAAGGAAGGTGACAATGTTTCTCTCACTGCTCGCTTCAAGCAGTTCAGTATCATCTGTCCCGATCAAGTCAAGACTCTGTAGATCACAATCAAGAAGTATATCCGGGCCCTGCCTGACTGTGTTGCCGATTTCGTGCAAGCGGCTAAGACTACGACAATCGAAGAGACTTATCTACTGGCCGCTGAAATCAATGGCAAACGGGTCAAGGCTGGTGTCTGGGATAAAACTTCAAAGCACCTGCATCAAGCTACCGCCACCGCACCAACTGCTGAAACCACCACCTCATCGAGCGACAAGAGGAAGAACAAGAGAAAGAACAGCTCCAGCAACAAGAACTGTGCGATCACTGCTGCACCGATTCAAGCTGTGCCAACTCAACAGCGTCAAGTGGCGGTGCCTGTGGAAAATGCACCACCTGCTAAACGTGCATACACTGGGCCACACCCGCTCTGCCCTACTTGTACCTACCATCACCCGACTGCCATTGCTTGCCGTTTTTGTGCTCATTGCAATATGTACGGCCATTTCACTACCAGCTGCCGTATTCGACAAGCTCCTGCTCATCAAGCTCTACTCACCGCTCCTCAGAGTCAACAAGCTCCCCCGGCACCCGCGATCAACGCCAGAGCCTGCTTCACATGTGGTGATCCTAACCATTTCGCCAATATGTGCCCGAACAGGGTTGTGAAGCAAGAGCCTCAGCAGCAGCAACACCAGCAGCAACAGCAACAACAAGCAGCACGCGCACAAACTTTCAATATCAACGTGCGTCAAGCCCAAGCCGACAACAACGTGGTTAATGGTACGTTCCTTGTGAATGGTATTTATGCTTCGTGTTTATTTGATACTGGAGCCGATAATTGCTTTATGTCGTTCGAATTCGAGAAACTCCTTAGTCGTAAACGCTCTCAACTCTCCTCGACGTTTGATGTTGAAGTCGCTACCGGAAGAACCGTCGCCGTTAATTCTGTTCTCCGTGATTGTACTCTTGAGCTCAATAATCACATTTTCCCAATCGACCTTATTCCGATGCAACTTGGAAGTTTCGATGTCATAGTAGGCATGGACTTTCTTCGCGAAAACCATGCTGAAGTTGTGTGCTTCGACAAGATGATTCGATACTCGCTCGCGAATGGTGATTTATTGTGTGTTTACGGTGAAACCGCTTCAAAAGGTCTCAAGCTCATGTCATGTATCCAAGCTAGCATGTATCTCCGCAAGGAATACAGAGCTTTCTTGGCTAACATTGTAGTAGCGGAGAAGGAAAAGAAAGAGAAGAAGGAAGTAAAAGACGTTCCTGTGGTTCGAGAATTTCCTAATGTTTTTCCAGAGGATCTTCCCGGACTACCGCCAAGTCATGATATCGACTTTCGTATCGACCTCATTCCTGGAGCCAACCCTATTGCCAAAGCTCCCTACCGACTCGCGCCATTCGAAATGCGCGAACTCTCAAACCAACTCCAGGAATTGCTTGAGAAAGGCTTTATTCGCCCGAGCACCTCTCCTTGGGGCGCACCAGTCCTTTTCGTCAAAAAGAAGGATGGGTCGTTCTGGATGTGCATCGACTATCGGGAGTTGAATAAGTTAACTATCAAGAACCGCTATCCCCTACCCCGCATCGATGATTTGTTTGATCAACTACAAGGCGCTACGTGTTTCTCGAAGATCGATCTACGTTCAGGCTATCATCAACTACGCATACAAGAGGAGGATATACCCAAAACAGCGTTTCGAACTCGATATGGCCACTACGAATTCGTTGTTATGCCCTTTGGCTTAACCAACGCACCCGCGGTTTTCATGGATCTGATGAATCACGTGTGTAAACCATATCTCGACCGTTTCGTCATCGTATTCATCGACGATGTCTTGATCTATTCCAAATCGAAAGCCGAACAGGCGCAACATCTATGTTTGGTTCTCGAGCTACTCCAGGGGAACCAACTCTATGCCAAGTTCTCCAAGTGTGAATTCAGGTTGGAGGAAGTTCAGTTTCTGGGTCACATTGTTAATAGTCAAGGTATTCACGTCGATCCTGAGAAGATTGAAGCTATTAAGAGCTGGATTACGCCTAAGAACCCGTCTGAAGTTCGTTCTTTTCTCGGACTAGCGGGCTATTATCGACGATTTATCGAAGGATTCTCAAAGATCGCTTTGCCGCTTACCGCGCTCACGCATAAGGACAAGTCTTTTGTTTGGGGAACTGAACAAGAGTCTACCTTTCGAACCCTCAAGCTTAAGCTTTGCAATGCTCCTTTTCCAACCTTGGTCTCGGATATGTACTCATGAAACGAGACAAGGTTATAGCTTACGCATCTCGACAGCTCAAAATCCACGAGAAGAACTATACAACCCATGATCTCGAGCTAGGCGTAGTTGTTTTTGCATTAAAGATTTGGCGACACTACCTGTATGGTACTAAGTGTACGATCTTCACCGATCATAGGAGCCTACAACATATCTTTAATCAGAAGGAACTAAATATGCGTCAACGCCGATGGGTGGAACTTCTCAACGATTACGACTGTTAGATTCGTTATCACCCAGGCAAAGCGAATGTTGTTGCCGACGAACTCAGCAGACGGAGTTATCTGCTTAGCACTCGTAACGTTCAAGCCCAATACGATCTCGAAACCCTCATCCGCGAAGCTCAGCATGCATGTTTTAATGAACGCACTTTGAAGAAGGAAAGAATCTACCACGATGGAGCCCAGCTGGTGAGCAAATCAAATGGGATATTCCACTTTCTGGACCGAATTTGGATCCCCAAACGGACTGATTTACGACAAATCTTGATGGACGAAGCCCACAAATCCCGGTATTCTATTCACCCCGGTGCCGACAAAATGTACCAGGATCTCCGCTATAAGTACTGGTGGACGGGCATGAAAAGGGATATTGCTCTCTATGTTGGAAAATGCCTAACTTATGCAAGAGTCAAGGCTGAACATCAAAGACCCTCTTGCTTACTCGAACAACCACCGATCCCCATGTGGAAATGGGAGAGTATAGCCATGGACTTCATAACCAAGCTACCGCACACGTCATCAGGTCACGACAGCATTTGGGTTGTGGTCTACCGTTTGACTAAATCTGCTCACTTTTTGCCAATACGAGAAGACTACAAGGTAGAATGATTAGCCCGAATCTACATCGACGAGATCATTTGTAATCATGGTATGCCTCGCGACATCATCCCTGATCGTGATGCTCGGTTTACCTCGCGACTGTGGGAAACGTTTCAAACGGCACTCGGTACATCACTTAATCTAAGTACCACTTTCCACCCTCAAACCGACGGTCAGACTGAAAGACCGATTCGTACTCTTGAAGACATGCTCCGTTCGTGTGTCATAGACTTCGGCGGTAATTGGGACAAATACCTGCCATTAGTCGAATTCTCGTATAACAACAGCTATCATTCGAGCATTCAAATGGCACCAATCGAGGCTTTATATGGAAGAAGATGTCGATCGCCTATTGTGTGGCACGAGATCGATCATTCGCAATTAACCGGTCCTGAGCTACTACAAGAAACGACAGACAAAATTTTCCAAATTCGAGACAACTTGGTAAATGCTCGGAACCGACAGAAAAGTTACGCCGATAAACGACGCAAGCCCCTTGAATTTGACGTTGATGACTACGTACTCCTAAAGGTATCACCTTGGAAGGGTGTGGTCCGATTAGGCAAGAAAGGAAAGCTCGCGCCTCGATATGTTGGACCTTTTAGGATTCTGGAAAGAATCGGAAAAGTCGCCTACAGACTCGAACTACCGGAGGAACTTAGTAACGTCCATCCGACTTTCCACGTGTCAAACCTCCGAAAGTGCCTAGCCAACCATGACTTACATGTTTCACTCGATGATCTGCAAGTGAACGAAACATTACACTTCGTGGAGAAGCCAGTTGAAATCATGGATCACCAAACCAAGCAACTCAGACGCTCTCGCATTCCTATTATGAAAGTCCGATGGGAAGGCAAACGAGGCGCCGAGTTCACTTGGGAACTCGAAAGCGACATGAAGGCGAAGTACCCGCTATTATTTAAATAGAAAGTCTAGAGAGAGAAAGTGCTCCACGTGATTCACGGTGTTGTGCAATTTTCAGCCTAATTTCGGGACGAAATTCCCTAAACAAGGGGAGGCTGTAACACCCCGTGTTTTCGGAAGTCAAAGTCAAAGTCAAGGTCGAAGTCAACGACCGATTTCGTGCGACTTGACTTATAGTAGGTTTCTTTTGTATGATTATTTTAGTTGTATTATGTGGAGTAAGTGTCAATAATTACAAAGATCGACGTGTGTTATTCGCAATCTAATCGACTTACGACTGTGGACAATAGGCAGTAACAATGCGATAAAGTTAACTAAACGATAATCAAACTATGCTAATCAAATCGACATCGAATCGAATCGTGACTCGAACTATGTATTTTAATTATTGTTATACGTGTGTGTGTGCCTTATGTGTTACTCGTGCATGTTTTAATTTTGTTGTGTTGTGGTACTCAATCGAATCGCAATCGAACTCGAAACGCAATCGAACTCAGTCGAAATCGAACTATGTGCTAGATATAGTAGTTGGGACTAAAAGTAATTTGAGTAGGAAAATCTATCGCATCGCATCGATCGCAATCGGAATCAAACCAGCAAAAATCGTCGCGTCAAACACACACACCAAGTGCCATCCGGCCGGATAGCCATCCGACCGGATAGCCACTTGGTAAAGGGTGTCAGGTGCCATCCGACCGAGATGCCATCCGACCGGACAGTCATCCGGGCGATGTGCTATCCGACCGGACAGCCCTTTCCTCTTTTGGAATCCTATAAATACCCGTGTCACTTTCATTCTTTCCACTTTTGGAAACCCTTGTCCGACCAGCACCATCAGCTTACCTTTTCTTCGATTTCTCTCAATCCAGGTAAGATCTCGTCCTAAATCTTGTACTATCTTGATCTACACGCACTCCTACACCTTTCTATCTTTTGAATCTTAACTTTTAACCTTGAAATCGCTAGATTTGGGGTGTTCTAGGATGATGTCATCATGAGTTCTTGAAGAACTTCTTGTTTTGGCCTCAATCCACCAAGAACAACTCAGATCTGATAGATTTCCACACAAATACACAAAGATCTCGCGTAGATCTAAGCTTAAACATAGCGAAAAAGGATTGAAAGATGGTTTCTAACTTTCTTTCAACTCTTTTACACTCAATGCACTCAAAATCGATAAAATCGGACCTTGTTCTAGTCTTCTACTCATTCTTAGTGTGGTACTAGTCCCAGATCTGTATTCTACTCACGAGACTACTGATTCCGGGTTAAACAAGAACAACCGTCTTGAACCGGTTAACTGGCCGAACTAGGGTGATTCCTGGTCGGTTTGGTCACTTGGGTTAAGATGAGGTTCTGTTGGTTAAAACGACAAACAATCAAAACGACCAAGTATAAGACGAACGGAACAACCAGAACGGAATGTTGTCCGAACGGATTGCTGTCTGAACGGATAACACCTTGGGTCCCACACTTAGTCAACTTATTCTAGAAGTTTGAGTATTGAACGAATTGCCATCCGATCGAACTACCATCCGATCGGATTACTCTTCGGATCATGAGATACTAAGACTTTAAAGACTTAAACAATTTTCAACATGTTCATTAACAGGATTTCCACCCGGTCGAATGGACATCCGACCGAGTGACGCTCCCGCTATAAATTGTTTTCACTAAGTAATCTCATCACTAAGGTCGCCGTCCGACCGGACTACCGTCCGACCGGATGACAATCCGAACGGATTGCTGTCCGAATGATTGACCGTCCGATCGACCGACTTGAAGGATAGAGACACTTCACTGTTTTCAAAATGCTACAACGAAAACATCCAAAGTCAAGCCATCGTACACAAACACTTTCATCTCATAGGAAGAAACAATCCACTCGAATTGTCATCCGACTGGACTACCGTCCGACCGGATGACTATCCGAACGAATTGTCATCCGCACGGATTGCCGTCCGATCGGATTACCATCCGACCGAACAGCTTTCCGACCCACTCACACTTTGTATCGTTTTACATGTCACTTATCGTTATGCTATCAATCCATTCAGGCTAACTTTACTCGCTAAGCGCTCCCTTCAATCCATCAACCACTGAGAGTATACTCGATCCCTTTTTGCTTTAAGCACTTTTGGGTGTTACATACGTTACAACTATTCAAATCACATCAAACACACTACTCAATACTATTTGAACGCTAACCGTTAATGCATGTTATACGTGGCTTATGAATGCTTGTTTGTTATGTTTAAACATGGAATGCTGTCTACCTGCCTTAGTAACGATAGTACTATAGTTTGGACTCAGCACCCGTTCACTCGGGAGTTGTTAAGGACAATTACTTGCATGGATTACAGTGGTAAACATGTATTGCGAACTGCCCCGGGCAGTCAACTCGTAGTCACTGGTATCGATGGATCTATGTCGATAACTAACGTGTTTCATTTCACTATGTGTACGTGCTGGTTATGCGTAAACGAATTCGAACTCTATATGCTATTATCAAACTTGTATGCTCACCTTTACATTATATGTATTGACTTTATTTTAACGTATGTGACAGGTGCTTAGGTTGTTTCTATGCTTAGCTTGCTGGTGATGAAATTGAGGCTAGTGAAGGAGTCTAGAAACCAATAAACAATTTTACTCTTTTAAATCTGAGTTGTCAGAACATATTGATTTGCCTAGACTTTATCTGTAATAATTTGTTTACTATTTGAGACATGGTATGGGACATGTTATTATAAATTGAATGGTAATGATAATTGTTATGGAAACTTCTGGACAATCTGTTTCACTCAGTGCCATGCCCCGATGTTTCCGCCATCGGTCGGGGTGTGACAAAAACCCCAACATAACGACGATAATTGTAGAATTACAAATACTCAATCACTGTTAATCATAATGTAAAACAATTAAGGTTTTGTTAAAACAGTTTGCAAAAAGGAGATTACTCACTTTGCTAGTTTAGACTTTTCCTGGTTATAATCTATTAATTAAACAATGCACACGCGTTAGTAAAATAACCCAATATTTACATTAGTTTTACCCTCCCCGAGATAGAACTCCAACGACTACGTCGGGCAGAACCTCGACAGCCGTTACAGAGCACTATATCCACCGGGCAGCGTATCTAATACATAACCGTGGGTTATAATACTTACAACGGGGCAGAACTTCATTAATTAGGGGGTATAATATCCGAATATAATGCCTATTCTTCAGAAAAGAGAGAGAGAATTCGAATTTGAGCAACGAAAACTGAAGGCCGATCGTCTCAATTTATAGGGCCTGATTTCGGGTTTGTCGCGCCCCGCGAAGAAGTCCGCTAAGGGCTTCGCGGCCCGCGTGGCCAGCTAGGGTAGACCCTAGATTGGCTGATTCGGCCACTAGGCACAACATGAGGCTGCCATGTGGCAGCTCAGGGGTGCGCCCTGATCTTGACCTGTCGCGGCCTGCGTAAGACGAAGAGGATGTCTTCGCGGCCCGCTAGAAACCTTTAAAAATTGTTTTTATTTTATTTTTCTAAAATTAAAGGTATTAGGGACCGGTTCTCGTATACGGGGTATATTTTGAGACATATAGGAATGTTATAAATATATTAGGGGTGTTGGAAATAATTTAGGAGGGTTGTCATATCCTCCCCACCTTGTTTTAGAACTCGTCCTCGAGGTCTACTGGAACATGTGTGGATATTTCTTTTGCATCTCTGATTTAAGCTCCCAAGTGTACTCTGCTCCTCTCTTGGAATCCCATTTCACTTTGACTAGAACTAATCTCTTGTGCTTGAGATTCTTGACTTTCATGTCTTCAATTTGTAGAGACTTTTCTACAAACTTAAGCTTTTCATTTACCTCTATATCCTTAAGAGGTACCACTAGTGATTCATCAGCTAAGCACTTTTTGAGATTGCATACATGAAATACATCATGTATTCCTGCCATTTCCTCTGGCAGTTGTAGCTGATAAGCTACAGGTCCTATTCTTCTGATAATATCAAATGGTCCAACATACCTGGGACTTAGCTTTCCCCTTTTGATGAATCTGACCACTCCTTTCCAAGGAGAGACTTTTAATAAAACCTTATCTCCGACTTGAAATTCCAATTGTTTTCGCCTGTTATCAGCATAACTCTTTTGTCGATCGCGTGCTGCTTTCAATCTTTCCTTAACTTGAATAATCTTGTTTGTTGTTTCTTGTACTATTTCAGGTCCAGATAATTGCTTCTCTCCAATTTCTGCCCAACAAACTGGAGTTCGGCACTTTCGTCCATAAAGTGCTTCGAATGGCGCAGCATTGATGCTGGTATGATAGCTGTTATTGTAAGAAAATTCTATTAATGGTAAGTGATCGTCCCAATTTCCTCCGAAATCAATTACACAAGCTCTAAGCATATCTTCCATTGTCTGAATTGTCCTTTCGCTTTGTCCATCCGTTTGTGGATGATAAGCGGTGCTTAGATTTAGCTTGGTTCCCATTGCTTTTTGGAAACTTATCCAAAAATGAGAGGTAAAACGGCTATCTCTATCAGAAACAATAGATAAAGGTATACCGTGTAATGAAACTATTTTATTTACATATAATTTGGCTAACTGTTCCATACCAAATGTTTCCTTCATTGGTAGGAAATGAGCAGACTTAGTTAACCTATCTACAATCACCCAGATTGTATCATTACCTTTTCGTGTCTTGGGTAATTTGGTAACAAAGTCCATTGTTATCAGTTCCCATTTCCATACTGGCATTTCCAATTGCTGCAACAAACCTGAGGGTTTCTGATGTTCAGCTTTAACCTGTGAACAGGTTAGACACTTAGCAACATAAGCTGCTATATCCTTTTTCATTCCTATCCACCAGAAATTCTTTCTTAAATCTTGATACATCTTATCACTTCCAGGATGCATCGTATATTTAGACTTATGGGCTTCGTCTAATATTCGGTGGCGTAGGTTTCCTAATTTAGGTATCCACATTCTTTTCTTATGGAATCTCCAAATTCCATATGTTCCTTGTTCTAATTCCTTAATCATTCCTTTTAGTTTTTCAGTATCATCCTTGATTACTAATTCTTGTATTTCTCTAATTTGTTCATTTAAATCTATCTGCAGATTTAATTTAAGAGAACGTACTCTTTTTGGCTTTTCATGATACTTTCGACTTAAAGCATCAGCAACTACATTAGCCTTTCCTTCATGATACTGGATATTACAATCATAATCACTAAGAAATTCCATCCAACGTCTCTGTCTCATGCTCAGCTCTTTTTGCCCAAAAATGTACCTTAAACTCTTATGATCAGTGAAGACAACAAATTTATTTCCATATAAATAGTGTCTCCAAATCTTAAGGGCAAAAAATATAGCTCCTAATTCTAAATCATGTGTTGTATAATTTTCTTCATGATTCTTAAGTTGTCTAGACGCATAGGCTATAACCTTTTGGCGTTGCATCAACACACATCCATATCCTAACTTAGAAGCGTCACAATAGACTTCAAAGTCTTCAGTTCCTTCTGGTAACGCTAGTATGGGTGCGTTGGTTAGTCTTTGCTTAAGAATTCTAAAGGCTTCTTCTTGTTTTGGTCCCCATTCAAACTTAATAGACTTACAGGTTAGCTTTGTTAAGGGAATGGATATTCTGGAAAATTCTTGAATAAACCTTCTATAATAACCGGCAAATCCTAGAAAACTCCTAACCTCGGTTGGTGATTTAGGGACTTTCCATTTAGTAATTGCTTCGATCTTGGTGGAATCCACATGAATCCCTTTATGGTTAACTAAATGTCCAAGAAACTGCACTTCTTTTAACCAAAATTCACATTTTGAAAATTTAGAATAGAGCTTTTCTTTTCTCAGTAAATTTAAAAGTGTATGCAGATGTGCTGCATGTTCCTCTTGACTCTTAGAGTAAACTATAATATCATCTATAAAGACAATTATGAATTTATCCAAATATGGCTTACATATTCGGTTCATCATGTCCATAAATGTGGCTGGGGCATTGGTTAAACCAAATGGCATGACAGTAAATTCATAATGGCCATACCTTGTTCTGAAAGTGGTCTTAGGAATGTCCTCTTCCTGTACCTTTAATTGATTATATCCTGAGCGTAAATCGATTTTAGAGAAAAATCGAGCTCCTTGTAATTGATCAAACAAATCATCGATTCTCGGTAATGGGTACCGATTTTAATCGTGACCTTATTCAATTCACGGTAATCAATGCACATACGCATTGATCCGTCTTTCTTCTTGACAAACAAGATCGGTGCTCCCCATGGTGATGAGCTTGGCTGTATAAATCCTTTTTCTAACAGTTCTTCTAACTGTTTCTTTAATTCTTGCATTTCTGCGGGTGCCAAACGGTAGGGTTCTTTGGAAATTGGTGTTGTTCCTGGTAGCAGATGGATCCTGAATTCAACTTCCCTGTCTGGCGGTAGTCCTGGTAATTTTTCTAGAAAGACATCTGAAAATTGATATACTACAGGAATATCTTTTAATTCCTTTCCTTTAGTGTTAATGATTATGGAAATCATATACACTATTGATTCTTTTCTTGCACAACTTGCAGTTTTCATTACAGAGATGAATTTTGCAGATCGAGACGGTTTATGACCTTTAATTGTGATCTTTTCACCTTTTGGTGAATTTACTTGGATTGACTTTTGATCACATAGAATACTGCCTTTATTGGCTACTAACCAATCCATTCCTAATCATGGTTGTAGAAATCGGCCTAGGCGGCCGATTAATCGCCGCCTAGGTGCTAGTCGGTAGTCTACTGACTAATTTTAACCTAGTCGGTCCAATTAATCGGTAATCGGTCAAAGTCGGTCGTAGGCGGTCGTAATCGGTGAAAATCGGTCCTAGGCGGTCAAAAATCGGATTAATCGGCCTATATTAATCGGTCAAAATCGGATAAAATCGGTCCTAGGCGGCCCTAGGCGGTCAGAATTGGTCAAAATCAGTCAAAATCGAACCATACTATCTGAAACTTGAAGTATTTATGTGAATTTTGAAGTATTATTTTTATATTATTGGGTATATATATATAATTTTGAAAAAATACATATAAAAATCCCATTCCGATTAATCCCTATTAATCCCGATTAATCCCTAGGCTGTACCTCACCGCCCGACTAGCGCCTAGCGCCTTCTACAACATTGTTCCTAATACAATATCAAATCCTGCCAGATTCATTGGGTAAAGATTTGCAATAAACTTTTGATTTAAAATTTCTATTCTTGCTCCCTGCAAGATTTCAGTAATCTTAATGGATTCTCCATTTGCTGTCTCTACCAAACATTCTTGCTGGAGTTTAGTTAATGGTTGGTTGAGAAGTTTTCAAAATGAAGTATTAATAAAACTTTGGTTTGCACCAGAGTCAAAATAAAAACGTACCGACAATCACGTCCGGAATCATTTTTGCTTCTTCAGCTGTCAGAACAAATGCCCTAGCATTCTTAGTAGTCTTCTTGTTCGTAGCTGAAGCTAGTTTTGGACAGTTCATCCTGATATGTCCTTTTTCTCCACAATTGAAACATACTCCATTGCTGGGTTTCTTTCTGCAGTCTTCTTCCTTGTGTCCCGGTATCTTGCAAAAATTGCAGTAGGTGGAGCATCTTCCTGAATGCTTCCATATACAGGCCTTACAATAGGGTGTAGAGGTAGAACCTATGTTTTTCCCATGGTTGGAATTACTGTAGTGAAATTCCAGGGTAAGCCTTTGGGCTAGGTTCTTTCTTTGGTTTTCTTCTTGTGTACGTACTAGTTCATCAGTCAAGGTATTAGCTAGTTCTACAGCTTCTTCTATGGTTTGTGGTCTAGCTCCCTTGACTACATGTCTAATTTCACCAATTAATCCCCAGATGTAACGGGAGATTAACACTAGTTCTGGTGATGCTAGGGTTGGCACTATTCTAGCATATTCAAAGAATGTAGTAGTGTAACCCTTGCTGTCTACTTTAGTCATTCTAAGGTTTAAGAATTTATTAGCAATCTGCTCCTTTTCATTAGGAGGACAGAATTTCCTTTCCACCATGTTCTTAAACTCAATCCATTCCATATTATAAGTTCTATCACTTCCCCTAGTCTGGAGGATAGTGTTCCACCATTCTAGAGCTGCATTCTTAAACAGATTGGAAGCAAACATTATCTTATCTTCTTTTGCGCACTTGCTTATTTTTAAGACTGCTTCAGTCTTTTCTAACCAGCGTAGAGCTGCAATGGCTCCTTCATTGCCCGAGAATTCTATTGGTTTGCAGGACCAGAATTCTTTGTAAGAACAACCATAAGACATGGTTATTCTTCTTTTTGGAATGGGCACTTGAAGTATGGGTCCATTGTTTACGCTGTGTTCTGGTTCAGTATGTGTTCGCTTACTTCCGCTATTACTGTTATTATTATCTGCTTCTCTAACATTTTGGATGATAGCTGGCATAGCATCTCTAATTCCCTTGGTTACTATGTGTCAAATAGCACTGTTATTTATCTGGTTTTCATTATTCTGGTTTTCCCGATTTGCGTTGTCGGCCATCTGAATTTTAAACAATTACCAAATATTAATATCACGAAACAATATTGAATGTGAATAATCACATAACAACACATTGATCCAAAATCGTCGTCATTGCGACCTTTACTCTATTTTATATTATGCATCTCTATCTATTACAAACCATAACTGGAAATGAAAATACAATACTAGTATGCATCAGTAATTATAAGATTATCTATCCTAGTTTGGAAAAAAAAATTCTAACATACATATATATTTATATATATTATTATTATGATTATTATTACTGATAGGGGTTCATCCAGTATTGCATATTGCGCTCGTCATATTTCCAGACGAGTCATTCCCCTATCTGTCTCATCCTCTCACTTCCTTCTAGGATCTCCTCACCAAAGGTGCAGAGTTCCTGTATGTTCTCAGTACTCATGGGAGGGGCTGGGGCTGGTATCGGGTCAGAAAACTGGGGCATGGGTTCTTCATGAGGGTACGGGTTTTCTAGAATCTCCCTGATATATTGGTCATTATCATAATAGGGGTCTAGAGGGTAAAGGTCTGGGTAGGGTCCTACTAGATCTTGCATGGGTTCCTCTATTGGGATTGGGTAGCGTCGCTGGTAATCCCTTTGGTCATCAAACCACGGGTCATGGTCTGGAGGATGGGGTGCTGGGATCCTAGGGATTTCAGCTGGGTCTAGGTCAGGTAGTGGGTTTTGGTCAGCTGGGTCAATCTCTACTTCCATGGATTGTGTTGGGAACAACTGCAGTGGCTGGGGTGCTATGTGTTGTTCAAGATTAGGGTCGGCGGCTGTGGTTGCTAGTATGTGGAAGTTTGCCAGTCTCCTATTGATTATATCATGTGTTTGAGCGTTCATTTCTCTATCCGCGGCTGCTAATGCTCGCTGCTGCTGAAGTTTTCTCATCCTTTTTCTACGTTCGTGAGCTCCTCTGCTGAACCATCCTCTCTTCTTGGGAGGGAATGGTTCCTCAGATTGTGGTTTAAACATGAAAATTCCTTCTTCGGTGTCAGCCGAATACCCCAAGGGGGTAGACTGCGAAGAGGTTCCTTCGTTCCTAGGAGAGTTTGACAGTTGACGGTAAGCGTCCGAAGGTCCTTGGTCACTCATACTGTAAACTAACAAATTGTCAAATAACACAAAATAATAATATACATGTATGCACATAATTATGTAGATTATTTCCTAACAAAATTTATAATTTCAATGTCAGCAGAACACCTCTTTGGTTGAAATCAGTGGCTAAGCTCTGATACCACCTTCTGTCGCAACCCCCGACCCCTGCCTCGGGAGGCGGGCGGTCGCGTCCTACTCAGAGATGGTGGTATCGGTGTTGTCATTATTTGGCAGCGGAATTTTCATCAGGACCGTAGTTAGGAAATATTTTATTAGAGTAAAAATACCACAATTTTCATATTAATAAACACATGGGTAAAACCCAAGTTTCTATTACAAACATGCTTATAGGGATAAACCCTATTTTATTAAATTTAAAACATCGTCTTTATTTAGGTAACTTTTATAGCCACATTTTTCCAAGCCTTCAGTACTCTCCAGCTGGCTTCTATTTTGGCTTTCACATTTTGTTACCTGAAACGCGTTTGAAAAAAATTGTCAGTGGGAAATACTGGTGAGTGAATCTCAGTTTAATCAAAACAGGTTTTATCATTTTACAGCATTGAGGGCGATCTCGCAATTATATTTGTTTCCAATTCTTACTTTAATAACCACCCACGGTACTGTCAACCCGACTTGTGGTCATGTTACTACTCACAGTGTAGTAACAAATTTTGTATACAAAACCCCAACATACCGACGATAATTGTAGAAATACAAATACTCGATCACTGTTAATCATAATGTAAAACAATTGAGGTTTTGTAAAAACAGTTTGCAAAAAGGAGATTACTCACTTTGCTAGTTTAGACTTTTCCTGGTGTTTTTCCTGGTTATAATCTATTAATTAAACAATGCACATGCGTTAGTATGATAACCCAATATTTACATTAGTTATACCCTCCCCGAGACAGAACTCCAACGACTACGTCGGGCAGAACCTCGACAGCCGTTACGGAGCACTAGATCAATCAGGCAGCGTATCTAATACGTAACCGGGGGTTATAATACTTACAATGGGGCATAACTTCGTTAATTAGGGGGGTATAATATCCGAATATAATGCCTATTCTTCAGAAAAGAGAGAGAGAATTCAAATTTGAGCAACGAAAACTGAAGGCCGATCGTCTCAATATATAGGGCCTGATTTCGGGTTTGTCGCGCCCCGCGAAGAAGTCCGCTAAGGGCTTCGCGGCCCGCAAGGCCAGCTAGAGTAGGCCCTAGCTTGGCTGATTCGGCCACTAGGCTCGACACGAGGCTGCCATGTGGCAGCTCAGGGGTGCGCCCTGATCTTGACCTGTCGTGGCCCGCGTAAGACGAAGAGGATGTCTTCGCGGCCCACTAGAAACCTTTAAAAATTGTTTTTATTTTATTTTTCTAAAATTAAAGGTATTAGGGACCAGTTCTCGTATACGGGGTATATTTTGAGACATATAGGGATGTTATAAATATATTAGGGGTGTCGAAAATAATTTAGGAGGGTTGTCATACCTTTTGAATCCTTAAGCAAATATTAACCAACGCACCCATATTAGCGTTACCAGAAGGAACCGAAGATTTTGTAGTCTATTGTGACGCATCCAAATTAGGTTATGGATGTGTATTGATGCAACGACAAATGGTTATAGCCTATGCCTATAGACAACTTAAGAATCATGAAGAGAACTGTACAACCCATGATCTAGAGTTAGGAGCCATAATTTTTGCCCTTAAGATTTGGAGACACTATTTATATGGAAATAAATTTGTTGTCTTCACCGATCATAAGAGTCTAAGGTACATTTTTGGGCAAAAGAGTTAAATATGAGACAAAGACGCTGGATGGAAATGATTAGTGATTATGATTGTAGTATCCAGTACCATGAAGGAAAGGCTAATGTAGTAGCAGATGCTTTAAGTCGGAAGTATCATGAAGAGCCAAAAAGAGTATGTTCTCTTAAGTTAAATCTACAGATAGATTTTAATGAACAAATTAGAGGAGTACAAGAATCAGTAATCAAGGATGATACTGAAAAATTGAAAGGAATGATTAAAGAATTAGAACAAGGAAGAGATGGAATTTGGAGATTCCATAAGAAAAGAATTTAGATACCTAAACAAGGAAACCTACACCACCGAATATTAGAAGAAGCCCATAAGTCTAAGTATACAATACATCCTGGAAGTGATAAAATGTATCAAGACTTAAGAAAGAATTTTTGGTGGATAGGAATGAAAAAGGATATAGCAGCTTATGTTGCCAAGTGTCTAACATGTTCCCAGGTCAAAGCTGAACATCAGAAACCCTCAGGTTTGTTGCAGAAATTAGAAATGCCAATATGGAAATGGGAATTAATAACAATGGACTTTTGTTGGTTCATATTTCGTACGTCTGCCACTGTGCGAATAGTTAGATAGAGCGTGTGTTGAATATTATATAGAATAGGAGAAAGTTGGACACGGTTTTTTAATGTCAAGGTCCATCCGGACGGATGACCATCCGGACGGATGGACATAGTGTTAGTGGTTGTCTATAAATAGGGACTTGGGGTTCCCATTTGGACAAGCTTTTGGTTCCCAGAGGGGACATGCTGTCCAACTGGTCTCATGGTGTTGTAAAGTTGAATAATCAATAGAGACCAGATTGAAATTGACTGCTCGGTGTCGTATCTATCTTCTACTCCTTTCTTAGTCGTAATAAACGCACCAACACGTCGGATCGGGACCGAGGCTCCGTCAAACTCGCTGGTTCCTGGATTAGCAGTGGTATCAGAGCTACGGTATCGATTTAATCGATCTAACAGTCGGTTAAATCACCCAAAACTCATCAATTTTGGGTTAAACGGGAGTTTTGACGTTAAAACAGAGAAAATCATCAAAATAAAGGTCAATTCACGGATGGATTTTGGAATTGAAGACATCATTCTGTTTGGAATTGATTCGCGCACAATCCTGTGAAGTTTCATCATGAAATTCACACAAATAAAGATTCTGGATCGAAAAAACGTGATTTGGAGTGTTCTTGAGCTGTTAGAACATATCCGATCGGATGTCCATCCGACCCATGTCATTATCTTGTGTTTAAAAGATCAATTAGTTTTCACTCGAATGTTCATTCGATCGGATGACCATCCAATCAGATGACCATCCGATCCACTAACACAAGTTTGTTCACTTTGTCATTCGATCGAATAACCATCCGATCGGACGACCATCCGTCAACATGCCATTCGTCCAGATGATCAAATGCATAAAAAGGCATTTTTTGATCGCAACGACGAGGAGAGTCTCCAAAAAATTTTTGGTGATTGACAATTTTTTCGGGTTTTTAACGACCAAGCTGGGTTGTTCGGGGACACCGTCGGGGGCTTCAGTGAACAGATTTGATGATGCGATCACGAATTGTGGAAATTAGTGGGGTAGTCATTATACTGGTGCAGAATGTTTATCATTCAGGGTATATGACTATTTATGGCCCAAAACGTAAAATCCACAATAGTGAAAAACTGACATTTTGAGGAAAATTGTCATATTTTCGGCATAGTCGAGTTTTTCACAGATAAAAGAGGACTGAATTGCTCAGTTTGAGGGGGAATTCAGTGAAGAGACGACAGAATTTGAAAAAATGAGGGGAAATAAAAATTTCAATGTCATATGTTGAAATTCCGGCATTTTTGAAATTCGTGACGCTGCAACAGTATTCGGGTAGTTTCGACTTCAGATTGTCGGGGGGAATGTGAATCTGATCATGGGTGAAAGCTTCAGAGATCCAGATGATCCGAGGTGTTGATATCTGATCGTGGACGAAAGCATCGGAGATCTGAGAGTGATCGTAGATGATAGCTTCTGAGATCTAGATTATCCGAGGAGATGAATCTGATTGTGGACGAATGCTTCAGAGATCGGATTACATTACCAGATGATTTGTTTTCCTGATGAAGATTTGCTGATTGTGGAGAATACCGTTTACACGGATCTGTCATTCTTACGATGCGTTAATGTTGATCACGGTAAACGGGATATCAGATCTTCAGGGGGAATCACGGATTTGAAGTTAACCATTGGGGTATTTGAAGTTTCTATCAATTGCCGGTTGAGTTTTTGTACTTTCTTAGATCGAGCAGCGGAATGCGCGATCGTGGTGCTAATATGACATATCAAAAACTGAGCTCGGATGCGGTTAAAGTTGAAACAGAGGATGCTACATTGACTAGTTTCAAGTTGGTGATTTTTCGTGAAGGTTGCAGTTTAGGAAATCAGAGGAGAGTCGTGAACTATGCAAAAGACCTGAAGATTCATTTTAGGGGGAATTAGTGCTCTATACTGCCAAAAGCAAACCCGAATCATCAATGAAGGGGGAATCTATTGTCAGATTTCAAGATGCCTGATTGAAGTTGCAGAAAAATTGAAGTTGCAGAATATTCAAACACGTCTCAAGTTTCTCAAAGTGTTAAAGACGATTCGACAGTGACAGCCGAGGGGGAATCTGTTGGTGCATATTTCGTACGTCTGCCACCGTGCGAATAGTTAGATAGAGCGTGTGTTGAATATTGTATAGAATAGGAGAAAGTTGGACACGGTTTTGTAATGTCAAGGTCCATCCGAACGGATGACCATCCGGCCGGATGGCAATCCAGACTGATGGACATAGTGTTAGTGGTTGTCTATTAATAGGGACTTGGGGTTCCCATTTGGACAAGCTTTTGGTTCCCAGAGGGGACATGCTGTCCAACTGGTCTCGTGGTGCTGTAAAGTTAAATAATCAATAGAGACCAGATTGAAATTGACTGCTCGGTGTCGTATCTATCTTCTACTCCTTTCTTAGTCGTAATAAACGCACCGTACACGTAGGATCGGGACCGAGGCTCCGTCAAACTCGCCGGTTCCTGGATAAGAAACTTTGTTACCAAATTACCCAAGACACGAAAGGGTAATGATACAATCTGGGTGATTGTAGATAGGTTAAGCAAGTCTGCTCATTTCTTACCGATGAAGGAAACTTTCAGTATGGAACAGTTAGCCAAGTTGTATGTATGTGAAATAGTTCCATTACATGGAATTCCTTTATCTATTGTTTCTGATAGAGATAGCCGTTTTACTTCTCATTTTTGGACAACTTTCCAAAAAGCAATGGGAACCAAGTTAAATCTAAGCACAGCTTATCATCCTCAAATGGATGGATAGAGCGAAAGGACAATTCAGACAATGGAAGAAATCCTTAGAGCTTATGTAATTGATTTCGGAGGAAATTGGGATGATCACTTACCATTAATAGAGTTTTCCTACAATAACAGCTATCATACCAGTATCAATGCTGCACCATTCGAAACACTTTATGGACGAAAGTGCCGAACTCCAGTCTGTTGGGCAGAAATTGGAGAAAAGCAACTATCTGGACCGGAGATAGTACAAGAGACAACAGACAAGATTATTCAAGTCAAGGAAAGACTAAAACAACACGCGATCGACAAAAGAGTTATGCAGATAATAGGCGAAAGCCATTGGAGTTTCAGGTAGGAGACAAGGTATTATTAAAAGTTTCTCCATGGAAAGGACTAGTCAGATTCATCAAAAGGGGAAAGCTAAGCCCCAGGTATGTTGGACCCGTTGAGATTATTAAAATGATAGAACCAGTAGCTTATCAGCTACGACTACCAGAGGAATTGGCAGGAATACATGATGTATTTCATGTATGTAATCTCAAAAAGTGCTTAGCAGATGTGTCATTAGTAGTACCTCTTAAGGACATAGAGGTAAATGAGAAGCTTAAGTTTGTAGAGAAACCTCTACAGATTGAAGACAGAAAGGTCAAGAATCTCAAACACAAGAGATTGGTTCTAGTCAAAGTAAGATGGGATTCCAAGAGAGGACCAGAATCCACTTGGGAGCTTGAATTAGAAATGCAGAGGAAATATCCACACCTGTTCCAGTAGACCTCGAGGACGAGTTCTAAAATAAGGTGGGGAGGATATAACAACCCTTCCTAAAATACTTATAACACCCTTATACACCCTAAAATACATCCCGTATACGAAGGCCCTAAAAATCAGGGGTGCGCTCGCGGGGCGCGACCCCCTTATCCATGTTTGTCGCGGGCCGCGACCTAATGCCACCAGGCTCAACCCGGCTACGACACGTGGCCTATGACTCGACGTGGCTAGGGTTTTGACTCAGCCAAGCTACGCCCTATTAGACCTAGTTTGCGGGGCGCGAGAGACCCTTGTGTCTCGTTCGCGGGCCGCCAGGGACTCGTTAAACAGCCCTATAAATGGGAACGATCGGCTTCAGTCGAAATCGTTCAGAAAATTTAAATTATCTCTCAATCTCTGATAGTATAAGTAATTACCGGGTATTATACCCACTAAAATAACGAAGCTCTGCCTCGATGTAAGTATCATAACCCCCGGTTACGTATTAGATTCGTTGCCCAATTGATATAATGCTCCGTAACGCCTGTCGAGGCTCTGCCCGACGTAGTCGTTGGAGTTCTGTCTCGGGGAGGGTATAACTAATGTAAAATGGGTTATTATACTAACGTGTGTGCATTGTTTTAATTAATAGATTATAACTAGGAAGTCACAAAGGAAATACCTAAAGTAGCAATGTGAGTGATCTCCTTTTTGTGTAAAACTGTTTTTACAAAACCTCAAATGTTTAACTTATATTTCACAGTGATTGAGTATTTGTAATTCTACAATTATCGTCGGTATGTTGGGGTTTTGTATACAAAATTTGTTACTACACTGTGAGTAGTAACATGACCACTAGTCGGGATTGATAGTACCGTGGGTGGTAATTAAAGTAGATGTAAACAAATGTAATTGCTGGATTGCCCTCAATACTGTAAAATGATAAAACCTGTTTTGATTAAACTGGGATTCACTCGCCAGTATTTCTTGCTGATAAAATGTTTTTAAACGCGTTTCAGGTAACAAAATGTGAAAGCCAATTACAAGCCAGCTGGACAGCACTGAAGGCTTGGAAAAGTGGCTATAAAAGTTACCTAAATAACAAAAAAATGTTTTATTTTCAATAAAATAGGGTTTAACCCTATAATATGATGTACTGAAAACTTGGGTTTTTCCCATGTGTTTAATCTTATAAAAATGTGGTATTTTACTCTGATAAAATATTTCATAACTACGGTCCTGATGTAATTTTCGCTGCCAAAATGAATAAACATCGATACCACCATCTCTGAGTAGGCCGCGGCCGCCCGCCTCCCGAGGCAGGGATCGGGGGTTGCAACAGCACCCTTCCATTCAGGATACCCGTTAAAGAGTTTATCAATTATGCTAATCCAGGAACCGGCGAGTTTGACGGAGCCTCGGTCCCGATCTGACGTGTTCGGTGCGTTTATTATGACTAAGAAAGGAGTAGAAGATAGATACGACACCGAGCAGTCAATTTCAATCTGGTCTCTATTGATTATTCAACTTCATAGCACCATGAGACCAGTTGGACAGCATGTCCCCTCTGGGAACCAAAAACTTGTCCAAATGGGAATCCCAAGTCCCTATTTATAGACAACCACTAACACTATGTCCATCCGTCCGGATTGCCATCCGGCCGGATGGTCATCCGTCCGGATGGACCTTGACATTACAAAACCGTGTCCAAATTTCTCCTATTCTATACAATATTCAACACACGCTCTATCTAACTATTCGCATAGTGGCAGACGTACGAAATATGCACCAACAAATTATTCATTCATATGTACGGTATAGTTGCCAACGTTTAGGGTGTTTGTCTTTTCATTGTAATTTTCAACCAATCAGTACCCAAGCATTGTCGGTACGGTGTCTATTTTCAACTTTAGTGTAGCACCAAACCCCATTTGGTGTACTGCCTGTCTTTGATTTTGGTTTAGATTCATAAACCAACCAGTCAAGTTTGTAGGTTTCACTCTTGACAAAACCCTAGCCCCACTGAACTCATGATATGGTTCTTCCTCAACGTCAACATTCTGACTTAATGCCTTCCTCTTATTGGCGTTCTGGGCCTTGCCAGTGTGGACATTTATTCTCAATCTTTATCTCTCTTCGCCTATAAAAAATGATTTCATAGCGTTTTATTTTATGGCGTTTAATAACACAAATGGTACATGTATGGCGTTTCATAAATCAATCACAGATGATAGATGTTGAATAAGACAATAACATATGATACATGGCGTTTATAACACAAACCATACATGTTTTGGCGTTTAGTAACAAAGCTATCAAACGATTCATGTTTTGGCGTTTAGTAACACACGAATGATATATGTTTTTTCAATAAGACAATGACATATATGTAAAATTTCTTTCTCATACATTGTTAAACAAAGGATACAAATTTTGGCGTTTTGGCAACAAAGTATCAAAGTGTATTTACTTCACAAAAAGTAACATTCTGTACCATGTCCTCTTGTTGTCTTCTTTCGTTGCTCGTTGGGTTTTTGGCGTTTTGGAGCAGATGACCCTTCCCCTTCCACAGTTGTAGAAACTGCAAATTTATTGTTAAAATTAGAACGCCAAAAGCAACATTGTTGGGATTGAACCCTACCAGAGGAACAGATAATGAAAGCCAAAACTGGTTCACAACAGTGGATTCATAATAAGCAGCTGTTTATACTAGACTTCTCCCTGGAAAGTGATTATAACAACTGATGGTTCTCTATCCACTGTCCGTATACAACTGCTGCTACCCTTTAAACTGCTGACAATGCCCTGAAGAAGTAAACACTGCTGGTTCAATCTACTGATGACAAAGCACTGCCCAATCAAGGACTGATCAACCTTGAGGAAAGCACTGATGTAAAGAGAAAGCAGTAGTTTAGTGTGTCATCTGTTTTATATATAGTCAGTGGTTAAGATTAGCAGTATTTGTATAAGAACAGTAGTTACAGGTTGTTAGGTTGTTAGACGTCGCTTTCATGGTGACGTCAGCTGAGATGCCTCAGTGGTTTGGATTGTCTATAAATGGAGCAGTACCCTGTACTGTTACATTTGATCGTTTTGAGTGAGTTCTTCTCCTCAATTCAATCCTTTCATCTTGTGCAACCAACCATGGAGTATCAGGCTGAGGGGGAGTTTAGTTTGTAAGCATGCTTGTAATCTTTTTATTTGTATTGTAAATCTTTAGACTTAATGTCAAGCATGTGTTTATTAAAACTGTTTCTCTCTTTGATTGTGTTTACAAAGTTTGTTGTTCATTTCCACTGCACTTAAACTCTGTTCATTTCTATTTGATTTGTTCAAATTATACAAACTAGCACAATCACTAGAGCTTCCGATCCTAACAATTGGTATCAGAGTTTGGACAGTCAAATTCGATCTAACAGTCAATTTGACATAACAGTTCAGCTCGAAATTCATTGATACTAAGATTGATTGTATTTAGTTGAAAAACAGAGTAACGAGAAATCATGTTCAAAGTGACTACTCAAAAGCTCTGTAAAACAACCAAGATGTCATAGGATACGCAAACTTCATATAACAAGTAATGTCATACATAAATCACCTATAGTTTTCAGATCTGAAAATATGCCTGGTAACTATGGTAAATTTTTTTTACGAAAATTGATGTTATTTGTTGTTATGAAGTTTTTGCTGTTTCCATCATGTCCAGATCATGGGTAATGTGAAATTTGGCATAAGCATGTGCAGAAATGACCAAATCTCTCAAAACATTGCTGCAAAATGATTCTGGAATAAGTATTCCTTCAATAAATATCTCCCAGGGAGTATTTCAGTACTTATGTATGGGAAGGGTAAAAAGGGAAGAAGAAAATTTCAAAAACTCAAAAGTGTGTTTATCTCAAAAACTTTTGAAGTCAAAAGAAAAGAGCATAAATACAAAACACTTAAGAGTCCAAAATTGGGTAAACAATGGTTATCAAGCAACTGTGTGAATTCATTGGTTCAGGAAAGTTCAAATAAAATAGTATCTTCAGTAAATAAACTTAAAAAGAGGACTAGACAAATTTTTCTGTGTCATCACATGGTAAAGTCTATGACAAGACTCTCAAAACCTATGTGTACATGTGTCCTCATTTTTGAAATCAACTGACAAGAAAATGGTACCAAACAGTGGTCAAAATGTATTTACAATTTCATACCACTGTTGTCAAACCACTGAGCATTTTCACAAACTTGAGTTTGAATGATATGATTATGAGTTTGAATGGAAAATATACCAGATCTTTTTGGTGTTGTTTTCAGAAAATCCTTTAATTATTTTTCTGGAAAAGGATTTTCTCAAATAAAACAGGATATATCATTCTTTATTTTTTTTAGAATGATATATTTTGTACTTTTACTTGTTTTTGATAGAAAAAGTTTCAATCTCCTGTCAGGATATAGAACCTTTTGGTGATATTATCCTCAAAAACAGATCAAAAGGAAATGGTGTATGTGTCAAGATCAAGGTCATGTCAAACTCAAGTTTGACTTCAACACAGATCAAAGTTTGATTGCTAACAGATTTTAAAACACTGGGATACTAAACCACTGCCAGAAATCTATAAAAACTTATCCACTGTTGCACTAACGGTTCTTGATATACTAGCATTTCAAATCCTTACCATTATTTTACTCCTAACCACTGTTCTGTTCAAACATCTACTTCCTAAATACTGTCCACTGCTGAAAGTCAACCACTGACCTTTCATTTTCTTGGCAAGCACTGATGCTCAAAATCAGTGTCTTATCCACTGACATGCTATCCACTGATAGTAAAAATCACCCACTGCTCTCATATTGTTACCGTTGTAACCACTGATATTTGCTTTATCAGTGGTTCTCCAAAATAACTGTCCTCCATTATTCATCTTCTCATCAGAGGTTGGCACGTGGTCAGTTTTTAGCCATCAGATCTTTGTAACCGCTGCCACATCAACACTTACTTTTTCCCTAAATAAAACCCTGATCAAAACCCCCAAACAGGGTTTTACACTGTCGAATTGAATTCCAAAAATTCTCTTCTCAAAGCAGTTTCTAACCTTCCTTTTCAAAGCACCTTTCGTCTTTCTTCATCAAAATGACAAAATCAAAATCTAAGTCAAAATCATCATCATCTTCCAAAGAGGCCGCTCAAACGGCCGAAGAACCCATTGAAATCCCGTACAAATCTCCTCACAACTACTTGGGTCTACTCACAAAGCCCACAAGCAACCAAACCTTCGATTCCATCATCGACATCTTATCTGCATCAAAGTACAAAACTTTGTTAATAGCAGATGCTCCCATTTATCAACAAACCCAGAGAGAGTTCTGGAAAAATGCTACCCTTGAAAAACAAGAAGACATCGTCATAGCCATCAACTCCTCTATACAGGGTAAAGCGATTCAAATTAGTCCACAATCAATTTCAGAAGTCTTTAAACTCGATGATCAGAAAGGTAAAACTTCTTTTTCTAAAACCGAGTTGAAAACTGATTTCTTAAAAAGGGGGTATGCCGAACAACCAAAAAGAGATACCTTACAAAAAGGTTATTTCCCTTCTGCACCTAGGTTTTTATTTCACACTCTTTTGATGTGTGTTTCAAATAAAACAACTGCGTTTAATGAAATACCATTAAAAATTCAATGCCTGGGTTATGCTATTTTAAACAATGAAAATTTTAACTATTCCCATGAGATCTTTAATGACTTGGTAAAAAATGTTGACAGCAAATCATTTTTGCTCTTTCCAAGGTTTCTAAGCTACTATTTTAAACAAAAATTTGGAAAGGAAAATGAAAATTTGCTCAACCAAGGTGTTTATTTTCAAATAAATGGTTTGACACCTGAAACATTCTCTAGAATGTTAACACCTTCAAAAACAAAAGCAGAGGTGCCTGAGCAGATTTTAGCAGCTACCGCTACTCCTCAGGTATCAGCTGCTGAGCCCACTGCTCCAGGTGATCATAGCAACACAACCACTGCTTTGAAACCCACACCTGCTATTACCAAAAAGACCAAAAAGAAAACATCCAGAAAGCCCTCCAAACCCAAAACAAAGGCAACTCTGGAAGATGAGATCCCAGAGCCACTTCCAGTGACAACACAAATGTCACTTACAACCACTGCTGCTACTTCCTCACAGCAGATGGAAGAAAGATCTCCACCATTGCCTCAAACTCCTCCTGCATCCTCACAAAAGGATCAGGTTGTAAGCATAGGGACCCCACATTATGAAGCTCTGGATCCGATTGGTTCCATCTTCCTCAGTCCTGATCCCAAGGACATGTCTCTTTCAACTCCCATACCCTCACCAATCATATTACCACAATCCATAATACCCTTGTTGCATGCAGTTGCTATAGCTCAGACACAAACCAGTTCCTCTCTATCACCTATCACTGAGAGTACACTCCCACAAGTAACTGGGTCTGATGCTACTACCCCTGCTATCCCAGCAACAACTGAGGAGGTTACACTGCAGGAGTTACAAGTAATTCCTGTCAATAGTTCAAGTGGAGCAGCAACTACAAATGTTGGATCAACAGATCTACATTTGGACAGTTGTTTCATTAGTAAGACTCCCTTGAAAACAATTTCTTCTATAGCACCTCTGGTAACCACCAGTGAGTTTGTCTTAACCTCTGGTACCCTCGAAAGGTTATCAAGTGCTGAAGAAAGAAGTCCCCAGTACCAAGAACAAGAGGCATCAATGGATGATTTTTGGGATTCAGTTCCTAAGTCACACATTGATACAACCACTGCTGGTGGGGAATCAGATGATCCCATTAACGTGGGTGATGATTTAAAATATCAGGAATTGACGGGCAGAGTTGAAAAACTTGAAACATCAGTTGCTGAAATAAAGGATATGGTGTAACAGCTGTTAAAAGCTCAAAAAGCACAATCCACTGTTGTTCCAGCTCAAGCACCTGCACAACCTGCACCTGCTGCAAATGAGCTATGGAGTATATTTCAACCCCTGCTTGAAAAACAAAAACAAATGGCTGATCAGCAGCATGCAATACATGTAAAAATGCTGACAAACATGGTGGAGTCAAGATTCAAAGATACTTAAGCAGACATCAAAGCTATCAAGGCTCATATCCAAAGCAACACTGGAAAAGTTCCTCCCACTATCCTTTTCATGGATGAACCCCTTTCAGATAATGCCAAAAAGGGGGAGAAAATCAAGCAGTTGAAAAAGAAGGGAATTGAAGATGGCCTGTATGTTGAACCAGAACAAGAAAAACAGACATCTAAACCACCTCCCAAAGGCTCCAAACATCAAATCACAAATTCTCAAATTTCCATCCAAACAGTTGATATGCCAGTGGTTTCAAAAATTGCTAGTCAAACAGCTGCCATCTCTTCAACACACACCACTTCATCACACATCACCACAACCACTGCCCTACCATCATCATCGTTACCTCCTACTATAAAGCAGAAGACAACAGATGTTACAACATCTGTTGTAATGACAACAGTGGTTGAAACACCAGTTGTTTCAAAAACTGTTAGTCAGACACCTTCCCCCACTCAAACCACCACCACTGATCCACCCAAGACATCATCAGCTTCTCCTACAATAAAAAGGAGAAGGATCTTCATACCCGATGATTCTCCATCACCACCACCAAAAACAACTTCACAACCTTCAACCCCTGCTCAAAAGCAGAAGACATCTACTGACACATCAATAGTTGTAATGCCAACAGAGGTTGAAACACCAGTTGTTTCAACAGCTGTTAGTCAATCATCCACCACTGCTCTCAACATTTCTACATCACAACCAAAACCCCCTTCACCCATAAAGCTTTACACAAGAAAAAGGAAAACAACTCAACCAAATGAGGACAAATATGATCCTATTGCTGCAAAATATCCACTGGAGCTGGAAGCTGTAAAAAATGAGATGAGACAATTCTACACCGAGGATGACCCTTCAAAAAGAAGATTTCCTTCTCTCATAGGCTTCATAGTCCCAGAAAATTTGGAAGAATATCTCGAGATCAAAGCACGACAAGCTGAAATAAGAGCCAAACTTGAATGCAAAGACCAAGGTGACGAAGCCATTTCAGAAAAAATGGAATTCTTGCTCACTAAAGTCAAACAGATGGAAGACTATGCAAGAGATCTGAGCAAAGAAATGTCAAACTTACCACCCAAAGCAGATCTACGAAAAGAAATGAGAAAAGAATACCTTGCATACATTATGAAAGAAAAATTATATCCAACTGAAGAAAAACAGTTTGAAGAATGGCCAATAGTTGCTTTAAAGCATGAGGCAAACAGAATTGAAAGAATCATAAATGATCCAAGCAAGAAGAAGACAGCTCCAAACTGGAACAAATACAAAAAGTTCATTGCTGATCTGACTTCTGAATACAAAAGAAAGGAGCAAGAGCTAGTGGATGCAAAGGTGGATACTGCTACAGCCATAGCAAAATGGACAAAGCAGTATACCGATGAGGCTTATGAAAGGCTGAAGAAAAGGAGGATAACAGATTCTGACACTCCAAAGAAGCCTGACTACAAAAAGCCAGAACAGCAGATTAGTGCTTTTAAACCACTGATCACATCAGCAGATACCCCTATCCTTGTGATAAACCAAGAAAAGAGGAAACAACTAACTAAAGCAGAGGAAAAAGAAAAAGAAGCTGAGTATTTTGAAGAAGCCATCAAGAAAATGGCTTTAGATAAAGACAAATCAGCAAAGCTTCAAGACCTTGCCAAAAAGGTTTTGAACCAATCATCATCACCAAACACATCAGCAGATATCTCAGACAATGAGCTAAATCAACAAAAGAAACAAGAGCAGATTGACAAAGAAGTTGCAGAAGACATAACTGCAGCAAATGAAGTCATAGAAAAGGCCTTCAAACGAATGTCTGAAGCTCAGGATACTGCTTTACAAATTTTCACAAGGCCAAAATCTCTAAGCTCGTCAGTAAATAAATCTCTCCCAAGAAACCCATTGGGTTCAAAAATACTAAAATGGCTCTCTGATCAAAAGACCCATGTATTGACCCTGATCAGATCCAATGGTGAAATGAAGTACATATCAAGGAAACAAGCACTAAGCCTTGGTGTTGAAGATCTACAAGATCTCCTTGAACTTTCATTGTGCAGGGATGAGGATGACTCAAGTTCAAGAGACTTTGAAGCAGAATTTAAAAGACAAGCTAGTGAACTTCTGATGAGGAATAAAGATCCAAAATAATGAAGTGTTTTGGCATTATCTGTTTCAGGGGGAGATTGTTGGGATTGAACCCTACTAGAGGAACAGATAATGAAAGCCAAAACTGGTTCACAACAGTGGATTCATAATAAGCAGCTGTTTATACTAGACTTCTCCCTGGAAAGTGATTATAACAACTGATGGTTCTCTATCCACTGTCCGTATACAACTGCTGCTACCCTTTAAACTGCTGACAAAGCCCTGAAGAAGTAAACACTGCTGGTTCAATCTACTGATGACAAAGCACTGCCCAATCAAGGACTAATCAACCTTGAGGAAAGCACTGATGTAAAGAGAAAGCAGTAGTTTAGTGTGTCATCTGTTTTATATATAGTCAATGGTTAAGATTAGCAGTGTTTGTATAGGAACAGTAGTTACAGGTTGTTAGACGTCGCTTTCATGGTGACGTCAGCTGAGATGCCTCAGTGGTTTGGATTGTCTATAAATGGAGCAATACCCTGTAATGTTACATTTGATCGTTTTGAGTGAGTTCTTCTCCTCAATTCAATCCTTTCATCTTGTGCAACCAACCATGGAGTATCAGGCTGAGGGGGAGTTTAGTTTGTAAGCATGCTTGTAATCTTTTGATTTGTATTGTAAATCTTTAGACTTAATGTCAAGCATGTGTTTATCAAAACTGTTTCTCTCTTTGATTGTGTTTACAAAGTTTGTTGTTCATTTCCGCTGCACTTAAACTCTGTTCATTTCTATTTGATTTGTTCAAATTATACAAACTAGCACAATCACTAGAGCTTCCGATCCTAACAAGCATAAACTAGCACAATATAAATCGAAGTTAGCTCACTATGTTTTTTGCCTCTGGATCTGGTTTGATCTTTTGACGTCATAGTTTTTGTTGTTTCGCGTTTTCTAGGGTTTTCTCGTTTTACGTTGGTTTTTGGGGAGGTTTCTCTGGGAAGTATATATGTTTCGATCATGCTTTGATGTGTTTTGTAGATGGACATTTACTTTTTTTGCCCTTATGGAAGCGCGCCCACTTTAAAAGGTTTATGTTATTTATGAAAATGCCATCGCGCCATCTAGTCCATAGATTGTTTTGATCTGACGATCTATAATCGTTCTCACCGTTCTCACACTTTCACCCGTTTTCTCTAAATACTGACCATATATATATATATATATATATCTAAGGCAAATTGGATTTAAATAATCCCAACTCACTATTATTGGCCAATAATAATCCCAACTCATTTAATCACCAATAATAATCCGAACTATTCACTTTTGTTTGTAAAATACTTCCAGTTAAAAAAACACTAACTAGGTTAAAAAATTGCTGATGTGGCTTGCCACGTCACCTGCCACATCAGTTGCCACGTAATCGAAAAATGCCACGTAGACTGCCACATCAGCTGCTACGTCATCGAAAAATGCCACGTAGACTGCCACATCAGCTGCCACGTCATCAAAAATGCCACATCAACTGCCACGTCATATGACACATCAGCTAAAAGAGCCACATCAGATGCCACATCAGCAATATTTTTAACCTAGTTAGTGTTTTTTTAACTGGGAGTATTTTACAAACAAAAGTGAATAGTTTGGATTATTATTGGTGATTAAATGAGTTGTGATTATTATTGACCAATAACAGTGAGTTGAGATTATTTAAATCCAATTTGCCTATATCTAATGTATAGAGTTGGAGGGTATTTTTCTACAAACTCATCTAGTGTTTTATGATCAACGTCATATTAGCTTTTTCCCTTGACTTTTCAAACTCCTCAAACGTTAGAAACGCTTCCTAATTTTTTATAAATGTCACGTCACATTTAATTATTTGAATAATTAGATGATTAATTGAACCTTCTAATTTTAAATATTAAATTAATTTAAATTTATACAAAGTAAATAAGACTAAGAGTAAATTGCTAAAATTCAAACAACTTTTTTTACAATATTGTTCTTCACCTTTGGTATTTTTGCCAATTCCATCCATACGACTAACATTGTTTGTTTTTTCTGTTAAGGTTAGAGGCTTTTTTGTCCTTTTAGCTAATAAAGCTTGGTACAAGCTGTTAATGCACACACAATCACATAAACACCACCACCTTATCACCCCCACCACCACAACATCATCACCCTACCACCATCACGATTGCACCATCACCACCACTTTCCACCCCGATAATAACCATTGACGCATCACCATCACCCCACAACAACCACCGCCGTACCAACTCCACCTCATAACATCCACCGCCACCCACCACAAAACCAAAACCAAATCCATATTTATATTTTCAATACCCCTAAAGCCAAAAGTTAAGTCCAATTAAAACACTGCCTATACATCATCATCATTAAACCCTAAAACCACCATAGTCAACACAAAACGTTCCAACAAAACATTATCATCGTCCCTTTCTACATAGCTGTGCTCGAGATTCCGACGGTGGTTAAGGCTGCGGCGACTGGGTTTACATCAGAATGATGAGGTGCGACGGTGGTTAAGGGTCCAATTAGGTATCGCGCTTACCAAACCTCTCGCATAAATTTCGTACACTCTTAACGCTCGGATACAGGTATATAGCTCTATGTTATACACATATATAGTTCTTAGAGTAAATTGCATTTTACGTCCTTTAAGTTTTAACCAAATTTCAGACGATTTTCTTTAACTAACGAAATTACACTGGATGTCCTTTAAGTTACGGTTTTCTATTAGGCGATGTCCTCATTACATAGCTTGGTTAAATTTTCTTGTTATCCCCAAACATGTGCCTTGCCCGTGAGGGTAATACAGTCTTTTCATTTTAATTAAAAGAGTGAATTGCATTATATGTCCTTTAAGTTTCACCCAAATTCCAGACTATGTCCTTTCACTATTGAAATTACATCAAAGATATGGCTAAGGATGAGGTGGGCCGTCTGAGGTCAATCGTCGGTAGAGTGTCGCCGGAAGAGGATCCAATCAACCATCTATTTCCACCCTAATTTCGTTAGTTAAATGATAAAACCTTAAATTTTGGTGAAACTTAAAGGACATAAAATGCAATTCACACTTTTAGTTAGACCAAAAAGACTATATGATCCTCACGTGCAAGACGCATGTCTAGAGTTAATAAGAAAATTTAATCAGGTTATGCAATAACGACACTGTCCGATAAAATACATTAATATAAAGGACATTTAGTGTAGTGTAGTTTACTCTAGTTCTTAAATTTAGCTGAAACTTAAAAAATAGTAAAAATATTACTTTAGTTCTTCAATCATTCTAATAAAAACCGAGGATTCGTCAGAAACAGAGGTTGATGTTGATGCTGATTAGAAGAAACCGGTGTTCTGCTTTATCCGACCCTTTTTTAAATGAATTTTTTTACAAATATTTAAAAGAAATGTATCCACTTAGATACCCGATCCTTTTTAAATGATTTTTTTTACAAAAATTTAAAAGAAATGTATCCATTTAGATACCCGATCCTTTTTAAATGAAAATTTTCAAAATAAATAAACAACAATAATGTATTTATTTGGATTGTGTGTATATAGTATACACATTTTTTTAAATTAATTAACAACTTCCCTAGCGAATATTTAGTAGCTTTTGAAATTTAGACTCTAGGGTCAATTTTGTTTTGTATACTAACTTCCATTTTTTAAATCTATATGGGTCTATTATGATGATATATAAGAGTTGTTATTGTTTTCAAATCGCTTTCGAAGTTACCTTTCAAAAAAATATCGCTTTCGAAGTTGACATTAGATCAGCCATCAGCTGTGTTTGGATTTGATAACGTGGAATTATCAAAATAATAAGTTTTGATTATGAAACATGGGTCCTTAGGGGTTTTTTTTTTTTTTTTTTTTTTTTTTTTTTCACAATGGGTTAATATATATTTATTTAGGTTGAGGTTTATATATTTATTAAGCTTGCTCAAGTGTAGACTTTTTACAAGATCACTCATGTTAGAAAAACATAAACTCAAACACGATTAAATGTTGAGTTATGCCCAAAACACTTTAGTTATTGAGTTTAGACATTCCAATATGAGATTCAGCTATGGTGTTACAAGCACCCCCGCTCTGTGGACGGACTAGTGTTGGTCTTCCATGTGCTAGATCTTTGATAATTTTCTCAATTAATGCCATGAGTCATTCATCAATGGGTAAGGTGCATGGAAAGCAACACTATAAAAATCCCAACAGAGAGAACTAGAGAAGGTTCTCTTTATGGGACCAAACTAAGGTGTGAAAGTAACACTATAAATACTAGTCATTGTGGTCGACTAGAGTGGCAATAGATGTACGGTTGTCATATTCTAGACTGGTGATACTTTTTTTCCTTTTGGCACATAGCCAGGGTTGTGAAGCTTCCTCATGCGTTGACATGAGGGGATTTATATGTGATTCTAGGGTACTCGATGTTTTCTACTTGTCACTTTTCCCACCGAGGCCTATGGATTTGGGCAACTTGATTAGGTTGACTTAGTCATATGTTACTTGATGTGTTTGGCATTGGTTGCGCCTAGGTGTCTATCCAGCCCTGGTTGTGCCTGGGCTTTTGGCCCGAACTTGAACCTATACTGGGTGTAACTAATGAGTCCATGATGAACCTATAGATTTTGTTTTGGTTGCTCGAGTGTAGACTTTTAATGAGGTCACCAATCCTTAGATAACTACCACCGAACACATTTAACAATAGAGTTCTCTTCTCATTAACATTTATTATGCTCAAAACTCATTAGCGAACCTTGAGGTGAGTTATTTCTTATGAGCCTAGTATAGTTCTTCATGCCGATCTGAGATTTACTTAGGATGTTACCTAATATATAGGCCAAGATATGACATACATGTCAAAATCTCATGTGTATATATTAAGTGGATAACTTGTTATATTTTTAAGACTAGAAGGTATGGGAAGGCCCATCACCATGAGGATGGGCCGCCACGTAGGCGCCACATCACCGGCTCGTGGAGGATGCGCCTCCTTCACTTTTCAGGGGGGTGGAGGATGGGGCTACCCCACCTCAATATATTATAATTTTCTAATTTTTTTTATTAACTTAATAAAAACTTTATAAAAGTTAAAAAATACAACATAAATAAAGTCATTTCATAACATAAAAAAAATTACATTTCCTAAAAAAAAAACATTTCCGAAAAAAAAAATTACATTTCCTAAGAAATAAAAAAAAACCTACTCGTCTTCGTCTCCGTCACCGTCCCCGACGTTTACGTTGTTCCATATATGTTCTACAAAATCCTGTTGAAGGTTTACATGCGTGAAGTCGTTGGTTAGCGCGAACGAGTTTAAATCCTGTTGCGTCGGATCTACCGGGACAGTATTCCTGTAAGATGCATTCTCATCATACTCACAAATCGCCCGACCTTCGTCTTCAATAATCATGTTATGGAGCAAAATGCAAGCGTACATACAAAGGCGCAACCTCTTTGGTGTGAACGCACGTGCCGGTTGTTCAAGGACGGCCCATTTTTTTTAAAACACCAAAACAACGTTCGATGTCTTTTCTTGCAGCTTCTTGACGCTTGGCGAATTTTTTCCTTTTTTCGTCCTCGGGAAATGAAATAGTCTTGACAATTGTAGACCAAGACGGATATATTCCGTCAGCAAGATAATACCCGTGTCTATACTCAACCCCTGAAATTGTAAAACGGGTGTCCGGACCGATTCCATTAACGACATCGCTAAAGATCGTCGATTGGTATAGCACGTTGAGGCCGTTGAGTGAACCAGGGAGCCCAAAGAAAGAATGCCAGATCCACAAATCTTGTGACGCCACGGCCTCAAGTATTAAGGTTGGATAGCCGTGATCACCTCGCGTGTATTGGCCTCGCCACGCAGTCGGGCAGTTATGCCACGCCCAATGCATACAATCAATGCTACCAAGCATTCCCGGAAACCCGTGCCTTGCTTCATGAGCTTGGTACAACTGTTGAACATCATACGCGTTTGGTTTCCGCAAATATTGTTTGCTATACAGTTTCACCACATTATGGCAAAACCGATACAAACATTCCCGCGCAGTTCTTGCCGACATCTGTAAGTACTCGTCCAAAGCGTCGGCCACTGTCCCGTACGCCAGTTGGCGAATGGCCGCAGTACACTTTTGTAACATGGTGAACCCTTCATAATTCCGAGCATCGGGTCGTTGAGTGAAAAACGGGTCTAGCCCCGCCAAATCATCAGCAATCCGTGTGAATAAACGGCGACTCATTCGGAACCTTCGTTTGAAAGTGTCGGCGTTGTAAAGGGGTGCAGCCGAAAAATAATCGTTCACCAATTTCTCGTGCGCTCCTGTCGTGAAAAATATATAAATACGAGGAAATATATAAATATATAAAATTTATTAATGACAAACCTTCGCGGTCTCTGTTAATCCGTATTCGTCTGGTAATAACGTTTTTAGACGAGCCATCTTCCTCTTCCTCTTCCTCCTCCAAAAGAATCTCCGCCGCCTTTACCACAGCGTTTGCGAAAAACATCTCCTCTTCGTCCAAAGAAGACGAGGACCACCAAGAATTAGATGCCATTGTGGAAGATTGGTATAAAAAATGGGAGTGTTTTTTATAACAATGGATGAGAATGGGAGAAGAATGGGGAGAAATGAATGAGAATGGTATAAAAAATGGATGAAAGTGGTATATATTTAAAGTGGAAAAGTAAATTTTTTTTTAAAAACTAGCCGTTATTAACGGCTATATATTTGAAAATGTGGGCCGGCGAGAACGTCTGTGGTTTGCTGGTCAAGCCGGAACGGGCCGGGGGGGGGGGGGTGGGGGACCGGCGCCAGGCCTAAGCCTGCCCCCATACCTTCCAGTCTAATATCGGGAAATATAGTTTACATATAAGCTTTGTCATGGTCCACGCTACAAGACATGAGTTTGGTTTAAATCATTGGAATTTGGGGAACTCTTTTCTTCGAAGTCAACTTTGGTTGATATTGTGTCATGGTCTTGTTATAGTTCCGAGTATTAAATCAACTTAATTAAGGTAAAAAGATATATAAATTTCATAAAAACTCACAAGTTACAAAGTTATGTTTGTACCCCTCAAAAGGGTGATGGAGCAACTTCCCTTGGTTAGTATGTATGGTTGGTTTGGTTGGTTGACAGTGGGCTACTTTACTTGGTAGAGGTATATGTCTTTTAGAAGGAATATCACATATTCAAAATAGGGCAAATGATATCTATTTAAATAAATGATGTAAAATAGTATATAATTTACCATTTAAAAAAAGTACTTATGGTTATATATTTTCATAGCTTTAAATGTAGCGTTTTATTTATCTTGTTTGCCAACTCGGATTAAAACAATTTCAATTTTGAATATATTAAAATCGGTGAATGGTAAGCCCTATTCGCATTAAATTTGTGATGTTGATAGTGCTTAAATTCGTGATGTTGATAGTGCATGTAACTCGAAAAGAAATAGAAAGAATAAGAACAAATTCTACCTAGGTGAATAGTAAAGTACTTGGTAACCTTTATTCCTAGACATTTAAGGTTTTCATATGATGTGGTGGTAAGTTGACTTCCTTTCATCATGTAGGTGGAGGGTTTATATTTTGCAAAGTGCATGTATTGATGGTTAATTTTTTTAACAGTGTTTGAAATTATCTCAATACCCATGTGAGTCTTTCTGAGACGAGATGTCAACCGTCTATACTGATTTTGACGCTCCAGGGCTGACTCACCCAAGAACACTATCAAGGAGGAAACCCGCCACTATGGAATCGAAGAGTAAAGTGTTAGGGCATTTATGGATAATTTATGAAGCAACATTGCTTGCGAGTTTAATAATAGGTGTCTATAAGGGGCCGTTTGTTTACCTCTCAATGAGACTTTTAATGGTTCAGACCTCTTACTGGTTCAGCACTTAATGGAACAGATTGTTTGTTTCACGAGCAGATGTCTGAATGGTTTAGACATTTGCCTCTGAATGGTTAAGATTTATACAGAGTCTGAATGGTTAAGATCTCTAATCTGAATTGGTCAGACATTTGCCTTTAAATGGTTAAGCATTATACATGCTCTTAATAGTTCAGACCTCTTACTGGTTCAGTACTTAATTTTCAGACCTCTTACTGGTTCAACACTTAACCATTCAGATGTTGCCAAACAGCCCCTAAAACTTATACCAGACCTATTAAAATTTTCTTGTCACTAGTGGTGGTTTAATATTGTGTAAATGGGGATGTAGCAATACACTAGTAGACCCAAATAGCTAATCTAATTATAAAAAAAGTGATAGCTATGATCAAGCACTATTATTGTAATATGTAAGAGTACCTGTATATACAAATGCAGGACAGATGAACCAAAAAATAATTTTCAGAAAGTGATGCTACAAAAGTAGTTATAAATTTATTGTAACATGGGTTGTCTTGAAACGTTCTTACATGGCCCAATTCAAGCATCCGTTTAAAAGCCCAACCAATTTGCTTGTGATTAAACATACCATAGTAAGTAGGGGGTGTTAAAAAAAACTCCAGATCCGAAACAACATTTGAAATATCCGAAAATCTGTATTGGAAATATCCAAAAAATGGATTTGGATTCGAATGTGGATTATTAATAAAATTCGGATAATCGGATTACCCAATGTCCGAAAACCAGGAACAAATAGTAAGTGTGTGTATATATATTATACGAGTAATATATCTAGTTTAAATATAGTAAAAAATAGTATATAATCGGATTCAGATGTGGATTTATGAATGTTTTGTTTTTTTTTCAATGTTGGAAATTTTGAAAATTGAATGCAGGTTTAGCCTTAATCTATACACGAGTTTTTTGATTTTTTATATAAATTCGGATATTAATATCCGAAAACCGGATAATCCGATCTTGAACACCCTTAATAGTAAGTTGGTAACCCATTTTTCTCAGCTTTTAGTTTCTCCTTACAATATGTACATAACTGGACTTTAGGCTGAACCGGATCGGTTTTAAAACCGGATCATGTTTGGTCAATGAAAGTCAAAACCGATTCAGAGTGAAAACCAGTTTTAAAGGAAATTGAAAGTTGTCACATGTTCAAAACACAAGCACTCTGGTCACAATAACGTTTGTTTTGTAGGTCAAGGGGTTGTTAATGGTTCATGGCCCTTTTTATCCTAAGACATGTGTATATCTACTATTTTCTACTTTCATTTATTGTATGGAATTTTAATTCAATCATCTTTGGCTACTATTAGTACATGAAACTTTATTTAGTTATGTAATATGTAATGAGTGTTAGGGGCTGTTTGACAACTTATGAATGGTTAAATGCTGAACTAGTAAGAGGTCTGAACCATTAAGTGTTGAAGCAGTATTAGGTCTGAACCATTAAGAGACAGTATAATGCTTAAGCGTTCAGATGCAAATGTCTGACCAATTCAGATTAGAGGTCTTAACCATTCAGACTTTGTATAATACTTAACCATTCAGAGGCAAATGTCTAACCATTCAGACATCTGATCATGAAACAAACAGTCTGAACCAGTAAGTGTTGAACCAGTAAGAGGTCTGAACCATTAAGAGCCTAATTAAGAGGTAAACAAACAGCCCCTTAGTTTATGTCAAAGTTGGTATGGTTGTTATGTTAATTCCTGTCAATTGTTGGTTATGTTCCTATGTCAATTGCTATGGTTTGGTTATGTCACTTTGTTATGCCAATTATTACTCATAACCCATTTGCTGCTCATAATCCATTGAGTAAATTGCAATTTCTGTCCCTGTGGTTTGAATGAATTCATACGTTGAGTCCTTGTCATTTGATTTTTTCACACTTTATTTATGCCCCTTGACCCTAACATCGTTAACTTTTCAATTAGTTTAGTTTATGTGCGAAATGAGTTAATGTAACCCGCGCGTTGTGGCGGAATATTGATTATGAATGTATTTGGTATCACTATTTCGTATGCTAAAATTTTTACGTTCATGCAAAGCATTCTTTTTATTTTTCCAAACCACCGGCCTACAACGCTATATTAAAACATTTTACTTAGGAATATTCTTTTTATTTTAACCTACGCTAATCATTTATCGTCACATTTGTCATAATGAACATTCAATCTCAATACCCTTAATCTTATTAGTTTGTAAATGGGCTCCAAACAAATCCGCTGTTTTTTTTTTTTTTTTGAACAATGAATTTTTTTGTGAGACTTGAACTCAAGACCTCACACTTCATTTAATTGATCAATATTAGTCTCGTCATTTCGGCGTCTTCATAACAGTATAACATAAACGGTGATAAAACAAAAAACTATTGGTGTATTATAAACCAGTATCCAATCTCTAATTAAAAAATGTAAAAAAAAAAAAACACATGGAAAGGTAAATTTGTGATAAATAGAAGCGTCAAACAATACATCAAAAGGCAAATCTATGGTAAACAATTTTAGATCCGTATTCATAGCTTTGAACAAATGACATGTCAATTTAAAAAAAAAACTTCAAAATCTTGTTTTGTTTTTTGGATTTTTCAATCAAAGATATTTGCGGAAACATATTTTTTAAAACATCTAGAGATAAATCTGACGTTTTGTTTTTATGAATCGATGGCAACATTTGGTTGTTTAAAAAATCTAGATTTCATTCCAATCATGATATCAATTGTTCAATAAATGATTTACGAAAATTGATTTCATTTTTGATGAATTGTTTTCCACCACAGTAGCCACATCTGTTCTTCATTTTTGTGGATCGGAAATTTTTAAATTAATTATTCTTATGTAATAGATGATCGAAAGTGATGTTCTTGTTCGGTTTGATGATTTCATTAGAAAAATTGGTGTCACTTAGAAGTTTTGGATTTGATTGTGATGCATACAAATGGGGTATATACTTTCTTTTGATTTTAAAAAAACAAAAAATGGTTTTGATTGCATGCTTGTAACGTTGCCTTCGAGTATTCTTAGAATTTCAAGACCCGAACTTTCCTTTCTCATACGCATGTTTTGCATTTTTATATTTTTCTACGTCGGCTTTAGATCGAAGTGAATTTTCACTTTCATTGAGGCGATCATTCTTATTCTGGTCATCATGATCGGTGAATGATTGTGAGGACTGGGAGATCAATAAATGAATTTGAAAGTTTTTAAATGGATGATCACATATGTGGGAACAGTTGTGGGAGGAGATGTATCGGCTAGGTGGTGTTGCTTCGGTTAATTGGCGGAATCGGTGGTACCCTTAGAATGTGGCATACATGTCGGTTTGGTGGTATTGCTTCGGTTTGGTGGTGTTGCTTCGGTAATTGATGGCATTGGTGGATGGTTATTGTGTCGTGGATGGTGGTGTTAATTTTTATATGTATTGTATGTCATGGATGGTGGTGTTAGTTTTTATATGTATTGTATATAAGTAATTTAGAAAGTTGTGTATATGTATTATATAAAAACATGACACGTAAATATAACCTTATAAAGTGGAGTCTGACAATTTGTTTGATATATTGTGGCGTCAATTTTGCGTAACGGTGGCAATTAGTTGTTTCCAAATATTAATAAAGTTCTAATGTAAATTGAAGTGTTCATTTTTCAATCAAATCGGTGGTATAACATTATAATATAAAAAAGTGTATCGTACAATATGCCTTAACGTACGTTGCGTATGCGATGGCAAAATCGCACGTTATGTTACAAAAAAGGGAAATCGCATGTACATAAAAAAGGGAAATCACATGTTTCAAAAAAAAAAAACTCAAAATCGCATTTACATAAAAAAATGAAATCACATGTGAAAAAAAAGTGAAAGTCGCATGTTATAAACCAAATTTCGTATGTTGATACTGAATCTCGTACGTAGCTTACGTTAAGACATTTTATACAATAACTGGCCTCTTATAATATTATATCATATAATTGAAAGGTAATGATATTTTTTTTAAATCATTGTGTCTTAAGTTATAATTAAAAGGTCGTGACTTTTTGCAAACCATTATGTCTTAAGTTATTAGTGAGAAAGGTCATGACTTTTTGCAAACTATTGTGTCTTAAGTTATAAGTGAAAGGTCATGACTTTTTACAAACGATTGTATCTTAAGTTATAATTGAAATGTCGTGACTTTTTACAAATTATGGTGTCTTAAGTTATTTTTTGTATGCATATAAAAGTCACCACTTTTCATTCTAGAGTGGCAACCCAAACAAAAGGGTATGTATGTGTGGTTTTTTAAAGGGTTATTGGATTTTAATAATCCTAAGTTTCACATGTTCGCCGATAATAATCCCAACTTTAAAAATTCCCTTCAATAATCCCAACTTGCAAAAGTTTGGCCGCCATTGATCCTTTTCAAACATATAAGAATTTGGTCTTCTCAATAGATTTAATTACACCTAGAGACTCCTTAATTGGCTTAAGTGCACCTATGTTACTTTTTGTGGATATAGATAATTACTGATATGCTCTCATTTTATCATTTTTTTTATAGAAAACAAGATAAATAAAACCACCCACAAAATTATTTGATAATTAATTAACATACAAAATTACAATTACAAGTAACAACAATTCATGGAAATAGAACTCTTTAACATCCTCGTGTGTTTAGACAGTATAATTGCAGCTTCCATCATCACTCCTAGCCGTTGGGTCGAAGTTCTCGGCCCTAGGGTCCGTGCACCCTTCCGGCACAGGAACCTGAACCTGCTGGGCGGCTTTCCCTGCACCCGACCACACAAAACAAAACAAAACAAAACAAAAACATCAGAAACAACACTTTACAAATGTATGAAATGATCAAACTTGTATTAAGGATCAATGGAGCTCACCGTAGAACGCTCCTTGGCTTATAGCATCCTTGTTAGCGTCCCCAAGTGCAGCCGAATCCAAATAGGTCTCGGCCAACTGGACTCTCTTCACATTGTCCTGTTCTTGAACCAACATGTTCCCGTACTCTAGAAGTTTTGCGATTGTTATCTTTGGTTGTTCGAATGTAACCGGGCCATCCCTTGAGTTCACAAGCCTCTTCCCGATTCCTTCAACCCCGACACCGGATATCCACTTCCTTACTTCATCGTCGTACACTCTAGCCCTCAATGCCCCAAAGAAATCTGAAAATATAACCAAGAAAATTGATTGTGATATTTTGTTTTAAGGAGCATGTTTTTTTAATCAGCGACAAACAATGAACCCGAAACCCAAAACATTCGGGACATGTACTTAGCTATGGGCCGAGTATGTCGGTCTGAGATTAGCCCTAAAAGTTTTCACGGGTAGTCGACAGGTATTATATTATGTGATACCCGATCCAATTGCCCAAAACATATATACACATTTACCCGAATTATACCCGTAAAATAATATTTTTCTTTTTATTTCCCTTTGTGCTTAGGTAGTAGAATAATCTACTAATTCTTAATCTTTACTTTTATATTTCTATTTTTTGGGAGTACAATTGTATGAATTTTTTAAAAACTAACGGGTAAACCTGTAACCGCGGGTATAGAATTTAGAAATCTCCCATCAGTTAATTTATAACAACTAATGGGTATACCCGATAGCTGACCGGTAATTACCATATAGATATCAGACAGGTATTGGGCTAGATATGGCACACAGTTTTACGTCTTTGGAAGAACCATACCTATGGATTGTCCAGGGAAAGTGTCCACAAGCTTGGTAACTTCTTCATTAGAGACCCCATCGGTCTGGAAGATACCGCAGCAGACACCGATCCGGTCTTCTCTAGTCGGCGCCCAGTAGAACTTTTCCATACGTCCGTCACGGATGAGGGGAGCATAGAGGGTCGAAAAGTCGTTACCAGTGACAATAATCGGGACACGCGGGTTATCTTGCTTGTTGTACATACCCGGGAGCTGAACATTTGTCGGGTTATCGGCAATGTTCATGAGAGTGGCGTTAACCATCTGGTTGTTGACAGTGTACTGGGTGGTTCCGCCCATTCTACCCGCTCCAGCGTCAAGATCGTTGATAAACAGGCAGCACATTTTACCCTTTTTGATGATGTCTGCGGCTTCACGGTACCTTTGTCTGATCAACTTCGCGGGTTCTCCAGCGTTTCCGCTTTCTAATTCTCCAGCACTCATCATAATTGGGCTGCAAATACAGAAATGCAGAATCAGGACTTGAAATGTTCATGTACCGCAGAGGTACGTGGGGCGGGTCATGTGACCCATCGAGTTTTAAATTTATATAGAGCGTATAATACAAAAATTTCAATTGACCCCAATCTTTTTCTTACGGTGACCCCATATATTATACGCGTTACAAAAATAAAATAATGTTTTGTGTTCTGTTTTTAACGACTTAATGGATAAAAATCATATTGGGGACCCGTCTCTAGACCGAAAATTGACCTTAATGAAAAAAAGTTACTAACTCCGCCACTGCTCATAACTCATAACAATGCGATGTTTTGATAATCGATGCTTACGTGATTCCCATCTTGGCGAACACAAGCTCACATTGGAAAGATTTTCCCTGACCTTTGCCTCCCCACACACCCAAAATGAGAGGAACCTACATGATCAAGAAAATCAAGATTACTGTCACTTTCTTGAATTTTAACCGACAACAACAACAACAACAACAACAACAACAACAACAACAACAACCATACCCAGTAAATCCCACAAATAGCAAAGCTACTTATAGGGTCTGGGGAGGGTGTGATGTAGACAGACCTTGCCTCTATCCCTAGGGATAGAGAGGCTGCTTCCAGAGAGACCCTCGGCTCTAAAACGAACAACATACCAACACACCAAGTCAAAGAATATAGAAAAAAGAAGCCACCAATACCAAGAAAGTGATCAGAGTGACCCATCATTTGGGCATAAACACAAGAAGGCAACTAATCAACTAATTATTGTTAAGGTTAAAAACCTTGATGTTTGGCAAAGTCATGAAGTTCTTTGTGATGTGAACAACAAGTTTGTCCATGAAAGCCGGGGCGATGTAGAATCCATCCTCAGTGTTGTCCATGTATCTAAAGATTCAAAAAAACATCAAAAGTCAAAATAACAACAACCCGAATCTTTGTAATACATAGATAGACAGATCAATATATAATGCTTGCTTACGTGCGAAGACCGGTACTAAGGTATTCATATGAATTCATGACAGCATAATGGGTTCCTGCATCTTGTGGAGCTTGGAAGAGAGAATCTACCATTCCCTTACCTCTAGTGATGTCTTGTTGATCATCAGATATGTCGTACGCGAGTCCCCTCCATCTGTCTTTGTCGGTTTGTTTGCTTTCGTCGATCTCTTTCTCGGCTGCAAATACTTTGAAGGAGACTGGTTGTTTGTTGTTTGTCATTCTTGAATTCACTATCTTCTTCAAGTTACTTCCAAAGAAACCTGAGTTTGGAACTGCAGCACCACCATTGTTCCCATTCAACCTCAACTGTTACAAACAACAATCACAAATTTTACATATTAAAAGTTAAAACTAGCCTATACATATCCATTTTGAGATCCATGATCTAAACAATTGACTTCAATTAGGGTGTGAACGATCAAACCCGCTCGTAAACTAACACGTTGGGCTCACTAAAGTTTTATTCTAAGTAGTGGCGGAGCTTGACCGAAAGTTTCGAGGGGGCGGGAAGTCATGGAACCCAATTTATAAATTGAATAAATATTTAGGCAAAATATTTATGGATGGATGAGAGAGGAGTACCGGAACACGGTTGACGGCGGATCCGACGGTGGAGAAGGTGGTTGCCATTGATCTCGGGAGAGAAGCACGTGAAAGAAAGAGATGAAGAAGTTGAGAATGATATGAAGGTACCAAGATAAGAAGATAACTTATATGAAGAAGAGGATGAGGTTTTAAATTGGTAACGTCCACACATTCATGATTTGCCGCGATGCCACGTGGCAGTAAAGTATTGATTGATGGTATCAAAGTCTAGATTGGGAGATGGGCTTCTGAGGTGATGATTGATTTAACATTTGATCTTCACCACTTGTATATCCATTGGGCTCATATGTACCACTTGTTAATGAAAGTTTGTGCCTTTGGGAATAGTAGATGAGGTTACTCTTGTGTTCAGTGGCGGATCCAACTCTATTTTGTGGGTTCACATGAACTCACTCGGTTTAGAAAAAAAATAGTAAGAACTTTGTATGATTTGGAAAAAATAGCGAGAATCTACCAAAACGAACCCACTGAAAGAAGTTCTTAGATCCGCCACTGCTTGTGTTTTTAAGTTATAGGATTTGACATCTGATACCAACAATTATACTTGATTTTCCTTATTAGACCATCCGTGTAGTTTTTTTTTTTTTTTTTTTTTTTTGCCATTTTCTTCTAAACAACGTCCTAGAATGCCCTTTCTCCACCCCCGGGGGTGTTTTTTTTACCCAAATTGCTTTTGGCGTGCTTTTTTCCCCGCCCAACTTCATTGCTTTTGTTCAATCACCTTTATCTTCATTTTGTTTGTCCAATAAGATGTTTTGATATTTTTTATTTAATTTTATTACAAATATAATGCCCAATAATGTCCACATCCACACTACACCCATTTTAGAAAATGCCCCATTGCTGACTGGGCTGCCGCATGACGCAAAACGTCCAAGGATAGGGGCATTACCACTACACATGGTGTTAAAGAAATTTTGTACCTTAATATAATTGTAGTACATGATCAGAAACTATTGTGTTTTGTTTTTAAGGTATAGGATTCGAAATATTATACCACCAATAATATTTGATTTTCTATACGAAGAGTTGCTATGTATTTTGTTACCCCATTTCTTAATGTTTCATTTATTTGATATTTCATCCATTTAGACACGCTTAATCGTAGAGGTTTTCTCTTATCGTCAATTGATGTGTCTAATCAACGTGATGGTATTTGATGTTGGTCATTCCTTATCGAGCCGGCTCACGAGCCGTGCCGACTTGTTTACAATAGAGCCAATTTCGAGCGAGTCACGAGTTTTTGAACTTTGTGAGGTGGCAATGATGGGGCCATTAAAAGGGGGGGGGGGGGTGTTTGATGGTGTAACACCAATTATAAGGTAATCAAAATAAAGCAAACAATATAAAATTTTCATCGCCACGTTTATATGTTTTAAATTCTAAACATCTTTACGTACATATGAGAAAACTTTTTTAAAGGTTCATTACATTATTAAAATTAAATAAATGTTCTCTTACAAATCTACCACTCCCTTGACACCAAACTTGGATGTCCCTTTAAACCTATACATACACAAAAATAAGTAATAGTATCGGTAGGTATACCCATATCCAATTCATATTCAATTCAAACCCAATTCTGAACTAGCAAAAACTCAATTCAGACCATTTAATACCCAATTTGATACGAAATTTACAAATCAAATTTGATATGTAAAAGAGTAAACTGTCGTTTTAGTCCCTGTGGTTTGGTCAGTTTTGCCACTTTAGTCCAAATCTCAATTGTATCTGGGTCCATGTGGTTTCATTTTTGTTACCATTTTGTTTCAAAAGTGAAATCATGTCATATTCCCCTAATTAAACCCTCAACTTTTGTCCTTTTCTATAGGGGTAATTTTGTCATTTACGTTTTATTATAACTTATTATCAATTATAATTAATAAAACTAAATTATAAAAACTGAAACTCAGTCTCTCTCTTCTCTCTCTCTCTAAACTCATCTCTCTCTCTAAACTCTATCACCACACACACAGAACTTAATCAAACACCCACCACCACCATCATTGTCACCCTTCACCGGATAACATCCACCACCACCTCTAATAGCCATCGCCCACCAGAAACACTCCACCACCTCTAACCGCCATCGCCCACCACCAGATTGGAACCCAAAAAAAACTACCAGCCGCCATCGCTCACAACCACTACAACCCCCATCACCTAACCCTGTTCCACCTCGTTTCCAGATCTGTTGAAAGCCGCCACTTACAACCACCGGAGTCCACCACCGTTCACACCTACCGGCCGAACTACAGTTATCACGAAAAGCTTCTTGAACAAACTGACAAAATCATCAAAAATAAAGTCAAACTACAAGGATTTATGATGCAAGTTAAATAAATTATTATACTGATGATTAACATGATAAACAAGTACAACAGAACTGTTCTCCATTTCTTTTGCTGCTGCTTATTGTGATCTTCTTCTTGTTCAGACACTAATGGAGTTTTCAAGGTGAGTTTGGTCATCATCTTTTGACAAAGTGTGGTACACATGAGGATTGGTGCAAACTTATTTCTGATTTCTAGCCCAACTTATTTCTAAAATCACATGGTTAATATTTTGGGGCAATTTGGATTCACACAGTGGGGGTAATCTGAGTTGATTTAAAGATGATGCCTGATTGTAGAGGGTAGAGGGTGGTGGTGATGGTGATGGTGATAGTGGTTGAAGACGATGAAGGGTGGTGGTAGTGGTGGTGGGAGGTGGCGGCAGGTGAGAGAGAAAGAGAGACGCGGAGAGAAGACGATGAAGGGAATTTAGAGAGAGAGAGAGAGAGAATTCAAATTTTTGTTTTGTTTTTATATAGGGTCAGGTTTTAATAATTTAGTTTTATTAATTTTAATTGATAAAGAGTTATAATAAAACATAAATGACAAAATTACCCCTGTGGAAAAGGAAAACAGTTGAGGGTTTAATTAGGGGAATCTGGTATGATTCCACTTTTGGACTAAAATGGCAACAAAAATGAAACCACAGGGATTCATATACAAAAACTTTGAGATTTTGACTAAAGTGGCAAAACTGACCAAACCACAGGGACCAAAATGGCAGTTTACTCTATGTAAAATTTCTAAAGACTACATGTGTTTTTACACGGGTTTACATCTAGTTATAAAAATGTAAGAATTGAAATGCGTACCTTCTGAATGGTACAATAAAAATGTAAGAATTAATATGTAGTTAGCTTCACAATATCAGAATTTCTATAATGGGTAGTTCAACAATACGAAACATATAATTAAAATTATAAGTTCAACCAACATTATAGCATGCGAAAAGTTTTAAAAACATGTCTAAATGATCATCTAATACATAGAGACTTGATTCAAAATATCATATCAGACAATTTTCATAAGACATAACTGACATCCAAAGCTCAAAAGTCTGTATCAATAAATGTGAAGATATCAAATCAATACTCAAAAAAGAAGATAACAAAATTCGTACCTTGACATAGAAATGCATTCACAACGATAACTCTAACTCCGATTAAATGTCACGAGAAACTACAATACCTTTGTTTGTTTTGAAGTATTTGAAGTTAATTAGTTGTGGACGATATCTTCGTTTGTTTCATTGAGTAGTCTAGATCATGTATTAATCCCCCACATCATCTGATGTACTATGGAACACGTGATTTACCTTTTAATGTTAGTTGTGAGACTAGTTGGTAAGAGACGCCGGGTGATGGTGGCACACTACTTTTTTTGTTACTTTAATTTTTTTATATATATAAAACTAGGTTATTACCCGGGTGGAAACCCGGGTAGGAAATTTTAAATTACATTAATCATAATCGATAAAAGTAATGCAAATAAAGTAACATTACATAAAATAGTAACAAAGTTTTCTTTATAAGCCGTTTATAAAAACATCAAGAAAAAGACAAATATCGATTATGTATACAACTTAGGAATTATACTTTCCTTGACTTGCCGAACAAAATGTTTGATTGTTGTTCCCAACCTAACCAACCACAAATAATACACATTAAGTACACAAAATTATAATCACCAAACTAATGCCACAGAATCTTTGACTCTGCAAAACCCTTAAGAACTACTGACTTAGCAAAACCCTTGCTTTGAGGGGTTCTGGAAGCCATATTCACGAAAGATGAGCTTTCCGCTCAATAAAGAAGTAACATCTGGACACTTGCAAGAAGTGGATCATCATGTTGTGGCAGTTTTAAGGTGTTTTAAGATTGCTTCTCGGGCTCGAGAAATTTATTTAGATTAATTATATAATAAAAACAAATTTATCACTTATATATTGTTTTTTATTTATACCTTTAAATGTCATTGCATTTATTAATTGATTAGGAAATACAATTTAATTAAAAAAGGAAACATACTTTAAGTAAAAAAAACAATTTACATTTCAACTAATCGTATGGTTTTCTCCATCATAATAAAACCTTTTTATGTTAAGTAGAAACACAATATGAAAACTTGCTAGGTTTTCTCCATCGTAAAACCTTTTTATGTTAAGGAATAGAAAAGTTTAAATATTATTAAGTTTATGGTAGAGGTGTACAAAAAAACTGGTTTTAGAACCGAAACCGGAAAAAAAACCGAAACCGGTTTTTTTTAACCGGTTTTTTTAACCGCCGGTTTTTATACCGGTTACTATTCTTGACTTCAAAAACCGGTAAAAAACCTTTTTTTTTGGGAAAAACCGGTCCCAACCGGTCCCAACCGGTTATACCGGTTATTGTTTTGGACCTCAAAAACCGGTTAGTAACCGGAACCGGTTATAAAAAAACCGGTTTTTATTTTGGGTGAAAAAACCGAAACCGGTTTTTGAAAAAAACTGATTTGTACACCTCTAGGTTATGGTGATAAGTTTCATTGTGGAATTAAGTGGTTACAAATATAATGCATCACATTGAAACAATCAGAACACAATAATCACACGGAGCAAATATAATGCACCATATAATTGTTTGTTCATTAAAATGCTTAAAATCTATACTATAATGATAAAATTCAGTCAATATTGATTAGGAATTAGCAGTTTGTTAAATAAAATACTTAAAATCTATAGTATAATAATAGAATTCAGTCGGTATTGATTAGGAATTAGCATTTTAAAAAGGAAAATAGGATAATTTTGTAAGTTGGAGAAAATTTACATTTTAATTAATGATGATAGCTTTTTATAAGGATCGGAAAATGGTAGAAAATTTAGGTAAGAAAAAAGAAAACAACTAAATAATTAATAGCATTAAAGTTGCGGTAATGGGTTTTTATGTGGAATTAAGCAGTTAGAAATACTTGATGACTTGTACTCGCAAATCAACAGCAAAAGACTGACCTATTGTAGAATGCTTTTGAAATAACGTAGACAATCAGAAAACTAATTCTATGAAAACGAAATCATAAAAAACCAAAATACATGTTATAGCAATCACTTGGCAAAACACGACAAAAAGTTAGGATTGCATCCAAATTCCAACAGCTATGTCTTTACCAAAAAATAACAAAAACTATCAAGTTCAAAAACACATTTAATTACCACCACATGACCAAAATTTCATACAGTTAAACCAAGACCTCAAAAAACATCTAACAACATTCTTTATTGTTTCTTGTGTACCTCAGAAAGCAACAACTTACCTTCATCTTAATTAGGGGTGCAAATGAGCCGAGCTACTCGCGAGCTACTCGAGCTCGGCTCGAAAAAAAACTCGAACGAGCCGAGCTTAAACGAGCTCGAGCCCGAGCCTAAAAAACAAGCTCGTTTAGTAAACGAGCCCGAGCCCGAGCTTCGCTTATCGAGCTCGAGCCGGCTCGCGAGCCTAAACGAGCTTTCTGTTTATATATTTTTTATTAATATATTAAACATATATTTATATAATAATAATTACCATTTATATAAATATAAAAAATTAACTTAATTATATGTACAATAATAATTATAATTAATATAAATTAATTAATAAATAATAAACGAGTCGAGCCCGAGCCGAGCTCGAGCTTGAAAAATTACCTTCGAGCCGAGCTCGATCTTTAGAAATGAAGCTCGAATCGAGCCGAGCTCGAGTTCGAGCTTTTATATGTTAAACGAGCTCGAGCTCGAGCCTAGTCGAGCTCGGGCTCGGCTCGTTTGCACCCCTAATCTTAATCATTCCCTAGAGGTGCTTCAATAGGTGGTACGTTTGAAAGCAATCTATGTCAAAAGTAGTAATGGTGAAATGAGTTTCATCCACCACTTGGTATATAAGCATAGAACCAAAACATAGAGCCATATCTTTAACAACATTCGCCCATCCATTTATGAGAAAGAAACCATTTGCAGTCTTCCTTACAGAGAAATAACCCTTTCTTTTTTGAATTACCTTTTTCTCTTCTAGAGTTTGACCTGCATAGTATTTCACCAACAACAACAACAACAACAACCATACCCAGTAAGTCCCACAAATAGCAGAGCTACTTATAGAGTCTGGGGAGGGTGGGATGTAGACAGGCCTTGCCTCTATCCCTAGGGATAGAGAGGCTGCTTCCAAAGAGACCATCGGCTCGACAACGAACACCAAACCAACACAACAAGTCAAAGAATATAGAAAGAATACAGAAATAATAAGTCGCCCATTAGCAAGTAAGTGATCCGAGTGGCACAATATAATGTAAATCATGTATCATAGCATACAACATCATTTGGGCATAAACACAATGTAAATCATGTATAATAGCATACAACATCATTTGGGCATAAATACAGTAAGGCAAACACTGGAAAGGTCCCTTAAAGAATAAGAAAAACCTACGTCCCTGAAAATCCACCTAAGACCTTACTACAATATCCTCTAGAAGTCCTTAACCCTAATCCTACGCCTCCACGAAGTCCTATCGTGGACCATGTCCTCAGAAAGATGCAACTCTAGTAAATCATGCCTAATCTGCTCATCCCATGTCAGTTTGGGTCTGCCTCTTCCTCTCCTCCCCTGCACAATAAGAGTTTCCACTACTCTAACTGGAGCCGTCGCTTCCCTCCGCTTCACATGCCCAAACCATCTCAATCTCCCCTCCTTAATCTTCTCCGATATACTAGCCACCAACTATGAATAGTATTTCACCAACTATGAATGTGAAATCAATTTTGAATGTGCATGCAGGTGCATACATGAATGTGTGTAAGATGTGGATGGATATGATATATTCAGAGGAGGTGCGGAGAGTTTATGAGGCAAACATTAAACCTGTATCCTAACATCATTGGTATCTTCATAGAGGAGGTGGGGAGAGTTCAAGTTGTTGGAGATACAGAACGGACATGCTTCTTGCCCAATTTGATAATAACAAATATAAACAATTTGTTCCTATACAATATATACATAATAGCTGATGATATTAAAGAGGTTTAATCTTACCTTGTTAACGAAAAATTCATCTAGAAGACAATAAGGAAGCTGTTGATTTCGAACACTAGAAATCACTGAAATAAGCTTGTTGATTTAACTTCATGCTGATTATTTCTGATAGAAAAACCTGATTTCATGGTGAAATAGTATAAAATTCGTAGTAATATCACATGTAAATAATTAGGCCACTATGAGGCTAAAATAACCATGAAGTTCCAAGCCAATATGAACAATAAAAAGGGGGAAATGAACAAACCCTTGGGATTTATATACCAACATGTTAAGATTCACCTCATACTTGAACAAATGTGTTATATAAAGAATAGCAAACAAAAAAAATGAAGACAAAAACATGAAACAATCATTTATTACCATCTATCATCTTAGATTCGAGCTCAGAACTTAAAAATTACCATGAAAAAATCATTGAAACTCAAGAATGAACTTTTGTTTTTTGGACAAATTCAACAAAAACATCAAAACCAGTTATAATTCAAGTCCTTAATAAAAATAGTGTGTTTATCCATGATCCAAAACTCAAAAACAAAACACATAATATCAAATGTAATCAAATGCAAAATCAAAATTGGGGAAATCGAATACTGACCATCCTTCGAATTAGGGTTACAAGTTTGGTATTCACAGAACAAATGACGATTGTGACAACATAAAGAACAAAAACCCTGATCTACAAAAACACAAACACTTACATGCTAAACGACTGAAAATTGAGGAGCAGATGAACTTCACGTGGTGGGAGATCTTAAACTTCAAAGCGAGGGAACTCATGAACACAGTGCTGGAACCCGAGCAAGTTGAGGAGAAAGGTCGCCGCCACAACACCGCCTCTGTCTTTGTCTCTCTCTCTCTTCTCATCTTTGCCCGATTTCACTCAGACGCATTGAAATTGATCATCACAGCCTTTAAAACTCATCAAACATATAAACAATAATCCATAGAAGAATTGGTACCTGATTTCTAAATCGTTTGAAAAAGAGGATGAATGATCCAGTAGAGCCATGAAGGGAATGGAGGCTAGGGTTTAGAAATGAATAGTGTTTTCTCCTAGATACATCCCAGAACCTAAGATCTACAAATCAAACATCACAATGGAGATAACATATTCATTAATCCATAATATAACATTAAATTCAATTAGATTTCACAAATTTAAACCTCATTCTAAAAAAGAGAAAGATAATCCGTAGCAAAATCATACCTTGAGACAATCGATTAAAGCCCTAAAATCAACATCCAATGAACTGGAAAAAAACGATTGATTGAAAACTAACCTAGAATTAGGATAATTAGTGCATACGGTATCATCGAGTTGTAAACAAACAAAATATAAATGAAGGATGAGTAGCTTATCAATGGTGTCTCTAGTGATTAAATCGATTGGATTGGATTGCATTGCATTGCTGAGGCTTCAAGGAGAAGGAAGAATCGTGAAGGAGAAGATGTGGCCCGTAGGGTTTGAGAGCATTGAAGAAGTGAAGGAGCGTGATGTTTAAATAGGATCCGAAAACATCGGGTCGGGTAGCTCAAATCATGCTTCGCGTCCCATAACTTGACCCGAGAAGTTTCCCGCCAAAACCCACTGTGAGAAGCTTTAAGAAACAGCCACATCAGCCCATATCTTTCATCTATATACTCTACTAGGTGTACAACATGCATTGTTCATTTAACCATACATAACAAACGAGACAAACTAGTCGGACACAAGTAGGATAGGAGGATATCCGACTTGGTCGACGGCGAATTACAGACTCGATAAAATAAAAGACCGTACATTACATCGATAATCGTGCCGTGTCTTTCTTGTAGCCGCATTCCCTTCTCCTCTTGCTACCAAAGCATCCCATAAAGCTTTCGTGCTCGTACAATAGCCGAATTGATGATAGATATCTTTGTGGAGTGCTTGTGTGAGAATAGAAAACGCCTTCTTCTCAAGGTCATATGCCTTCTTGTCGGCTTCTTGCATATTCATAAAGGTTGTGGCATTCGATCCAACTTCTTCAAGAGCAGTGTTGTACGGAGAAATGAAGCACATCCATAATTCAGTGTTTTGCCCTAGAACATACGTGTGGAAACGACCTTTCCATGTCGGATATTCGTTCATATGATTCAACTTTGGCGGGCGGTTGTTGCTACCCGTTTCACTTTCGCTTATCAATAAATTTTGAATGCTTTGATTTTGATTCGTCACGAATGCCCATTGGCTTGCACTAATGGATTGTTGAAGCATGACGTTCCTTAACCAAACGGCCGCAGATGTCTGATCTTCACCTGGTCTCGGTTCCGTACTCCAATCCCAAGGACTAGTACAACTCATATTTGATATATGAATGATAAAACCTGATCAAACACTTAAAAACAAACTGTTAAATCACTTTTGCAAGTCCTCTGTTAAAAATGACAAGTGATCACGACGAAACTCTTTCCCACGAAACTCAAGAGGTTTCGTCGAAATGTCTTTGATGAAACTTAGGGGGTTTCGTCGAAGCCTCTTTGACGAAACTCAGCAGGTTTCGTCGAGGTTCCTTATGACGAAACTCTAGGGGTTTCGTCGCTTGGGGTTTCCTCGAGATAAGGTCTCAGAAGTTGGTGAGATATTTCAAAAACAAATCTTATCTTTAGTCTGACAAGGTACACATGATTCAACTCACAACATACCTATTTTACCAACCAAGGCATGGTCACCAATATTTAATCCATTTTAAATTTCCAATTTTAAATTTAATTTTAAAGTCCAAGAATATCTATGAACACTTTGAAGGTTTGATGAACTTTTGATGAAGATATGAATAACAATTCCAGATTTTATGAATTTTCCGGTCACTAATGAACTTTCCGAAACACGAAATTGCTTAAAACTTTCACTAAAAACCCGGTTTATCACGTGAACAATCAATCTAACAAGGTTTTTGATAAAACTTTTTAGCAAACAACAAGATTAACAGTTTTTAAGAAGATTTTTCCAGAAATGTATGAACTTTTCAAGAACAATTTTCAGAAAAACAACAATAACCAGTTTTAACACTTGATAAAAACCGAACTATGTTTGATTTTAAACAAGGATAAGAGCCAATGCTCTGATACCACTTGTAGGTCCCGATTCTTGGAGGATCGATAACGAAACCAAATCACTTGTTTATCACAAACACGGTCACGAGTGCGGAATGCCCGTGACTATGCCAAACTAAACATAGATAGTAACAACACAAAGTTAACCAATGAATCATACTCAATTGATTAAAAGGATGAGAACAATGACCAAACAAATACACACAGAGTTTGACAGTAGACTTTCAGGGTATGCTCTGATAGTTTCAAAGTGAAACTATGTGGTGTTTATATAGCAGCCCAGGCCCAACAGTCGACGAAACCTAAAGTGGGCCTGACGAAACCTCTAGGACGATGAAACTCCAGGAGTTTCGCCACCCATCATGACGAAACATGAAGATTTGACCATATGGGGAGTTTCGTCATGTAGTGCTAGACGAAACCTGGAAGTTTCGTCAAGGGCTGCAATTTGCTGAAGTGCTGCAAACTGTTTTGACAGTTTGCAGCAAACAATACAAACACACAAACATAACATAACATAACATGCAACATGCATTGTTCATTTAACCATACATAACAAACGAGACAAACTAGTCGGACACAAGTAGGATAGGAGGATATCCGACTTGGTCGACGGCGAATTACAGACTCGATAAAATAAAAGACCGTACATTACATCGATAATTAAGACAAGTGACAGACACCAAAATAATGCATCAACACTTTTTGAAAATCAAATTCATAGTAAAAAGTGGATGTAAAAGTAAATAAATTGATAAGCTAAAAAATATATCACATACTAGGGATGAGCTCGGTAACGGTACCGAAAATCACCAAATATGGGTACCGGTATCGAAATATTTAATACGGTACCGGTACTGATATTTGAAGGTAAAATTCGGGAAAATACTGATACCGAACCAAAAGTAGCGAAAAAAATCGATATTGGAAATTTTAAAAATCGATACCAAATGCTTATCCCTATTACATACGCAAGACAATATTATATATATATATATATATATATATAAACCAAACATGTTTAGAAGTTATATAAATAAAACAAGAAAAAATAAAATGACTGATGGCACAACCTTAGAGTTATTAAGTAACAATATCTATTATCTATTGTATATAATAAATACTAGGTGACAGCCGTGTGAATACACGGGTTTGTTCTAATAACGATCGGAATCAAATACTAAAAAATACTAAAAAACATTGATGTGTGCAAAATGCAACATATAAATTTCATCAATTGTGGCATAAAACTAACCCATTTTTAGTACTAATGTAGGAAAAAGTGTGCTTTTGTCTTCCTTTTGTATTTTCAGGATTAAATGAGCTCAAATTCACAAAAGAAGCAAAAAGACATCAAAATCTAACATAAATACAAGAAAAGGAACAAGACGTGACATGCCCGACCCCACGACAGCATCTTCCCAAGCAAAACAAGACAACAGAAGACTGAACACGCCCCGTGCTCAGCCAGCACGGGGGCGTGCCCAAGTGTCAGCAGAAAAGACAAAGTGGTAGAAGCTTCTATTGCCCACCACGGGGCCGTGCTCAGCGGACACGGGGCCGTGGTCAACTATAAGATTCGCACAATCCAGCAAATCTTCATAGTACAAAGATTCTTCTGCACCACGGGGTCGTGCTCAGCGGACACGGGGGCGTGGTCAACTAAAAAGACAAAACTGCATTAAATGAAGAAAGAGAAGGATGTGGACACGGGGCCGTGCCCACTGGACACGGGGCCGTGCCCGAGCTTCTGTTCAGCCTATAAATAGAAGTGCTTGGCTCAAGCTCAAACCATCCCTTGGCACACCACCTCTCTCACACTTCACCCACCACCCACCACCACCATAACACCATCATCCACCACCATCATCTATTGTCCATCGTAGAGTGTGTGAGTCGTCTCGGGATCCAAGATTGATCGTAAGAGTTCTTGACAATCAAGGCCATGTTTGCCTAAGTCTCTTACATCACTTGGTGAAGACAAAGTGTCTAGTGTAATACTTTTTATTTCTAATCTTTTCGCACTTTTTACTTGGTTTTGTATTAATGACTTTAATAACTAGTTGCTTATGTTGAAGGTGATCTTTCCTTATCGTTTGTCCGTGGTGTCTAGGCATTATTTTACTGTCTATATAAAATAAAATATTTTCACCATTCATATCTCCACGGTCTATATGGAGGTATGTTGGCTACCTGGTCGGGGGTTAAGGGAACGGTTTGGTAAAGGCCTTGCCATTGTTCAGCGTTTAGAGGTCCTGCAATGGACCTGGGTCAAATTTAGTAGGACCTCCTTCAATACTTAACGGTATTGGATGGCGGGGGTCCAAACTCTTTGATTCCCTCATAAGTTAACTACTATTAATACTATAACCCGGCTATTTAGGACTGTATCCCTGCTGACTCAGACTACTTAGTCGAGGGTAACGTCACCTCCAAAAGAGGGGCCTACCATAATTTGCATTAATAACTTAATTAATTATCTTCCAATAATCCACCCTTTTATGATTGTATCCTTGCTGACTCAAACTACTGGGGTGAGGGTAACGTCACCTTCAAAAGAGGGGCCTACTACAATAACTAAGATAATCTCTTAAAATAGTGCAAAAGTGCGGAAATAATCAAAGGTTACACTAGATACGAGTCGGAACCAAGTGATTCATCTTGTCTATCTGTTTTTCTTCTTATTTTTATTTTTCAGCATTTTAGTTAGTTTTTATTTTTCTTAGTTAAAACATTTTTTCTAAACTTTTTGATTTGATTAGACGTTGAGGATAAACCGGTACTAAAAGCTCTTGTGTCCTTGGACGACCTCGGTATCTTACCAACACTATACTACGCTCACGATGGGTGCACTTGCCCATATGTGTGTCTAGTGTTAGTAAATATCGTGTTTTATAAATTTAAAATTTGACTAAAAAGTGTTAAAGGGGCTTAAAATATACACCTAATATATATAACACTCGACTACGCATCAAGTTTTTGGCGCCGCTGCCGGGGACACAAGGATTTTAAGAAAGTTAGGAATCAACGACCTAATCGTTTTTCTTATTTTTCATTTTTTAGGAATTTTCCTAGTTTTTTTCAGCTTCTGCAGAACTCAGCACAGGCCGTGCCCGCTGAACACGCCCCGTGCCCAATCATTGGAACTAGCAATCCTGTTTTAAGTCAGACAGTAAGCTGAACACGGGGCCGTGCCCACTCAACACGCCCCCGTGCCCAAGTTTCAGTTACTGAAAACAGAACCGTAAGATCCCGACGGTTGGTAATTTCTGACACAAACATGAGTGATACTGATACTTTTTACTTTCGGCACTCTTATGGTACTATGTGGTGTCAATTATGTGGTGGTAACCATAGGGAATTAGAATGTTATTTTCTAACCTATAAACCCCACTATATAGACCCATCATTTCCTAGTATCCTTAAGAGGGGCGAAAGTAAAAATAATCCCTATCTCTCCCTCGAATGCTCCCAACCGGATATTCTAGGAGAAATGCTTCTCGATGAATTATTTCAACTAGAAGATCTAATTATTGATTGGTTAAAAGAACTTAGGAAAGATTTCAATAATCTTTTCCAAGACAATAGCCAAGAAGAAGGGTTGGAAACGCATTCAAACAACTTCATTGTTTCCAACGATACTCCTAACTCTAGTGAGGACTTGAGCGATAGTCGTCCCTGTGTCGATTGTGCCATGAAGGACTCCCCATCAACTTCGTTTGATGCATACATAGACCTGAGCGATTCGACATACACCTTCTTTAACGAGAGCCCGGAAAAGGGTTGGACTTGTCCACCTACATATAGCATAGGAATCACCCTCACCGACAACCTCTTGCGTTCTCGTCTTTGTCTAGATCAATTAAGGTATCTTAGGCACTTTGGGGTTGTTCCATCCAGTAAGGAACCGCCCGATACGGAAAAGTTCCTTGAAACTAGACAAACTTCATAAAACAGCCTTCTGACACGGGGTCGTGCCCAGGTCAACACGCCCCCGTGTCCACCAAAAGATTCCTTTCTGACTTTTGTCAGAATACGGACAAAATGTGTCAGGATCTTGCCTGCACACAGGGCCGTGTTCATCCGACACGGGGCAGTGTCCAGCACGCTGTCGTTTTCTATAAATGCAGCCAAGAATCCTGCACATTTGGACCATCCAGGGACAGAGATTTGAAGGGATTTTCTGACCTACCATCCTAGGTAAGTTCTAAAAGAAGGTTTCAACAAACATCTTGTCCTTTCCTCTTTTATCCATTGCCTTCTTCTTCACCTTTCTTGCAACAAACACCTCCATTGAAGCTTGATTTCAAACTTCATTGTGATGATTGTTCGATATTTTTGTTCAAGGAATCTTGTTAAAAATAAGTTACACAACATTGTTTTAAGTTATTTCTGCTCAGAAAAGCTTCAAAAGTCTAGAAAATAATTTGAAACCCCAAGATTCCTTGTTCTAAAAATCTGCAGAAAGTTGAACACGGGGCCGTGTTCATTGAGCACGGGGCCGTGTCCATGGTACTGTTTCATTAAAACACACTATTTTTGGTATGTTTTCGTAGAATGTCTAGCCAAAACAGTGGGACCTCTTCTGCGCACTCAAGGAACAGTCGACGGGAAAGGAGGCCATCGATTGAAGCAACTCTCGTAAGATACGTAATGGCGCTACGTGAAGTCCTTGACGAGATGACTTCGGTGGAGGAGGTCCTCATAGACCGTATAAATTATCTCTCGGTGGGGTTGGAAAACAGTTTTCAAGAAATAAACCTCTTGCACCAGAGGTTAAACATTCTTGTGACACCTCCCATGGAACCAATCCTCCCTCAAGAGGATTGGAACCTAGCACTTGGAATCCAAAATCCTACCGGTTGGGACGACATTCCGGCGGAACCTCCTCTTGGAGAACTCCAAGAAATCCCGGTGGAAGTTGCACCTCCTCAACCCGATGCTCATGAGCCCGCTTTTCTTCTCCCTAGGGAGATCGAAGAATGGCTCGCCGACGTGTGAGGAACCCATACCCGGAGAAAGAAGTTTGTCAAGCCACATTTAACCGGAAGATTTACCTTTTCGGAAATTTTGCTATTAGAATAAGGCTAGAATTTCTTGGTTTGGATTTCTTGTGTTTCTTTGACCTAACTATCTAGTATTTTAATTTTTAGGACTAGTATGTAACTCTCTATGAAGTAATGAATGATGGTTTTTAGTTAATTTGGTGTTTGGGTGGTGTTGACATGAATAAAACACACTTGAGATGACAAAGGATACAAGGGAAACTTGAACCAGCACTCCATGCAGAAAAACAGGACCGTCCGACGATTTCTTCGTTTACAGTAAGTTCGGCACGGGCCGTGTCCACCCAACACGGCCCCGTGCTGCACAGTCTGCAGAAAAAGACCCAGTTCAGGTAACTGGACACGGGCCGTGTTCACCCAACACGCCCCCGTGTCCAGGCTTCTGTTTCTCTTGATTTAATTTTGTTACTGGCACTTGAACACGGGGCCGTGCCCGGCTAACACGAGGCCGTGTTCAGCGCCCAGTAACATAAAATTTTTTGCTTTTTCACACCTTTTACACATTCAATCAACCTAAAAGCTTATTTTTGGGACACATTGAGGACAATGTGTAATTTAAGTGTGGGGGGGGGGGGGGATGCTAAAACCTTGAATCTTGCAAGTCCTAAATACAAGCCTTACACAAAACTCTATTGGAACCGCTAATCACCCCAATTTTTTTTTAAAAATTTTTCAATTTTTTTTTACTTGTCTAGGTTTAACTCGGGAATTTCAAGTTCTAAAAATGTTATATTTTTACGAATTTACAACCGATAGCGTCGTGATAAAAAGAACCAACATAAGAAAATTATGAAAAGGCATGACAAGCTTAGTTAAAATTTGATTATATATATACTTGATCACATAAAAACCCATTCCCACAAAAGTGAGTTTTGAGCCTTTATTGAGCATACAATTACATATCTTTAAACTAAATGCTCATTTTTCGTTTCTTGTGTGAATAGCCGCTTGGTTCTTACGACTCTAGAACTTGCCATGACAATACATTCCCGGTCCTTACCAACTTAAAACCCGAGTAAGTAAATGATGGAGGCATTAGGACTAACCCTTTTTATTTCTACACCATTATTTTTCTTTTTTTTTTTACCACCTACCCAAAATCCCCCTAGTTAGCCCCTTTGAGCCTAAACCTTTTCATTTCATAACCCAAACCAAACACCCTTTTACCCACCAAAACCTTTTTATTTTTAACCCATTGTTTTAGTAACTAGCTCGGTTTCTCGTATGACTTTTCAAAAAAAAAAAAATAAAAAAAAAAAAATAAATTTTTTTTTTTATGTTGATGATGAAGCAAAAGAAAATAAACAAACAAGTTCATCAAAAATAACTTTGTTTGAATAAAAGCTTCATCAAAATAAAAGTTACAAAAATAAAACGTCTTACGAAAACCGACGCTTGTTACGCTTTTCGCCCTTTTTCTACTAACCACTAACCCAACCACCTACCTTTAACCCAAGCCTAACCCTTCACCCAAAAGTCCTCTTGATATTTACAAAGGTATATAAGTTAAAAAGGAGGAGGATTGATTGCTTGGCAAGCCTATGGTAGGAGTAAGTTCCATGCCGCTCTCGAGTGATCCACAAAAATACATTTTCGGCCGAGTGTTGAGTGATCCCCGTGAGGTATGTGAACTTGTATATAAATAGAATTTTAAAGAGGCATGTTATGCCCTAATAAGTAATTTATCTTATGAAAAGTTTTAAATAAATCATGACGAATAGGATTGTAAATAAATAAAAATAAAATTAAATAAAGAATCTTGGAAATCCCGACACTCTACGACAAGCCCAAAAACCTTCTTCTCTACCCATTCCATTTGGGAAGTGTAATAGCCACATTATAAAGAGTTTTGCTTGAGGACAAGCAAAGATTCAAGTGTGGGGGTATTTGATGTGTGCAAAATGCAACATATAAATTTCATCAATTATGGCATAAAACTAACCCTTTTTTAGTACTAATGCTGGAAAAAGTGTGCTTTTGTCTTCCTTTTGTATTTTCAGGATTAAATGAGCTCAAATTTACAAAAGAAGCAAAAAGACATCAAAATCTAACATAAATACAAGAAAAGGAACAAGACGTGACATGCCCGACCCCACGACAGCATCTTCCCAAGCAAAACAAGACAACAGAAGACTGAACACGCCCCGTGCTCAGCCAGCACGGGGGCGTGCCCAAGTGTCAGCAGAAAAGACAAAGTGGTAGAAGCTTCTATTGCCCACCACGGGGCCGTGCTCAGCGGACACGGGGCCGTGGTCAACTATAAGATTCGCACAATCCAGCAAATCTTCATAGTACAAAGATTCTTCTGCACCACGGGGTCGTGCTCCGCGGACACGGGGGCGTGGTCAACTAAAAAGACAAAACTGCATTAAATGAAGAAAGAGAAGGATGTGGACACGGGGCCGTGCCCGAGCTTCTGTTCAGCCTATAAATAGAAGTGCTTGGCTCAAGCTCAAACCATCCCTTGGCACACCACCTCTCTCACACTTCACCCACCACCCACCACCACCATAACACCATCATCCACCACCATCGTCCATTGTCCATCGTAGAGTGTGTGAGTCGTCTCGGGATCCAAGATTGATCGTAAGAGTTCTTGACAATCAAGGCCATGTTTGCCTAAGTCTCTTACATCACTTGGTGAAGACAAAGTGTCTAGTGTAATACTTTTTATTTCTAATCTTTTCGCACTTTTTACTTGGTTTTGTATTAATGACTTTAATAACTAGTTGCTTATGTTGAAGGTGATCTTTCCTTATCGTTTGTCCGTGGTGTCTTGGCATTATTTTACTGTCTATATAAAATAAAAGATTTTCACCCTTCATATCTCCACGGTCTATATGGAGGTATGTTGGCTACCTGGTCGGGGGTTAAGGGAACGGTTTGGTAAAGGTCTTGCCATTGTTCAGCGTTTAGAGGTCCTGCAATGGACCTGGGTCAAATTTAGTAGGACCTCCTTCAATACTTAACGGTATTGGATGGCGGGGGTCCAAACTCTTTGATCCCCTCATAAGTTAACTACTATTAATACTATAACCCGGCTATTTAGGACTGTATCCCTGCTGACTCAGACTACTTAGTCGAGGGTAACGTCACCTCCAAAAGAGGGGCCTACCATAATTTGCATTAATAACTTAATTAATTATCTTCCAATAATCCACCCTTTTAGGATTGTATCCTTGCTGACTCAAACTACTGGGGTGAGGGTAACGTCACCTTCAAAAGAGGGGCCTACTACAATAACTAAGATAATCTCTTAAAATAGTGCAAAAGTGCGGAAATAATCAAAGGTTACACTAGATACGAGTCGGAACCAAGTGATTCATCTTGTCTATCTGTTTTTCTTCTTATTTTTATTTTTCAGCATTTTAGTTAGCTTTTATTTTTCTTAGTTAAAACATTTTTTCTAAACTTTTTGATTTGATTAGACGTTGAGGATAAACCGGTACTAAAAGCTCTTGTGTCCTTGGACGACCTCGGTATCTTACCAACACTATACTACGCTCACGATGGGTGCACTTGCCCATATGTGTGTCTAGTGTTAGTAAATATCGTGTTTTATAAATTTAAAACTTGACTAAAAAGTGTTAAAGGGGCTTAAAATATACACCTAATATATATAACACTCGACTACGCATCAACATGTTATATTATATTATTTAAATTCTTTGTGTTTAGTTACATTTCTTTATAAAACAATGTTAAAACCAGTATGTGTTAGTGTACATGTTTGATATAGAAATAAACTAAGTAGTTTATAATCTGCAAAGTTTTTAGCTACATTGTTATGTAAAATATGATGTGAAATTATTTAATAAATTCACATTCGCATTATAGTTATGAATTGACAAAAACATCAGGCATATAAATCATAAGTTGAGCTACAAAACATTCAGAAACAAAAGTCCTCTGTCACTGTTTCAAGCCAAATATTGACCTTGAAACCATATCTACAAGTGGCGCTGAATTTCTTGATCTCAATACCCAACCTACCTGAAATTGACAATTACTATCCCGTAAGTTTCAAAACCACATTGAAAAATCATATATAACAACGTAAGTTTCGAGATGTATTAAGGAAAACCATTACCTGAAATGTAAACGGAAAGAATGTGATGGCTCAATGATGGTTGCTGTCATTAGGTGCATTGAGACCTAACGTCAAGAATTTAATGGCTTAAGTATAATTATACGCTTATTAATGAATGAGACCAAATTAATTTAAAATTTAACCTTATCATAACCAAAAGACAATCTTTGTATAGTCTGAAACATAAGTCATTCTTCAACATGGATCATCAGCCAAATCAAATAATAAAAAACAAATTATATTCCTGCATGAAAAACAAAATGGATAAATTTAGGGAAAATGGGTTTGAAAAATGATAACCCAATAGTAGAGGATCTCATTCTAAAACTCCGATAAATGCAAGGGTGTTCTCAAATAATGGTTCCTAGATATTTGAAAACCAACAAAGATCGACAAATGTTAACAGCACTGCTTCTGTGGACATTTGTCGGTCTTCAAACATCTAGGAAGCATTATTTAAAAACACCCCTGAATTTATCGAGGCTATAGAATGAGATCCTCAAATACTGGATTATCATCTTTCAATCACATTTTCACTAAATTTATCAATCTTGTTTTTCATACCTCATCGAGTCAACCTATTCGCCTGCAAACAGATGGAGAAAGCTTGAAGTATAAGATGTACTTAATTATATGGCACCGGATTTTCACTGATTCAAGAATCTCAACACATCAGTTCATAATACTTTGAACCAATTTACAAACATCTTAATACCAATCCATAATTCAGATTATTAACTTCTGAATGCACTAACCAGTTTTTCCTGAAGAATTGTTGTTTGGTCTGTGTGATGTGGTGTCAATTGTATTGTTATTCCGCTTCTTGGCTGTATTTCTCGTGTATCAGCCAACCAAAATAATTAAAAAACAAATCAAACACTACAACAAAACAAAAATCATTACCACAAACAAAACGAATCAAAAAAGATGAAACCTTTATCAAACTATAAATTCTTGAAATTACCAATCACGACTAAGAACAAACATACCAAGAGCATCTTCAGGGATGGAAAAAGTACCTTATCTTTCTGATTGAACAACAATCGAGAATTGAGAGTAACCACCTGATCTGTAGGAGACAGTTGCTTCAACCTTAACATCTTCACCATCACTGTGTATCAATGGCCACACGAACCAATTTACAAACGATGATTCAACCAAATTCATAGTAAACTGGCCAATCAAACACCTGTAAAACAAAACACAGGAATCGGTTACAAACGTCAATTTATATAACCGATTTACAAATGAAAAATTGGAAAACTTACCAACGTCATCACATACAGCTAAATAGGCATCTCAGACCAACCAAACTCCATTTATAACTTACCGGCGTCCTCACAGCGTCAGCGAAGGTCATTCATGGTGAAGTTGCAAAACATTTATATTGTCAAAATGCCAGGCTCAGATTGTGCATAAAGATGACAACACCATGGCTGCAAGAGAGGTTGCATGAACAACTGCCATCCTATGACCTTGCCATACCATAATGCTATCTTCATTCAATTTTTACTCAGATCTACAAAATCATCATAGCCTCATGTTGAACAACTGCCATCCTACGACCTTGCCATACCATACCTTAGATAACATCGATCTAATTATCATCAACCAAACATCGATTACACCCAACGCTACCTAGAATAGCCGCGAACGGCAGCCGGCAACGATTTGGGAATGTTGCAACAACACGCTAGATCTCACCATCATAGCCTCAAATGACAAAAGCATCTAAGGTGAACAAAACTGAACCGATCAATTTTCAAAATAAAAAAAAAATCCTAATTGAATCTTAATGTAACAGCAGATACAGGTTCAATCAAAACAGTTCAAAATTCAGATGATACAGCTTTAGGTAATAATCTGTTTTTTTAGGAGGCAAAATTTGAAATGCATAGGGAGTTGTTTTGGCCATTTAATGCACTCAGAACTAATCATATCTCCTTCCAACTCTCTCTTTCTTCTCTATTCATGGTGAAGTTGCAAAACATTTATATTGTCAGACTGTTAGGCTCAGATTGTGCATAAAGATGACAACACCATAGCTGCAAGAGATGTTGCATGAACAACTGCCATCCTACAACCTTGCCATACCATAATGCTATCTTCATTCAATTTTCACACAGTTTGCAAAATCATCATAGCCTCATGTTGAAAGCACAAGAAAAGTGCACTTTGAATTCATTTTTATTCATCAACACAGTCAACACTAAATGATTTGCTAAAGTAATACAAATGATTTGAAAATGTCAGACCTCGCTTATATTCGGGCAGATGTTTGTTTCATCATAGTTTTAGTCTCAGGTGAGAAGCATCTCATCAACATCATTGACTGAATATCCCTTAGGTGACATCGATCTAATTATCATTAACCAAACATCGATTACACCCAACGCAACCTAGAACAGCCGCGAACGGCAGCCGGCAACGATTAGGCCATGTTGCAACAACACGCCAGATCTCGCCATCATAGCCTCAGACGACAAAAGCATCTAAGGTGATAAAGTTTTACACCGATCAATTTTCAATATCAAAAAAATCCTAATTGAATCTTAATGTAACAACACATACATGGTCAGTCAACACATTTGAGATGATACAGGTTCAGGTAACAAAAAGAAACCCTCTGTTGTAGAAGCAGCCAGTGAGAGTGTTTTGATGAAATTTTGTGGAGGGGTCGGTGACATTGTTGAGGGTTATCAGGAAATGCTATCACTTAGCATTTCCTGACAACCCTCGACAACGTCACCAACCCCTCCACGTTTTCCACCAAAACACTCTCACTGGTTGCTTCTACAACATAGGGTTTCTTCTTATTACCTTGAACCTGTATCATCTCAACTGTGTTTGACACATCCTTTGTGTCTTCCTCTCTTCCTTAATAGCTAATAACGTGACACGTAGGCAAATCGAGGTCATCCTCTAATCTCCCTTAAAAGAATCCTGAATTCAAACCGTTAAATAATTAACTTCTTTAAAATTTAATTTGATCAATTTAATTGATTTGACACCAATCAAAACCAAAACTGATGCATTATTTACTAAATGATTTAACTTATTAGCAACAACATTTCAAACAACGTCACCTCTAACCTGATGTAATTTAAAGGGCAACATGAGTTATCTCAAACTTACCGATTATCAATTGCTCATGGATAAAATCCATTAACTGTTGGCTTGACATGCAATCCCTAAACACATGAAAGTAAAATAATTTAGTAATGATCCATAAGATTAAGAAAGAAAAATTGGATGGCATAAATTATAATGCCATTTCATATAAACCCTTACCAGATACCATCACATGTCAGCACAATAAACTCATCATCCTCACATAGCTCAAGCTAACAAACATTAAAAATGCCCATTCCACAACTCCCTATGCATTTCAAAATTTGGCTCCTAAAAAACAATACTTTTTTCATAATAAATAAAATCAGATTATATAAATAGATTTTTATATATATAAATAAATCGTAATTATGACATCAGCGAGGACTACATGGCATACTTGAGAAGTTGACACGTAGGCATTTCTATGTCATCATCTAAAAAACAATACTTTTTTCATAATAAACAAAATCAGATTATATAAATAGATTTTTATATATATAAATAAATTGTAATTATGATATCAGCGAGGACTACATGGCATACCTGAGAAGTTGACACGTAGGCATTTCTATGTCATCATCTAAGCTTCCTGTGGAACGATGTGCTCCAAATAATAAGAGAAACCTGTGGAACGATGTGCTCCATTCCTCAATGAGGACCAAAATTCCTCTGCAAGTGACTTCAACTTATTAGTAACAACATTTCAAATAAGTCCATTATGATGTGTTTTATCTCAAAATGTCAACAGAAGATGATACTTAGCAAGGATTATAATTAGCAAGTTTGACCCACTTATAAATGAGTCCATTATGATGTGTTTTATCTCAAAATGTCAACAGAAAATGATACTTACCATCACGCACAGGTGCATTGGGATGAGAGCAATTACGTATAATGTCAGGAAGAAGGTTCTCAAAATACTCTGTTCTAAGAGCAGCCACAACCTAAAAAAAGAGAGATCGTTTGTTAACATTGGTCCGAATAGTCAAATCCGTATAATTTTTATTTATATCAAAAGTACGTTGGTTGTTTTATTTACTTTATAAACCTAACAGTTCCATAATAGTTTCCTTCAGATATCCTTGCCAAAATAATATAGCTTGCAACTTGAATAAACAAAACAAATCTAGAAAGATAATTCTTTCAAACATCTACCTTGCAATTTACACTAACCTAATAACTCTTAAAAACACTGTGTACCTGAACATTTCAACTACTAAAAACCAAACTGACTTCTAACCTACTACGAAAATCAAGTCAATATGTTATTTATACAACAAAATTAAAGAAACTGTACCCATTAAGAAACTGCCATGTAATTGTGCTTTATTTAAAAAAAGAATATTAAATTGCTGAAAATATAGAGTTATTGTATAACTTTGGCATTTAATTAAAATATAGAAGTAGAAACATTGAAAAGATAAATTCAACCATAAAAGTTGAAACATGGCGTATGCTGTTAATTTGTTGGTAAGATAACCTTATTTCACTAAATGGCTGGGATTAATACGTTTTTTTACTGGCCAAAGGATACTTCATTAAACCAAACCAAACAAAGAAAAAGCCTTTAGCATCTGAGGCTAAAAGGGTAATCAAACCACAGTAATCGTGTCCGTATCATCTCAGCTGCAGGCCATACCCTTTTCTATTCATCATCCGAAGGTGAAAATCAAAATCATATAAACAAACAACATGATATCAGCTTTTAAAACCCTAAGAAAAAAGGAATAAGTTAATCGATATTCAAATCCAACATGATTACAAAACATAACATCGTTATATCATGTATATGAACTTCCTATCAGTTTAAGCTAGCTTCGAGTTTCTGAAATCTTTCAAAATTCAAGTCAAACTCAGAACTATTTCAACTTTGTGAAACGTACATCTTCAATAAAGTCACGACTAACAAAAACCGCATAAATCAATACAAATCTAACATCGAATCATATACACAAATTCATAAACCCTAACGAACCTGTAAACAACATATCATCAACGTTCACACAAAAAAACGAATCAAAAGAGTTGAGAATGAACCTGTAAACCCTAACGAACCTGTAATCTTTTTTTCTTTCTTTTTCAAACTTCGATCTGCAAGTGAAAAGAGGAGATTCAGATCTGAACTTATGATAATCGGTAGGTTAGAGCAGATCCATATCTGAAAGATTCAGTGAGAGGGATTCAAATCATCTATGAAACTTTCTTAACAAAGATGCTGATTCACCATCGGATTTCTTTGCCGATGACATTATTCGTATTGAAGCTTTTTGAATCGAGAAGAAACACAAACCCTAGAAATCGCCTGAACTTAGAAGAGAGCAGAAGTAACTTTGAAGAGAGAAGAAAGAGAGAGTTGATTTGATTAGTTCTGATGTCCATTAAATGGCCATACAACTCCCAATGCAATTCAAATTTGCCTCCGAATAAACTCAGATTTTAATATAGATATATATATATATATATATATATATATATATATAATAGATAATCGTAATTATGACATCAGCGAGGACTACATGACATAGCTGAGAAGTTGACACGTAGGCATTTCTATGTCATCATCTAAGCTCCCTTAATAGAGTATATATGTAACACCCCGTGTTTTGACTAGTCAAAGTCAAAGTCAGGGTCAAAGTCAACGACCGATTTCGCGCAACTTGACTTTCAGGAATTATTTTTTTTTATTTGTATTATGTGGAGTAAGTGTCGTTAAATGCAAGAATCGACGTATGTTAATCGCTACCCAATCGATCTACAATTGTGAATTGTAGGAAGTAACAATGCGATAAAGTTAACTAATCAATAATCAAGCTGTGTTAATCGAACCAACATCAAATTGCAACTCGAGCTACGTATTTTTACTTGATTTTATACGTGTGTGTGTGCCTTACGTGTTACCTGTGCATGTTTAATTATGTTGTGTTGTGATAATCAAGCGAACTCAATCGAAACTCGAAGTCTAACTCGAAATGAAATCGAACACGAATCGTGAACGAACTATGATAGTTGGTGGAAAATAGATTATGCGAGATGTGAGTATTTGGGACTGAAAGTAATTTGAATAGGAAACCCTATCGTACCATACCGCTCGCAATCGAAATCGAAACATCAAAAATCGACGCGTGAAACACTCGAAACGTGCGACTGATCGATCAGGATCCCAGCCGATCGAACAGCCAGCCGAACGGACTGCTTTCCGATCAAACAGTCTGTCCGATCCAGCTGCCTGGTCGATCGGCCAGCACTTGCCCCTTTTGGCATCTTATAAATACCCCTGTCATTGTCATTCTTTCCACTTTTGGAAACCTCTGACCGACCAGCACGCTCAGCCCACCTTTTCGCAGATTCCTCTCGATTCCGGTAAGATTTCGTCCTAAATCTTGTACTTCCTTGATCTATACACACTCCTACACCTTTCTATCTTTCAAATCTTAACTTTTAATAAGCGAAACCATTTAATGATCTTAAAAGCGAAACCACTAAAATGACTAATAAGCGAAACCACTCAAGCGAAACCTCAAAACTGACACTTGGAGCGAAACCTACGAGCGAAACCTCTCAAATGACCTTATGAGCGAAACTACAAGAGCGAAACCTCTGGTTTCGCTTATGCTGTATGAGCGGAACCTCTCAAATACCAAATAAGCGAAACCTATTCACGATCCATTTTAGGTCACTTTTAAGCTGATTTTAAGTCTGAAAATCTCAAGGGTTTATTATTAGACAATTTTACAATATATACTCAAATTCAGTCCATTTTGTCCGTCGGAAAGTCCAGAAACTCAAAATGTGCTTGAAAAAGGCTTTGATTTGGGTAAACTAGCTCACAACTGGCTCTGATACCAATTGTAGGACCGTTATTGACAGTCTATGGAGTCAATCAGAGCTAGCAACTACCGAAAATGCAGCGGAAATACAAAATCGGCATGAATCAAAGTAGAAATGAGTAGAAACAGATGGAATTCACTTTAAAACAGTTTTCTCATTCAATCTTCACAAAATACACGAGCAGCAGTTCGGCTACATGAGAGACATGAACCTAAGAAATGAGAAAACAACTTGGGTTTATATAGGGGAGGAGGTTTCGCTTATCTGACCATGTCCGTATGAGCGAAACCATCTAGTTGGGGTTTCGCTCATATGTCACGTGTCCATAAAAGCGGAACCTCTACATTAAAATCCCAAATTTACATATTCAACCCCTATACATTACATAATTAACACATCTAGACCCTATACATTAATCAACTAAGACTAAGACGCAGGCTTTAGACATTCGTGCACCAACAAACTCCCCCTTGGATACAGCCGGAGTCTTCAGTCTTGTCTTTGGGTCTTCATAGTGACTTGAAAGTTTCTTCACGCGGCTTAGGCTTTTTCAGTAAAGCTTTCCTAATCTTCTCATTCTCTTTTGCAAGTTTCAATCTTTCTGCTTCCTGTTCTCTTATAAACTTGCCTTGCAGCATACGATCTCGTTCTTCACGTTCTTTCTTTTCCTTTGCAGCTTTCAACTTTACTTTTTCTTCAAGTTTCCACCACTTTGAGTTCCATTTGTTATCAGCATTAATGCCCTTTTGAAAACAAATAGAAACTACTTTCTGAAATTGCATTGCCTGCTCTCTGTCTTCAGCTTGAAAATGTATCTTGTTAATGAATAAACATTCAATATCTTTAGCTGAGCAGTTCACCAGCCACATAGGATCATAGACAAATATATTTCTGATTTCATTCCCTGCTCCGTAAGTAATCACTGCTTCAGTCGAAATACAGCTATACACCCAATCCAGAAAACCTTTATAAAAATCTTGCTCCATCTTTTGTACTGGTATGATCTTCATGGTTCATGGCTTCTTTATATTCAAGATTGTTTCTACGTTACCAGTTTCAGGATTGATTCTTCTCTCCTTCTTTGGATAATGCGGTTGCCAATGCCTGAAATCTCTCAAAGCCTCAAACCTTATCATTCCCCATACTGCAAGATCATTCTTTCTAACACGATATCCCAGAGTTCATACTTGAGATAATTCGTCCACATCCCACCATGGAAGTGACATAATATCATATAAATTTTCAAAGTACTGAACACCACATTCTTTCCTGATTGCATATGCATTAACTTGAGGTAGAAAACCCCAACTAATGATATCACCCATCGAAATACTTCTATCTCTTTGGTAAAACTTCAAGGGACGTTTAAACTTCCTTTCATGAGACTGTCTGAACCACTTTTTGCGTTCTTCTTTCAAAGGATCTTTTGTAGTTCCATCAAAGTTCTTATCTTTTAGAATTTCATCAACTTTCCTCATCAGTTCATCTCTATTTTCTTGAGTGAAAAATTCCATCAACGTTGGCAATTCAGAAGTATCTTCAGTAACATTCTCTTTATCAGTAACGTCTTCAACTTCAACACGATCATAGAGATCGGCATCTTCCACATACTTATACTTATATTCAACTTTTTGATTCACATCAAATGCATTTAACTCGTCTACTAGATCGGACTGAACTTCATTTTCTTTTACATTGAACATCTTTGAAACTTCATCTAATGTGTAAGTATGTTTGATCTCTCCTTCTTCAACTTCAGGCTCGATGCTCAAGATCAGCTTTTCAACAGTATCAACACATTGATTACCTACAGTCTCCCCCTTTCCATCAACTCCCTCTTTCTCTTCATTTACTGCGTCATTCATCAAATCATCTGCAGTTTGTTCTTTAGATCTTTCAGAAATTATAAAACCAGATGCACCTTGATCATTATCATCGTCATCACTTGAACTACTTGCAGAAAATACTTTCTCATCATCATCATCCTCTTCATCATCATGAACATCTTCTTGCAAAACATCTTCTTCAACTACAGCAGCAACAGAAGATAACGGAATAGGCTGTTCATACACTGGTTCAGGAACATTTACTAACACAATAGCCCTTTCTCCAGAAGAACCTTCAAGCTCTTTATCTTTAACCTTCATCTGAGCATCAATCTCTGCTTGTCTCTCAGCTCTGGCCTCCTCCCGTGCAAGCTCATCAAATTTCTGTTCAACAGACTTACCAAGCATACTTTCCAACACTCTATTAAACATATACAACTCATGCTCTTTCTGTGCTTTTGCATCTTCAAGTTCTTTGTTCTTCAACTCATAATACTTAAGTTGATCATCTCTTCGTTTCTTTTCTTCAAGTAATTCAGAAATATGAACTTTCATAACATCTATCTCTGCTTCATCAGTTTCTAATTTCTTCAGCAGTGACTTGTTTTCTGAATCTAGCTTCTTTACACGCATTTCAAGAATTTTACCACGATCAGCTACTATTTTATTTTCAGCAGCCAATCTCTTGTTTTCAGCAATCACCGCATCCACTTTCTTTTCAACACTCTTCAACTGAAAAGTATTCACAAAATCTAAATCTCCAATTTCTTCAAGCCCCATACTCATGTTTGGAGGAACAGGTGGAAAACCTTTTGATCCTGAAGAACCTGGTGTGGTGTGAATGATAGGTTGTGAAGGTGGTGGTGTTTGAAACATTTGATTCGAAGAAGTAATTGGTGGTTCTTGATGAGGTGGTGAAGAATGTAATGGTGAAAGTTGTCTTGGTGGAGTTGGTTGTTTCGATGGTGAAGGTTGTTGTGGTGGTGTAGGTTCATGTGGTGGTGTTTGTGGTTTCTTGGTTTCTTTTGTTTGTTTCTTCTTTAGCACAATCTTCGGCATTTTAATCTTCGGTGTAACCTTACGAATCTTTGGAGATACGACTTTCTTTCGTGCTCCACCTCTCTTTTTACCACTTGGAGGAAATTGTGACTCGGAGACATATTCTGGAGAAGGAACATAAGCATCATCATCGTCCTTTTCCTGTCTCTTTCTCTTCCTTAATAACTTCTCTTGTTCTGCTGCTTCCTGAATTCTTCGTAAACGTTCAGTTTCGTCAATTTCCTCTTCTGAAGAACTCGAGGAGCTTGTTGTGTCTTTATCAACATCATCTCCATCAATGTCATCAACAACTTTATCTTTCCCTTTCTGAGCTTCAACATTCACAACTTGATCAACTTCAGCAACCATTGTTGGCCCTGTCTCTAAGACATCAGTATCAAACAAATCATCAACACTAAATGGATCCTCTTCCGTAGCTACCACTTGTTCCTTTTCCGCAGTGACCACTGGATTATCTTCTTCCGGCTCATCAATCAACGACGTTTTAGCAGCCTTCTTTTGCTTCTTCTTTGGTTGTGAAGAAGATTCCTCAACATTTTGAACAATAGGAGTGGCCTTTCTGCGTCGTCTCCCTGTTTCTTTCACATACCATTCATTCTTGGTGTTTTTGAAGTCTTCAAGAATCTTCAACTCTTCAGCATATGCTGCCTCTTTCATTTCAGCTTCATTTCTCCAATGCTGATGATCAACTGGATCTGGATCAACGTAATTTGCATTTTTTATGAAACCGAAGAATTCAGCACCAACTTTCAGTTCAGGGTGGTTCGGGTGATATCTCACAAGCTGTTTGATTGTAACCTCGTTCATATGTGATTGCACCAACAAATCGTCCTTTATATTTCTGTCAATCTCAGGATAAGCGTGATCAATCAACATCTGCACGAACCTCGGATACGTCTAGGTCTTGCTCTTTGATGTAATATTCTCTGCCATGTAATGAAACACAATATGCGAAAAGTTGTATTTCATGTTTAGCACTAGAGCAGTAACCATATTCATTTGATAGTCACGCATCGCATCATAACCTCCTTTTGTATGACTCAAAGACATCAATACACAGTGAATCAGGAACTTATACGGCTTTGTAAACTTTGACTTCAAATAATTTCCAGCATTCAAAGCTCCCTGATATCCCATTCTTAACATGCAGCCTTTCACCATTCTTTCCGGAAATCTCGTTGGCGAGTCTGCCTCATCTGGAAAGTTAATATAACTTCATGGATAAGCGCTTCAGTAACTAGAATCTTCTCCAGCTTGCCATGCACTTCTACAATTGACGAAATTACTTTGTTCTGATCATCATAGCTGGCATTTTTCCAGAAACGTTCTATGTGAGATTTGTATGATGGTCGTTGATCAGTTAATGCCTTCTGAATGAGAATACGACCCATGAATTCCAATATGCCACTGAAATTTGCCAACTCTGGGTATTTCTGAATATCCAAGTCACAACAACTGTTGTGAAGAGGATCAAACACAACACTAGATCCCTGCATATCACAATCACACACACTTAATCAGAATTATTTAGAAAAATTACAAATATTAAAATTTTACAAGTGAAATCACACTAAGCACAATGAGCGAAATCACAAGTCTGCACTTATGAGCGGAACCACAAGATGCTCTTATGAGAGGAACCTTTGATGTATACACAAGCGGAATATCATGATGTACAGATGAGCGGAACTATTGAACATGACAGTTTGAGCGAAATCACTATCAAACATTTAAAACCTCATCAAATCTCAAAATTTAACCTACTAATCTGTTAAACTGTTAATTCCGACACTTGGGGTTTGTTTTGATTTCACTTTTGATCTATTAAACCCTCTAGATCTAAACCTGCAATACCCGGACATCGACAAACATCAACAAACAACAGATTTGAAACAATCAATACACACTATCATGATCTATACACTCAGACGACAACACAAGTTTAATTTTAAGTTCAGATTTAACTGTTAAAGACCTAAAACTATGTTTTGTTTAACAGTTCTTGCCGACAGTTCAAAATAAGCATGATACGGGTCAAATTGAAGATTAAATAACCTTACCCATGATTAACAACTATGAGAATGATAAGATCTGTAGAAATTTGGGCAGCACTTCGCCTGAAAACTGATGTTTTAGGGTTTCGCTTTAATCGCCGGAGAAGACGGTACTTAGGAGAAAAAGGGGTGAAAATGACATAAAAGCGGAACCATTCGGCTTATATAGTTGGTGTGGTTTCGCTCATGTGACCAAAAACATATGAGCGAAATTACATGGGACATACAAGCGAAACCTTATGAAGCACCTATAAGCGAAATCCCCTATTAAGTGACATAAAAGCGAAATACCCTTAAATGTGACATATGAGCGAAATCAGGATACTGTTTTTCAAAAATTTTACATTTTGACACCCAGTTAACCAAGTCCAAGTCAATGACCTTGGACAACTGCTTGGTTCACCAAGTCCAAGTTAATGACCTTGGTTGACCAAATTATGAAGTACGCAGTTATTTCATTCTGAAAATAGTTCAAACAAATGAACTTTTGAACATTTTGAACTTCCAAACACTTTTCAACTGTCCAACACTGTACCAATCATTGTTCTGCATCACCAGCTTACCCAGCCCTCATCATACACTGACATGATCTGCACTAAGCTTTGATCGTCCGATTCCCAATGTCAGTTGTCGAAAATAAAATGAGAAACTAAAATCTTTTTGGATTTTGAACTGGATAAACTGAAAACTGTACACACAATCTTTTTGTGAGTGTGTTAGGGGATCATATCAGCTGCCGACTAGACACAAGCACCGTTAAGCTATAATTTCATATCAAGCATTAAACAATTCGCGTAGATTGCCGATATACTGATCCTCTTAAATTCTCACAGAACTTTCAATCTGTCTGAGATACTGATTTAGTGTTTTGGAACTTAAACATCTACAAGTGTCCCACCTCAGTATATACTCCCGTATCCAGATCCCAGTATTCAGTCTTACAGGTGAGTATACCTAGATGATATCTGTAAGGGGTTAATTGCGAGGGCCGTGAGAGCTCAGGTCGATCTTTCGATACGCAGAGAGATGACGGCTTCGACTTTTGGTGGGTCCCCTTTAGAGGATCTTTTCTTCAACAGCATGATTATCAATTTTATTGTTTAATCATTTTTGCTGAGGGGAGGCTTATATTTCAAAGCAGCGTAAAGTATTCTCCGAGGACTAGGCCATTGCTTCCGCAAAATCAGAAGTCCCGGGATAATACCCCAGATATCACTAAGCATAAAGACCTAGTATCTCAGAATACGGGACCCTTCAAACAAGATTTCAGGGGTTACCTATATATCCTGGAGGTGTTCCCCACATAGACGCAAGTAAATTTTATGTTTATATCCCAAACTGATCTACTGATTTTGTGAAAACCTATCGGCACATCTTTAGCGAGACTGCTTAATTGCATTTTATACATTACAATTCTTTAGCGTACTGTGTCCGTCTAGCTGATGTACTATCATTTCCCCTATTCTACACAAACTCCTTTTTTTTTTTAATTTTCTAATGTTTTTGGATTTTTGAATTTTATCATGTTTTTGTATTTTTCTGCAACTTTTCTCCCCCTAAAAAGAAAAACAAATTTTTGTGTTTTTGTTTTTAACGAAAAGCAGAAAATAAACTGTACACACAAAATTGACAACACGACAAAGGTTCACGTCAGATCGCCGCCCAACTCGGCTTCACATTCAATAACCCTCCCAGATTTCAGATTTTTCATCCCGTTCAATTTCAAAAGATAATAAAATCTCTTTTTGTCAAAAGGTTTAGTATAAAAATCCGCTTTCTGATCATCGGTGTGCAAATGTTCAATCCGAATTAACTTTTTCTCGTGACAATCACGGATAAAATGGTGACGGATCTCAATATGTTTCGTTTTTGAATGGTGAACCGGATTTTTAGTGATATTAATAGCTGCTTCATTGTCCACATCGATTGGAGTGTCTAAGAACTGCAACCCGTAGTCGCGCATCTGCTGTTGGATCCAAAGGATCTGCGAGCAACAGCTGGAGGCTGAAACATATTCAGCCTTGCATGTAGAGGGTGCTACTGCGGTTTGTTTCTTACACTGCCAGGTAACGAGTCGAGTTCCGAAGAACTGACACCCAGCAGTGGTGGACTTTGCATTTTGCTTGCAGCTTCCAAAGTCAGAATCAGCGAAACCAGATAAGGTAAAGTCACCCGATCGAGGATACCACAAGCCGATGCTTGGGCAGCCTTTCAAATACCGTAAGATACGTTTCACAATGGTCAGGTGTGACTGCTTTGGATTCGACTGATATCTGGCACAAAGGCACGTCGGGTACATGATGTCTGGACGGGAAGCCGTGAGATACATCAGAGATCCAATGATTGATCAGTACAATGTCTCGTCCATCTTCAATCCATTCTCGTCTGGACAAATTCCATGATTCTGCGCGAGGGGGGTTGATGCAGGACTGCAATCTGTCATGTCGAACTTGTCAAGCACGTCCTTCACGTATTTCGTTTGGTGAATGAAGATTCCATCGGGCATTTGCTCTACCTGCAGCCCGAGGAAGAACTTCATCTCCCCCATTGAACTCATTTCGAATTTCTTTTTCATCACCAACTCAAATTCTTTACACAAGTCGTCGTTGGTCGAACCAAAAATGATATCGTCAACGTAGATCTGCACGATTAGGAGATGGCCTGCAACTTCCTTGGTGAACAATGTGCTATCCATTGTCCCCCTAATGAACCCGTTGTTCAAAAGATGTTGGGAAAGCGTCTCATACCAGGCTCTCGGGGCCTGGTGTAAACCGTAGAGCGCCTTATCCAGCAAATAGACCTTGTTCTTGTGTTGTGGATCAGTAAACCCCGGTGGTTGTCCCACATACACCTCTTCTTTAATCGTTCCGTACAGGAAGGTAGATTTAACATCCAACTGGTACACTTTAAAGTTTTTCCATGATGCAAATGCTAGAAAGATCCGAATAGCTTCCAGTCGAGCAACGGGCGCGTACACCTCATCATAATCGATTCCTTCTTGTTGACTGAAGCCTTGCACCACTAATCGTGCTTTGTTCCTGACCACGACACCTCTATTATCTCTCTTACATTTGAAAACCCACTTCGTTTTAATCAACTTTTGATTCTCAGGGAGGTCTACTAGTCTCCATACTCCCAACTTCTAGAATTGTTGCAGCTCCTCCTGCATTGCATTCACCCAGCTATCTTCAGTCAACGCTTCTTTATACGTTCTGGGCTCGATCTGCGAAATAAAACATTTCAGTGAGAATTCCTCTTGTAAAGGAGCAACAGATGAATAAAAACATGTAAGTGCTCGGTTGATTTGATCTCTCGTTTTGACACCACTTTGAAGATCTCCTATAATCTGATCTGAAGGATGGTAAGATAATGTTCGTGGCATAATGGTGTCAGGCACAACAACTTCTGATTGCTGATTCGTGATGTCTAGATCACCGGTGTGATCCTCAGCTTCAGTTGATGCAACATTTGGATCCTTATCAAATATCAGACCGTTCTCCGAATCTGAGTCATCGGATTGATCAAATGATGGAGCTGGTTCTACTGGGTCGTCATGAGCTGTTCCACTCGGACCTGCCTCGTGATCGTTTGCACCAGTTGTAGGAGTATTTGTATCCACATCTGGTTGAGAAACCACCAACGGTCTAGGCACCTGATCTTGAAAAGATCATTGCTATTGTTGGTACAAGTAAATAAGTTCCTCTTCACTCGGCTCAGTAGGTAGTTGGAACGACTCCCAAAGTTTATCGTAATCGAACAACAATCTGCTTCCGGGAAGTTGAGGTGACGCAGTGTGTTTCTGACAATCCACATGATGAACTTCAATTACCTTCTTCAGACTTGGTACGAACACTCTCTTCAAAGGGCTCGTGTATCCCACAAAGAAACCTTCATTGCTTTTTGCGCCGAATTTACCATCAGGATCAATGAAAGTACATGGTGATCCGAACGGTTCAAGAAACTTCAGATTTGGCTTGTATCTATGAAGAAGTTCAAAGCAAGTCTTCTTGTATTTCTTCACTACCAGCACTTGGTTCAAAGTATAGCATGCCGCTGCCACAGCTTCACTCCAGAAATGGATTGGTAGTTTGGAATCGGCCAACATGGTTCGAGCAGTTTCAATTAGGGTACGGTTCTTTCTTTCAGCTACACCATTCTGTTGCGGAGTGTATGGTGCACTGAATTCATGAAGAATTCCCTTCTCGTTACAGTACTCTAGCATGCGGTTATTCTTGAACTCCGTCCCATTATCACTTCAGATTCTTCGAATCGGCACCTTATACAATGTTTCCATTTTCTTGAATAAAATCATCAATGTCTCAAAAGTTTGATCCTTTCTTTCCAAGCACGCCACCCAGGAAAATCTCGTGAAATCATCAGTTTCCACCAGACAATATAAATCTCCACTGATACTCTGCACATTCACTGGCCCAAAGAGATCGATGTGGAGTCTCTCAAGCGGTACTCTGATCGAATTCAGCAACTTTTGTGGATGTGATTTCCTGGTCTGCTTTCCTTTCTTGCAAGCTACACAGTCATCATTCAAATGAAAGTTTCTCAAATTTACACCTTCAACTAAATCATTTAATACAAGAAAATTCATTTTTCTAATATGAATGTGGCCCATCTTTCGATGCCACATTATCGAATCCTTTTCAGTAGCTTTGGTTTTTGACACAAAATATTGTTTTTGATAATCTGTTGTTGTTGCGACACTCATATCAAGAATGTACAAATCATTTACACGTGGAGCTTGCAACAACACCATTTCTTCCGGAATTTTGAAACCAGGTTTTAAGACAAGACATTCATTTTTAGTGAAATGTACGGTAAAAGAATTATCACAAATTTGTGAAATACTGAGTAAATTGTTTTCCAATTCAATTATGTAATTCACTTTCTCGAACGAAATTACTCCAGTCGTCAATGTTCCTTGACCGACAATCCTTCCTCCTTGGTTTCCTGCAAAACCCACGTAACCTCCGTTGATTGATTTAACGTCGTAAAGCAGTGCCAACATCCCCGTCATGTGTCTTGAGGCCCCACTGTCCATGATCCATTTTGAAATGATCGACCTGGGCAGCCCCTGCAAACATCATAGCGAATTCATTCAAACAATGAACTCCATGACTTCTTAACTGCTGAAACACTCCCAAACACTACATCACACTTCTCATCAATCTTAGGAAAGTTAAACGTGACATTCGAAACATCAGTTTTTACTTTTGATTTTACTTCATTTGTGATCGGGGGAAATTCTGCAAGAAACTTATCAAGTTCAAATTCAAATTCATGATTATCATTAGCAACCACTTTTGATTCATAAAATTCCTTTACCCCTTTGACTTTTCTGTCAACCATTTTTCCAAAAATATTTAGAACATTTGGATTAAAGACTTTTGAATCAAACTTTAACTCATTCTCCATTTTCTTCACCTCAACTGATTGTTTTGGTTTAACCACCCATGATTGAGTTTCAAAAATTTTTGTTTTCGGATAAATCTTTGAAGTCTTTTGTGACTTTGAAGATTCGCCAATTTCGAATGTCGATTTCGGATTATCTTCCAATTTCAATGATTCACCTCTTTTCAAGATGCGGATTGGTGAAACCATTTGTTTTTTACCCTTTTTGTCAACTGGTGACTTAGGTCGAGGTTTTTGAACAAAAGATTTTACAACAGGTATTTCGAAAACATTCTTGCATTGTTTTGCCATGTGCCCGATTTCATTGCAGCGATAACAAACTCTTTTGTCATACTCGACAAAAGTTGACTTGAATGACTCTACTTTCAGTTTCTTAGCCGCATTGAAATCGTCCACTGCTTTTTGACTAAAAATGTATTCCTTCTCATCATCCACACTTGGTCCAACAACAAAAACATCATTCATTTTATCCTTTGGCTTAACAACTTTCTTAGCCATCTTTTTTTCAAAACCAATTCCTTTGTTTTTAAAGTTGTTACCATTTTTCTTGTTACCATTCCCTTCCCACTTATTTTTGCCCAAGTTGTTGGAACATGACGTAACAAATGACTTTTTAGGTTTCGAAAAGAATTCTTTGTTGTTTATCACATCAATGTCAATTTCAACCAATTTGAAAACCTTTTCAACATTTTCAATTTTTGCATTCTGAAGCGGATACTCAAAATCAGAATAAAGCTTGTCAGTTCCAATCATAGTGTAAACCACCATAATCGGATCATCATTCGTACTCTTGTCTGATTTCGGTATGAAACGTTCTAAAAAATTATCCTCGTCTTCAGAATCAGTAACAGACTTCTCAGAATGAGATTTCATAACTTCAACCTCAGAGTTATCACTCTCTTCATCTAACACCTGATCGACAACAGTCTTGATGACCTGTGACTCGTTGTCTGTGTCGGATGCAGAGAATGTAACATCAATGCTCTCAGGCAATTCATCCTCAATTGTTTTCAACTTGAGATTCAATGCAGATTCCACCCCATCTGGATACTTTTGAGTATAATGATTCCACATTGGGGGTGGAACACTGTTAAAGACCGGTGCAGCATTGGGCTGTTGTGGAACAATTTGTTCAAGAACATAGGATGATGCAACATAGCTCATCAATTTCTTATCAATTCGCTCATTTTCAATTTTAGTTAATTCCAATTCTTTCTTTAATGATGCGATTGTGTCAATATGAAAATTAACTTCCACTTGTTTATCAAAAAGTGTTGCTTTTGCTAGTTTTGTGGCTTTATCATTTTCGACACTTTCTTTTTTAATCATTTTAACTGATCTGGCTAATGTATCATATGCTTCTTTGACTTGTCCTAGATCAAATTTTAACATGTCAGCTTGTTGTTTCAATTCCTGAAACTTAGTGTCTTTTTCAAGACACTCCATGCACGATTGTAAACACTTTTGGCATGGAGTTTCAGACATTGAATCCACTTTCTCAACAATTTCTGCTTCATGAGCAGTTTTCACTTCCTGTTTACCGACATCTTTGGACTCTGACTCAGACACTTTCTTAGTTTTGGTCTCCTCAATTCCCGACTCCTTATCCGACTCCTTTTGAACTGACTCGGTACCGACAGACTCGGGTTTCACAAGTTTTGTGTCTACCTCTCTCAGTTTCGCCATGAGAGCCTTGTCAACAATTTCTTTCAAAGTGTCTTCGGTCATTTCCTTTGTCACATCGATCATTTCTTCAACAAATTCTTTCTTCTCCTCATATCTTGGACACAATCCAGTCGTCGGTTCTTCAAAGAAACCTGCAAAAGATTCAAAAATTTTAGGAGGCATGATAGATCTCAAAGAACTGGCTAATACCTCCTGCTCAGATTGAGAGTAATGAACTTCTGCATCTAACTCCTTGATGTCAACCTCATTATTCACATAAACATCTTCAACAACCACTTCAGATTCAACAACACTTTCAGTCATTTCAACTATCTCAGCCATCATAGCCTGTCTATCACTTCCAGGGATGTATTTATCCCAACTGAACCCCTCAGCAACTTTCTCATCATCCTGGTTCACAATGAGAGCTTTCTCTGGTTTGTTCTTGATTTGTGGTCTTTGAACTCCAGGTTGTTGATTTGGTCGGTGATAGATTGCCTATTTGTAATAATCATTCGTGAACGGATTCTGATGATTATTCACTTCTCGGTTTGGACACTCTCTTTTGAAATTGCCTCTTTCTTTGCACTTGAAACAGGTTACCTTGGACTTGTCAAATCCTAACTTCTGATCAGGTCCAGAAAGACTGTTTCTGCCTGTAATTTCCATAAAGCGCTGTGCTCTCCTCACCAAACTAGCCATGCCCCATTTAATATCTATCAGCTCAAGTTCCTCCGGATCGATCTGATCGTAATCCTCTTTGGTCATGTCTGGATTTCCGATCTTACCCGCTACCAAAGACTCATACGATTCTAACACGGAAGCCAACAATGCAATGTGTTGTTTTGCAGCTGATTCAGTGAATTCATTCCCATTCTTGATATTAACTGCGATGTTGCATTGGATCCCAGAAAAATATGCCTGATTATTTGAACTGGACGAACTTTGAGGTGATGGTTGTTCACTAGCTTTGAAGTTTGGATCAACACTCGAAAATGGTGACGGTTTGTTTGTTTGTGGAGTATTTGACGAAGCACTTGAATTTGTGTCAGCACTGAAACCAGTTTGTATCTTTGGGCTCTGATTTGTTATAACTGGAGTACTGCCTCTGTAGTACAAAGATACATCTTGTTGAACATTTGCTGAGTTCATCTTTTTGATCTTCAACAATTCTAACTCATGAGCTTCAATCTTTTCTATGAACAAACTAAGATTGTAATTGGCAAAGTCTGAATTGTTCTTCAGCATCATCAGGTATGTACCCCACTCGTCATAAGGTAATGCATCAGACAATTTGTCAATCCATTCTTCATCGGTCTTTTCAATTTTTAATCTATTCATCTCAAGTACCAAATGGCAATATCTTTCAATTAGTTGCCTTGTAGTTTCACCCTTCATACCGGTAAAAATATCAAACTCCTTCTTGAGCAGAGCCTTCTTGTTCTTGATCATGGAATCACTACCTTTAAACTTCGCTTTTAATGCATTCCACATAGATTGAGCATTATCCTCATATTGCAACAATACTAAAATATCTTCTTTGATAGCCTACTGGAGAATACTAAACATCTTTTTCTCGGCTTTGAAATCATTCTGTTCTGATTCTGTCAGGCTTACAATATTCTTCTTATTATTTAAACCATCAACTGGTGGAACATACTTTCTCTCTATCTTCATCCAGCATTCAAAATGGTTAGCCTGAACCCAGTTCTTAAATCTGTTTGACCATCCCGCATATTCATCTATGTTCATCAACTTGGGAGGCTTTTGCATTGTTCCCAATTCGTTCTCCATGTTAACGTTCTGAACTATACTTGCCGGACTCTGCGTAGCCGTCAAACCGCTCCCCGCAAACAAGTTATAAAAATCTTGATGTTCCATTTTTAGTGACAAATTTCGAAAATGTTTAAATTTTTTATTAACAGGTTGTTTTTATCGAAAAACTTTTAACACAGACTGAGTTTCCAACACTCGATCACGTACGAAATGGACTAAACGCTCAAAACATGATTTTTACACTAAAACAGGTCGTATAAGCGAAATCAGATTTTTATGTGATGTTATGAGCGAAACCACTTAATTGTTCACAAAAACGAAACCAGGTAATTACCTAATAAGCGAAACCATTTAATGATCTTAAAAGGGAAACCACTAAAATGACTAATAAGCGAAACCACTCAAGCGAAACCTCAAAACAGACACTTGGAGCGAAACCTACGAGCAAAACCTCTCAAATGACCTTATGAGCGAAACTACAAGAGCGAAACCTCTGGTTTCGCTTATGCTGTATGAGCGGAACCTCTCAAATACCAAATAAGCGAAACCTATTCACGATCCATTTTAGGTCACTTTTAAGCTGATTTTAAGTCTGAAAATCTCAAGGGTTTGTTATTAGACAATTTTACAATATATACTCAAATTTCAGTCCATTTTGTCCGTCGGAAAGTCCAGAAACTCAAAATGTGCTTGAAAAAGGCTTTGATTCGGGTAAACTAGCTCACAACTGGCTCTGATACCAATTGTAGGACCGTTATTGACAGTCTATGGAGTCAATCAGAGCTAGCAACTACCGAAAATGCAGCGAAAATACAAAATCGGCATGAATCAAAGCAGAAATGAGTAGAAACAGATGGAATTCACTTTAAAACAGTTTTCTCATTCAATCTTCACAAAATACACGAGCAGCAGTTCGGCTACACGAGAGACATGAACCTAAGAAATGAGAAAACAACTTGGGTTTATATAGGGGAGGAGGTTTCGCTTATGTGACCATGTCTGTATGAGTGAAACCATCTAGTTGGGGTTTCGCTTATATGTCACATGTCCATAAAAGTGGAACCTCTACATTAAAATCCCAAATTTACATATTCAACCCCTATACAATACATAATTAACACATCTAGACCCTATACATTAATCAACTAAGACTAAGACGCAGGCTTTAGACATTCGTGCACCAACAGAAACATCAAAAATCGATGCGCGAAACACTCGAAACGTGCGACTGATCGATCAGGCTCCCAGCTGATCGAACAGCTAGCCGAACGGACTGCTGTCCGATCGAACAGTCTGTCCGATCCAGCTGCCTGGCCGATCGGCCAGCACTTGCCCCTTTTGTCATCCTATAAATACCCCTGTCATTGTCATTCTTTCCACTTTTGGAAACCTCTGACCGACCAGCACGCTCAGCCCACCTTTTCGCAGATTCCTCTCGATTCCGGTAAGATTTCGTCCTAAATCTTGTACTTCCTTGATCTATACACACTCCTACACCTTTCTATCTTTCAAATCTTAACTTTTAACCGTGAAATCATCAAGAATCAAGTGTTCTAGGATGATGTCATCATGGGTTCTTGAAGAACTCCATGACTTGGCTTCAATCCACCAAGAATAGCTTGGATCTAACCGATTTCCACATAAACAAACAAAGATCCTTAGTAAATCTAAACATATACGCGGTGAAAAAATGATTGAAAGATGGTTTTTCAACTCTTTTACACTCAATGCCTTCAAACAGGTAGAAACGGGGCTTGTGCCGATTTACAAGTCACTTCGGGGGTTGTATGGCTCAAGGTCCGGATTCTACCCACGAGGTTAACCGGTTACGGGTTAACGTTAAACTCCGTTCCGAACAGTTCACCGGTCGGGTTTGGGTGATTCCTGCCCGAGCAAGGGAAACAAATAAGAACGAGGGTTCTATGGCTCAACTCGTTGCCAAAATACCTCGATATATCGACAAACAAACCAGAACAGCCAAGTGTTAGAGAAATAGGCTGACCAGGTCAGAATGCTGACCGATCGGACTGCTGTCCGAACGGACAACCAGTCGATCGACCAGGCCAGCCGATCGGCTAGCACATGGGCCCACACTTGAGCAATTCATTGAAGAGAGTATTGAACGAACTGTTGTTCGATCGGACTACCGTCCGATTGAATTACTCTTCGGATCATGAGATACTATGCTTCAACACTTAGTCGATTTTCAACATGTTCAACATGTTTGGAGTGCCACCCGATCGAACAGCCGTCCGATTAGGTGACATCCTGCTGAGAACCTATTTACTGAAGTACCTAACCGATCGGACAGCCGGCCGATCGAACGACCGTTCGATCGACCGACCTGAAAGGTAAAGATACTTCAAAGTTTTCAAATACTACAACGAAAACTTCAAAACTCAAGCCATCATACACAAACACATACTTCTTATAGGAAGAAACAATCCACTCGAACAGCCATTCGATCGGCCTACCAACCGACCGGACAGCAGACCGAACGGACTGTCAGCCGAACGGTCAGCTGTCCGATCGAACTACCGTCTGATCGATCAGCTGTCCGACTCTCCAACACTTGTTTACTTTTTACGTTTCACTTATCGTTATGCTACCGAAACTATTCAGGCTAATCTTACTCGCTAAGCGCTCCCTTCAATCCATAAATCCCTGTGAGTATACTCGATCCCTTTTTGCTTTAAGCACCTTTGGGTGTTACATACGTTACGAATATTCAAACTACAACAATCACACTACTCAATACTATTTGAACGCTAACCGTTAATGCATGTTATACGTGGCTTATGAATGCTTGTTTGTTATGTTTACACATGGAATGCTGTCTACCTACCTTAGCAACGATAGTACTATAGTTTGGACTCAGCACCCGTTCGCGGGGGTTGTTAAGGATCATTACTTGCATGGATTACAGTGCTAATCATGTATTGCGTACTGCCTCAGGCAGTCAACCCGCAGTCATTGGTATCGATGGATCTATGTCGATAACTAACGTGCTTCATTTCACTATGTGTACGTGCTGGTTATGCGTAAACGGATTCGAACTCTATATGCTATTATCAAACTTGTATGCTCACCTTTACATTTTATGTATTGACTTTATTTTAAACATATGTGACAGGTGCTTAGGATGCACATGTGGTAGGAATTTGAAGCTAGAATAAAGCTTTAGAGCCCAACAAATAGTTGTCTGTAGATAACGAATCAGGGGTCTCTAGAAGCAGATAAACAATTGTTGTTTATTTTAAATCTGAGTTGTCGGAACAGAATATTTGCCTGGTTTTTGTCTGTAATAATTATTTTACTGTTTGAGATACGGTATGGTACGTATTATTCAAATTGAATAGTATTCATGATTGTTATGGAAATTTCTGGACAATCTGTTTCGCTCGGTGCCACGCCCCGATGATTCCACCATTGGTTGGGGTGTGACAGATTGGTATCAGAGCCATAACTATAGGGAATTAGGCAAGACTCGACCTAGTCCGGGTCGATGTCTTAGAAACCTAGACTATAGTTAAGAACCAACAGACCGACTCGAATACATCCAGTAGGGATTACATACGAGCTCAATCCTCTGTATACTCGCTTATGCTACATTTTCACTGCACTCGAATTTTCAGCTATGAACGAGCGATTAAGCCGAGACTAGGTGTGAAAACCACCAACTCTCGACTAAAATTGCTTAATCAACCCGCATTTTATCTACAAACAAGGAGAATTATGCCAAATCAGGAGTGAAATCCGTATTTTGATGAATAATCTCCTCTATTTTATTTATTTAAAGCTCAGGAGCAAAAGTTGTTAAGTCAGGGGTGAAACCCGAACCTTGATAGCTATTCCTGACTCATTTGGGCTTTACAAAACTCTCACCAAAGTCACGATGGACTCCAACGACCTGAAGTCACGATATGACTACGGGATGCGTGTCCAACGCCCAAGAATCGAGGCAGAGGCACTGCCCGGTAGGTCAAGCATGCACGACAAGTCCATGTGAATAATCGAACCACTTTGGTTAGTCAATGTCTAGGTAGCCGCAGACAATCTACCCTCGATTTTCTCGATTTTTATGGAGATTTTATGTATTTTCTGCTTATTTGTTAACGTTCTGAGGTACTATTGATTTCGAACTAATGCCTTTTGCTTCTGCTAAAATACGCAACCCACCGCACAACCATTAACAAATCATTGAATTATGAGTGACTTTATACTTCGCTATACGCTTATACTACGCTATTCTCGAATGATCGCAGACTTTGAATAATAGATTTCTGTTTTCTGACTACCTCTAGTGATTAAATGCGTATGTGTACCCTTGCTTCTCTGCCTTACGTGCTTAGGTGTTATGTGATTATGTGCTGTACGTGCCTATGTCTTTACGATTTGAGCCTATGTGTATATGTGCTACATGTTACATTGCGTGTTCCTAAGCTTTAGTAAGTAGTAGACGTGTGGGGTGAGATTCGAATACAATGTGATGAGTCCTGTGACGATGTCTGTTGCAGACAATGTCGTCTGGATCCCATCATGCACTCTCTCGCCAAGAAAAGAGGGACAAACGCCTTGCTTCCATCATCGCTAAAAGTGTGGCAAAGGTCGTGAGCGATGTTTACGAGAATGCTAGCAAGTCATCCGAGGAATCAAGGACCGAAGCTCCTAAAGCTGCCGCAAGGCCCTTCAGTTTCAAGCAATTCAAGTCGTGTGGGCCAAAAGAATTCACTGGCGAAGGAGGTCCGACTGCACTATTCCAATGGTTTGATTCCATTGAGGTCACTCTGCGGCAGAGTGGTTGCCCTGATGACCTTCGAACTCTGAATGCTACCGGCGTTTTCCAGTCCCGTGTACTAGACTGGTGGACGGCCGAGAGGAACAAGCGAGGGAACGATGCAGCCTACGGTCTGTCGTGGGACGAGCTCAAGGAAGTTATGCTAGAGGAATTCTGCCCTCCTCACGAACGTCAAAAGCTTGAAGATGAATTTTGGCACATACACCAGCATGAGGGTGACAACGCTGCTCTCACAGCTCGTTTCAAACAACTCAGCATCATCTGTCCCGATCAAGTCAAAACTCCAGAGATCACCATCAAGAAGTACATCCGAGCTTTGCCCGACTGCGTTGCTGATTTCGTGCAAGCGGCTAAGACTACGACGATTGAAGAAACCTACCTACTGGCCGCCGAAATCAACGACAAAAGGGTTAAGGCTAGTGTCTGGGATAAGACTTCGAAGCATCTGCATCAAGCTACCGCCACCGCACCGACTGTTGAACCCACCTCATCGAGCAACAAGAGGAAAAACAAGAGAAAGAACAGCTCCAACAACAAGAACTGTGCGATCACTGCTGCACCGATTCAAGCTGTACCAGCTCAACAGCGTCAAGTAGCAGCGCCTGTGGCTAATGCACCACCTGCAAAGCGTGCATACACTGGGCCACATCCGCTCTGCCCTACCTGCACCTACCATCACCCAACTGCCTTAGCTTGCCGTTTCTGTGCTCATTGCAACGTATACAGCCATTACACTGCCAACTGCCGTATTCGACAAGCTCCAGCTCACCAAGCTCTACTCACTGCCCCTCAGGGTCAACAAGCTCCTCCGGCACCCGCAGTCAAAGCCAGAGCCTGTTTCTCATGTGGCGACCCGAACCATTTCGCCAACATGTGCCCAAACCAGGTCGTGAAGCAAGAGCCCCAGCAACAGCAGCCACAACAACAACAACAACAGCAGCAGCAACAACAGGCCGCACGCGCCAGAACTTTCAACCTCAATGTGCGTCAAGCCCAGGCCGACAATGTGGTCAATGGTACGTTCCTTGTGAATGGTATTTATGCTTCATGTTTGTTTGATACTGGAGCCGATAACTGCTTTGTGTCGTTCAAATTTGAGAAACTCCTTAGTCGTAAACGCTCCCAACTTTCCTCGGCATTCGATGTGGAAGTCGCTACCGGAAGAACCATCTCCGTTAATTCTGTTCTTCGTGATTGTACTCTTGAGCTCAACAATCACATCTTCCCAATTGACCTCATTCCGATGCAACTCGGAAGTTTTGACGTCATAGTAGGCATGGACTTTCTTCAAGAAAACCGCGCTGAAGTTGTATGCTTCGACAAGATGATTCGATTCTCGCTCGCGAATGGTGACGTATTGTGTGTATACGGTGATACTACTTCAAAGGGTCTCAAGCTCATGTCATCTGTCCAAGCTAGCAAGTATCTCCGTAAGGAATACAGGGCTTTCTTGGCTAACATTGTAGTAGTGGAGAGGGAAAAGAAAGAGAAGAAGGAAGTGAAAGACGTTCCTGTGGTTCGAGAATTTCCTAATGTTTTTCCAGAGGATCTTCTCGGACTACCGCCAAGTCTTGATATCGACTTTCGTATTGACCTCATTCCTGGAGCCAACCCTATTGCCAAAGCTCCCTACCGACCCGCGCCGTCCGAAATGCACGAACTCTCGACACAACTCTAGGAATTACTCGAGAAAGGCTTCATTCTCCCGAGCACCTCTCCTTGGGGCGCGCCAGTCCTTTTCGTCAAAAAGAAGGACGGGTCGTTCAGGATGTGCATCGACTATCGGGAATTGAATAAGTTAACTGTCAAGAACCGCTATCCCCTACCTCGCATCGACGATTTGTTTGATCAACTACAAGGCGCTACGTGTTTCTCCAAAATCGACCTACGTTCAGGATATCACCAGCTGCGTATTCAAGAAGAGGATATACCCAAAACCGCGTTTCGCACTCGTTACGGCCATTATGAATTCGTTGTTATGCCCTTTGGTCTAACCAACGCACCAGCGGTTTTCATGGATCTTATGAATCGCGTGTGTAAACCATATCTCGACCGTTTCGTCATCGTATTCATCGACGATGTCTTGATCTATTCCAAATCGAAAACCGAACACGCGCAACATCTACGTTTGGTTCTCGAGTTACTCCAGGGGAACCAACTCTACGCCAAGTTTTCCAAGTGCGAATTCTGGTTAGAGGAAATTCAGTTTCTGGGTCACATTGTTAATAGTCAGGGTATTCACGTCGATCCTGCGAAGATTGAAGCAGTTAAGAGCTGGGTTACGCCTAAGAATCCGTCTGAAGTCCGCTCTTTTCTCGGACTAGCGGGCTATTATCGACGATTTATCGAAGGATTCTCCAAGATCGCTGTACCGCTTACCTCGCTCACGCATAAAGACAAGCCTTTTGTTTGGGGAACTAAACAAGAGACTGTTTTCCAAACCCTCAAGCACATGCTTTGCAACGCTCCTGTTCTCACGTTGCCCGACGGAAACAATGATTTCATTGTCTATTGTGATGCTTCCAACCTTGGTCTTGGTTGTGTTCTCATGCAACGGGACAAGGTCATAGCTTACGCATCTCGTCAGCTCAAAATCCACGAGAAGAACTATACAACCCATGATCTCGAGCTAGGCGCAGTTGTTTTTGCATTAAAGATTTGGCGACACTACCTGTACGGTACTAAGTGTACGGTCTTCACCGATCATAGGAGCCTACAACACATCTTTAATCAGAAGGAACTTAATATGCGTCAACGCCGATGGGTAGAACTTCTCAACGATTACGATTGCAAGATTCGTTATCACGCAGGCAAGGCGAATGTTGTCGCCGACGCACTTAGCAGACGGAGCTACCTGCTTAGCACTCGTAATGTTCAAGCCCAGCATAATCTCAAAACACTCATCTGCGACGCTCAACATGCATGTTTTAACGAACGCACTCTGAAGAAAGAAAGAATCTACCACGATGGAGCCCAGCTTGTGAGCAAATCGAACGGGATATTCCACTTTCTGGACCGAATCTGGATTCCCAAACGAACCAATTTACGACAGATCTTGATGGACGAAGCCCATAAATCCTGGTATTCTATTCACCCCGGTGTCGATAAAATGTACCAGGATCTTCGTTATAAGTACTGGTGGCCGGGTATGAAAAGGGATATCGCTCTTTACGTTGGAAAATGCCTAACTTGTGCTAGAGTCAAGGCTGAACATCAAAGACCCTCTGGCTTACTCGAACAACCACCTATTCCCATGTGGAAGTGGGAACGTATAGCCATGGACTTTATAACCAAGCTACCACACACGTCATCAGGTCACGACAGCATATGGGTTGTGGTCGACCGTCTGACTAAATCAACTCACTTCTTACCAATACGGGAATACTACAAGGTAGAACGATTAGCCCGAATCTACACCGACGAGATCATTTGTAATCATGGTACGCCTCGAGACATCATCTCTGATCGTGATGCTCGGTTTACTTCGCGACTGTGGGAAACGTTTCAAACAGCACTCGGTACAACGCTTAATCTAAGTACCGCTTTCCACCCTCAAACCGACGGTCAGATTGAAAGAACGATTCGTACTCTTGAAGACATGCTCCGTTCGTGTGTCTTAGATTTCGGTGGTAATTGGGATAAATACCTGCCGCTAGTCGAATTCTCGTATAACAACAGCTATCATTCTAGCATCCAAATGGCACCTTTCAAGGCATTATATGGAAGAAGATGCCGATCGCCTATTGTATGGCACGAGATCGGTCATTCACAACTAACCGGTCCTGAGCTGTTGCAAGAAACGACAGACAAAATTTTCCAAATCCGAGACAACCTGGTGAAAGCTCGGGATCGACAGAAAAGTTACGCCGATAAAAAGCGCAAGCCCCGTGAATTTGACGTTGGTGACTATGTACTCCTAAAGGTATCACCTTGGAAGGGTGTAGTCCGATTCGGCAAGAAGGGAAAACTCGCGCCTCGATATGTTGGACCTTTTAAGATTCTGGAAAGATCGGAAAAGTCGCCTACAGACTCGAACTACCAGAGGAACTGAGTAATGTCCACCCGACTTTCCACGTGTCAAACCTCCGAAAGTGCCTAGCCAACCATGACTTACATGTTTCTCTAGATGATCTACAAGTGAACGAAACATTACACTTCGTGGAAAAGCCTGTCGAAATCATGGATCGCCAAACCAAACAACTCAGACGCTCACGCATTCCTATTGTGAAAGTCCGGTGGGAAGGCAAACGAGGCGCAGAGTTCACTTGGGAACTCGAAAGCGACATGAAGGCTAAGTACCCGCAATTGTTTCAAGAGAGGAGCTAGAGAGAGAAAGTAGCATTGTGATTCTAGTGCTTTGTACGATTTCATATCAATCTATAGAATCACCGATTATAGTACGTTCTTGTGTGTTTGGTCACGTTCATGTACGGATTCCGCACGTTCCACGTTCTATTCGCGATTGTTTCGGAATCAAAACCGGCCCGAACAGAAAGTTCTCAAACGCGAATCACGACGTTGAACAGCTTCCAGCTTAATTTCGGGACGAAATTCCCTAAACAAGGGGAGGCCGTAACACCCCGTGTTTTGACTAGTCAAAGTCAAAGTTAGGGTCAAAGTCAACGACCGATTTCGCGCAACTTGACTTACAGGAATTATTTTATTTTATTTGTATTATCTGGAGTAAGTGTCGTTAAATGCAAGAATCGACGTATGTTAATCGCTACCCAATCGATCTACTACTGCGAATTGTAGGAAGTAACAATGCGATAAAGTTAAATAATCAATAATCAAGCTGTGTTAATCGAACCGACATCATATTGCAACTCGAGCTACGTATTTTTACTTGATTTTATACGTGTGTGTGTGCCTTACGTGTTACCTGTGCATGTTTAATTATGTTGTGTTGTGATAATCAAGCGAACTCAATCGAAACTCGAAGTCTAACTCGAAGTGCAATCGAACACGAATCGTGAACGAACTATGATAGTTGGTGGAAAATAGATTATGCGAGATGTGAGTATTTGGGACTGAAAGTAATTTGAATAGGAAACCCTATCGTACCATACCGCTCGCAATCGAAATCGAAACATCAAAAATCGACGCGCGAAACACTCTAAACGTGCGACTAATCGATCAGGCTCCCAGCCGATCGAACAGTCTGTCTGATCCAGCTGCCTGGCCGATCGGCCAGCACTTGCCCCTTTTGGCATCCTATAAATACCCCTGTCATTGTCATTCTTTCCACTTTTGGAAACCCCTGACCGACCAGCACGCTCAGCCCACCTTTTCGCAGATTCCTCTCGATTCCGGTAAGATTTCGTCCTAAATCTTGTACTTCCTTGATCTATACACACTCCTACACCTTTCTATCTTTCAAATCTTAACTTTTAACCGTGAAATCATCAAGAATCAAGTGTTCTAGGATGATGTCATCATGGGTTCTTGAAGAACTCCATGACTTGGCTTCAATCCACCAAGAATAGCTTGGATCTAACCGATTTCCACATAAACAAACAAAGATCCTTAGTAAATCTAAACATATACGCGGTGAAAAAATGATTGAAAGATGGTTTTTCAACTTTCTTTCAACTCTTTTACACTCAATGCCTTCAAACAGGTAGAAACGGGGCTTGTGCCGATTTACAAGTCACTTCGGGGGTTGTATGGCTCAAGGTCCGGATTCTACCCACGAGGTTAACCGGTTACGGGTTAACGTTAAACTCCGTTCCGAACAGTTCACCGGTCGGGTTTGGGTGATTCCTGCCCGAGCAAGGGAAACAAATAAGAACGAGGGTTCTATGGCTCAACTCGTTGCCAAAATACCTCGATATATCGACAAACAAACCAGAACAGCCAAGTGTTAGAGAAATAGGCTGACCAGGTCAGAATGCTGACCGATCGGACTGCTGTCTGAACGGACAGCCAGCCGATCGGACAACCAGCCAATCGACCAGGCCAGCCGATCGGCTAGCACATGGGCCCACACTTGAGCAATTCATTGAAGAGAGTATTGAACGAACTGCTGTTCGATCGGACTAACGTCTGATTGAATTACTCTTCGGATCATGAGATACTATGCTTCAACACTTAGTCGATTTTCAACATGTTCAACACGTTTGGAGTGCCACCCGATCGAACAGCCGTCCGATCAGGTGACATCCTGCTGAGAACCTATTTACTGAAGTACCTAACCGGTCGGACAGCCGGCCGATCGAACGACCGTTCGATCGACCGACCTGAAAGGTAAAGATACTTCAAAGTTTTCAAATACTACAACGAAAACTTCAAAAGTCAAGCCATCATACACAAACACATACTTCTTATAGGAAGAAACAATCCACTCGAACAGCCATCCAATTGGCCTACCAACCGACCGGACAGCAGACCGAACAGACTGTCAGCCGAACGGTCAGCTGTCCGATCGAACTACCGTCCGATCGACCAGCTGTCCGACTCTCCAACACTTGTTTCCTTTTTACGTTTCACTTATCGTTATGCTACCGAAACTATTCAGGCTAATCTTACTCGCTAAGCGCTCCCTTCAATCCATAAATCGCTGTGAGTATACTCGATCCCTTTTTGCTTTAAGCACCTTTGGGTGTTACATACGTTACGAATATTCAAACTACAACAATCACACTACTCAATACTATTTGAACGCTAACCGTTAATGCATGTTATACGTGGCTTATGAATGCTTGTTTGTTATGTTTACACATGGAATGCTGTCTACCTGCCTTAGCAACGATAGTACTATAGTTTGGACTCAGCACCCGTTCGCGGGGGTTGTTAAGGATCATTACTTGCATGGATTACAGTGGTAATCATGTATTGCGAACTGCCTCAGGCAGTCAACCCGCACTCATTGGTATTGATGGATCTATGTCGATAACTAACGTGCTTCATTTCACTATGTGTACGTGCTGGTTATGCGTAAACGGATTCGAACTCTATATGCTATTATCAAACTTGTATGCTTACCTTTACATTTTATGTATTGACTTTATTTTAAACGTATGTGACAGGTGCTTAGGATGCACATGTGGTAGGAATTTGAAGCTAGAATAAAGCTTTAGAGCCCAACAAATAGTTGTCTGTAGATAACGAATCAGGGGTCTCTAGAAGCAGATAAACAATTGCTGTTTATTTTAAATCTGAGTTATCGGAACAGAATATTTGCCTGGTTTTTGTCTGTAATAATTATTTTACTGTTTGAGATACGGTATGGGACGTATTATTTAAATTGAATAGTATTCATGATTGTTATGGAAATTTCTGGACAATCTGTTTCGCTCAGTGCCACGCCCCGATGATTCCGCCATCGGTTGGGGTGTGACAATATAGATTAAGGGAGCTTAGATGATGACATAGAAATGCCTACGTGTTAACTTCTCAGCTATGCCACGTAGTCTTCGCTGATGTTATAATTACGATTATCTATTATATATATATCTATATTAAAATCTGAGTTTATTAGGAGGCAAATTTGAATTGCATTGGGAGTTGTATGGCCATTTAATGGACATCAGAACTAATCAAATCAACTCTCTCTTTCTTCTCTCTTCAAAGTTACTTCTGCTCTCTTCTAAGTTCAGGCGATTTCTAGGGTTTGTGTTTCTTCTCGATTCAAAAAGCTTCAATACGAATAATGTCATCGGCAAAGAAATCCGATGGTGAATCAGCATCTTTGTCAAGAAAGTTTCATAGATGATTTGAATCCCTCTCACTGAATCTTTCAGATATGGATCTGCTCTAACCTACCGATTATCATAAGTTCAGATCTGAATCTCCTATTTTCACTTGCAGATCGAAGTTTGAAAAAGAAAGAAAAAAAGATTACAGGTTCGTTAGGGTTTACAGGTTCATTCTCAACTCTTTTGATTCGTTTTTTTGTGTGAACGTTGATGATATGTTGTTTACAGGTTCGTTAGGGTTTATGAATTTGTGTATATGATTCGATGTTAGATTTGTATTGATTTACGTGGTTTTTGTTAGTCGTGACTTTATTGAAGATGTACGTTTCACAAAGTTGAAATAGTTCTGAGTTTGACTTGAATTTTGAAAGATTTGAGAAACTCGAAGCTAGCTTAAACTGATAGGAAGTTCATATATATGATATAACGATGTTGTGTTTTGTAATCATGTTGGATTTGAATATCGATTAACTTATTCCTTTTTTTCTTAGGGTTTTAAAAGCTGATATCATGTTGTTTGTTTATATGATTTTGATTTTCACCTTCGGATGATGAATAAAAAAGGGTATGGCCTGCAGCTGAGATGATACGGACACGATTACTGTGGTTTGATTACCCTTGTGTCCTTCCTTCTTTGTTTCTTCTGTTCCCCCTTTTGCTATATTAGAGTTTTTGATAAGGCAATGATGAGTTCGAAGTTCTGATTAAATATTGTTGAATATGGTACCTTGGCTTGGCAGGGTTAAAGGATGGTAGATCTTCATCTGCAACCTCCCTTGCAGCCATGGTGCTTTCGTTTTTGTGTAAACTCTGAGCCTGACTGTAGCATCTTTCCGACGAGCGAAGGGAACTCCGATAGCCTTAGGTAACTCTACACACTTAGAAATCTTCTGTTGCACAATTACTTAGTTATGAGGTATCCATTGTCTTGCAGAGTCTTGTGGATCTTGCTGGCAGTGAGCGTGCATCTCAAATGTATGCTGCAGGTGCACGATTGAAGGAAGGCAGCCATATAAACAGAAGCCTACTCACATTGGTTGGTCGGATATTGGTGAGCTTTTCATGTTTTCTAGGGTTTGTATGTCTTAATATGTTAAAATTGGTGTTTCAACTTTTGATTTAGTTAAGTCTTTTGTTAAAGGTAGTGTTTGTTGCTAAATTCAGTTGATATGTTAATGTAATTAGTTAACTTTTAGTGTTTCTAGGGTTAGTAAGGTTTACTATCTAGAAATTGGTGTTTTAGTTTTTTATTTATTAATTAGTGCTTTTGTTTAAGGGAGAGTTTGTTGCTAGAATCAAAGTGGACACCAAATAAAAGAAGGAACAATTTCTCTACGCAATCTACCTCATGACCTCATGGTGTATTTGGGTTCACATGAATAATAGACTTTTTAAAGGGAGGAACACTTCATTTAGTATGGTGGTGCAAGAATCAAAACTGATACTTTTTGGTGGATGACTCGAAGGCGCAAGCGGACGGATATCAGCTTGGAGAACTGGTGCAGGTTTAGCGGCTTTAACTTTGATTAATTGTTGTTTCTGTGCTTTTTATTTTTGTTGTACCTGTACAAGGGCCTTTTAGCCTCAGATGCTAAAGGCTTTTTCTTTGTTTGGTTTGGTTTAATGAAGTTTCCTTTGGCCAGTAAAAAAAAACTTATTAATCCCAGCCATTTAGTGAAATAAGGTTATCTTACCAACAAATTAACAGCATATGCCATGTTTCAACTTTTATGGTTGAATTTATCTTTTCAATGTTTCTACTTCTATATCTTAATTAAATGCCAAAGTTATACAGTAACTCTATATTTCCAGCAATTTAATATTCTTTTTTTAAATAAAGCACAATTACATGGCAGTTTCTTAATGGGTACAGTTTCTTTAATTTTGTTGTATAAATAACATATTGACTTGATTTTCGTAGTAGGTTAGAAGTCAATTTGGTTTTTAGTAGTTGAAATGTTCAGGTACACAGTGTTTTTAAGAGTTATTAGGTTAGTGTAAATTGCAAGGTAGATGTTTGAAAGAATTATCTTTCTAGATTTGTTTTGTTTATTCAAGTTGCAAGCTATATTATTTTGGCAAGGATATCTGAAGGAAACTATTATGGAACTGTTAGGTTTATAAAGTAAATAAAACAACCAACGTACTTTTGATATAAATAAAAATTATACGGATTTGACTATTCGGACCAATGTTAACAAACGATCTCTCTTTTTTAGGTTGTGGCTGCTCTTGGAACAGAGTATTTTGAGAACCTTCTTCCTGACATTATACATAATTGCTCTCATCCCAATGCACCTGTGCGTGATGGTAAGTATCATTTTCTGTTGACATTTTGAGATAAAACACATCATAATGGACACATTTATAAGTGGGTCAAACTTGCTAATTATAATCCTTGCTAAGTATCATCTTTTGTTGACATTTTGAGATAAAACACATCATAATGGACTTATTTGAAATGTTGTTACTAATAAGTTGAAGTCACTTGCAGAGGAATTTTGGTCCTCATTGAGGAATGGAGCACGTCGTTCCACATGTTTCTCTTATTATATGGAGCACATCGTTCCACAGGAAGCTTAGATGATGACATAGAAATGCCTACGTGTCAACTTCTCAGGTATGCCATGTAGTCCTCGCTGATGTCATAATTACGATTTATTTATATATATAAAAATCTATTTATATAATCTGATTTTATTTATTATGAAAAAGTATTGTTTTTTAGATGATGACATAGAAATGCCTACGTGTCAACTTCTCAGGTATGCCATGTAGTCCTCGCTGATGTCATAATTACGATTTATTTATATATATAAAAATTTATTTATATAATCTGATTTTATTTATTATGAAAAAAAGTATTGTTTTTTAGGAGCCAAATTTTGAAATGCATAGGGAGTTGTGGAATGGGCATTTTTAATGTTTGTTAGCTTGAGCTATGTGAGGATGATGAGTTTATTGTGCTGACATGTGATGGTATCTGGTAAGTGTTTATATGAAATGGCACTATAATTTATGCCATCCAATTTTTCTTTCTTAATCTTTTGGATCATTACTAAATTATTTTACTTTCATGTGTTTAGGGATTGCATGTCAAGCCAACAGTTAATGGATTTTATCCATGAGCAATTAATAATCGGTAAGTTTGAGATAACTCATGTTGCCCTTTAAATTACATCAGGTTAGAGGTGATGTTATTTGAAATGTTGTTGCTAATAAGTTAAATCATTTAGTAAATAATGCATCAGTTTTGGTTTTGATTGGTGTCAAATCAATTAAATTGATCAAATTAAATTTTAAAGAAGTTAATTATTTAACGATTTGAATTCAGGATTCTTTTAAGGGAGATTAAAGGATGACCTCGATTTGCCTACGTGTCACGTTATTAGCTATTAAGGAAGAGAGGAAGACACAAAGGATGTGTCGAACACAGTTGAGATGATACAGGTTCAAGTTAATAAGAAGAAACCCTCTGTTGTAGAAGCAACCAGTGAGAGAGTTTTGGTGGAAAACGTGGAGGGGTCGGTGACGTTGTCGAGGGTTGTCAGGAAATGCTAAGTGATAGCATTTCCTAACAACCCTCGATAATGTCACCGACCCCTCCACAAAATTTCATCAAAACACTCTCACTGGCTGCTTCTATAACAGAGGGTTTCTTTTTGTTACCTGAACCTGTATCATCTCAACTATGTTGACTGACCCTGTATGTGTTGTTACATTAAGATTCAATTAGGATTTTTTTGATATTGAAAATTGATCGGTGTAAAACTTTATCACCTTAGATGCTTTTGTCATCTGAGGCTATGATGGCGAGATCTGGCGTGTTGTTGCAACATGGCCTAATCGTTGCCGGCTGCCGTTCGCGGCTGTTCTAGGTAGCGTTGGGTGTAATCGATGTTTGGTTGATGATAATTAGATCGATGTCACCTAAGGGATATTCAGTCAATGATGTTGATGAGATGCTTATCACCTGAGACTAAAACTATGATGAAGCAAACGTCTACCCGAATATAAGCGAGGTCTGACATTTTCAAATCATTTGTATTACTTTAGAAAATCATTTAGTGTTGACTGTGTTGATGAATAAAAATGAATTCAAAGTGCACTTTTCTTGTGCTTTCAACATGAGGCTATGATGATTTTGCAAACTGTGTGAAAATTGAATAAAGATAGCATTATGGTATGGCAAGGTTGTAGGATGGCAGTTGTTCATGCAACCTCTCTTGCAGCTATGGTGTTGTCATCTTTATGCACAATCTGAGCCTGACAGTCTGACAATATAAATGTTTTGCAACTTCACCATGAATAGAGAAGAAAGAGAGAGTTGGAAGGAGATATGATTAGTTCTGAGTGCATTAAATGGCCAAAACAACTCCCTATGCATTTCAAATTTTGCCTCCTAAAAAAACAGAATATTACCTAAAGCTGTATCATCTGAATTTTGAACTGTTTTGATTGAACCTGTATCTGTTGTTACATTAAGATTCAATTAGGATTTTTTTTTATTTTGAAAATTGATTGGTTCAGTTTTGTTCACCTTAGATGCTTTTGTCATTTGAGGCTATGATGGTGAGATCTGGCGTGTTGTTGCAACATGCCCTAATCGTTGCCGGCTGCCGTTCGCGGCTGTTCTAGGTAGCGTTGGGTGTAATCGATGTTTGGTTAATGATAATTAGATCGATGTTATCTAAGGTATGGTATGGCAAGGTCGTAGGATGGCAGTTGTTCAGCATGAGGCTATGATGATTTTGTAGATCTGAGTAAAAATTGAATGAAGATAGCATTATGGTATGGCAAGGTCATAGGATGGTAGTTGTTGATGCAACCTCTCTTGCAGCTATGGTGTTGTCATCTTTATGCACAATCTGAGCCTGGCATTTTGACAATATAAATGTTTTGCAACTTCACCATGAATGACCTTCGCTGACGCTGTGAGGACGCCGGTAAGTTATAAATGGAGTTTGGTTGGTCTGAGATGCCTATTTAGCTGTATGTGATGACGTTGGTAAGTTTTCCAATTTTTCATTTGTAGATCGGTTATATAAATTGACGTTTGTAACCGATTCCTGTGTTTTGTTTTACAGGTGTTTGATTGGCCAGTTTACTGTGAATTTGGTTGAATCATCGTTTGTAAATTGGTTCTTGTGGCCATTGATACACAGTGACGGTGAAGATGTTAAGGTTGAAGCAACTGTCTCCTACAGATCAGGTGGTTACTCTCGATTGTTGTTCAATCAGAAAGATAAGGTACTTTTTCCATCCCTGAAGATGCTCTTGGTATGTTTGTTCTTAGTCGTGATTGGTAATTTCAAGAATTTATAGTTTGATAAAGGTTTCATCTTTTTTGATTCGTTTTGTTTGTGGTAATGATTTTTGTTTTGTTGTAGTGTTTGATTTGTTTTTTAATTATTTTGGTTGGCTGATACACGAGAAATACAGCCAAGAAGCGGAATAACAGTACAATTGACACCACATCACACAGACCAAACAACAATTCTTCAGGAAAAAACTGGTTAGTGCATTCAGAAGTTAATAATCTGAATTATGGATGGGTATTAAGATGTTGTAAATTGGTTCAAAGTATTATGAACTGATGTGTTGAGATTCTTGAATCAGTGAAAATCCGGTGCCATATAATTAAGTACATCTTATACTTCAAGCTTTCTCCATCTGTTTGCAGGCGAATAGGTTGACTCGATGAGGTATGAAAAACAAGATTGATAAATTTAGTGAAAATGTGATTGAAAGATGATAATCCAGTATTTGAGGATCTCATTCTATAGCCTCAATAAATTCAGGGGTGTTTTCAAATAATGCTTCCTAGATGTTTGAAGACCGACAAATGTCCACAGAAGCAGTGCTGTTAACATTTGTCGATCTTTGTTGGTTTTCAAATATCTAGGAACCATTATTTGAGAACACCCTTGCATTAATCGGAGTTTTAGAATGAGATCCTCTACTATTGGGTTATCATTTTTCAAACCCATTTTCCCTAAATTTATCCATTTTGTTTTTCATGCAGGAATATAATTTGTTTTTTATTATTTGATTTGGCTGATGATCCATGTTGAAGAATGACTTATGTTTCAGACTATACAAAGATTGTCTTTTGGTTATGATAAGGTTAAATTTTAAATTAATTTGGTCTCATTCGTTAATAAGCTTATAATTATACTTAAGCCATTAAATTCTTGACGTTAGGTCTCAATGCACCTAATGACAGCAACCATCATTGAGCCATCACATTCTTTCCGTTTACATTTCAGGTAACGGTTTTCCTTAATACATCTCAAAACTTACGTTGTTATATATGATTTTTCAATGTGGTTTTGAAACTTACGGGATAGTAATTGTCAATTTCAGGTAGGTTGGGTATTGAGATCAAGAAATTCAGCGCCACTTGTAGATATGGTTTCAAGGTCAATATTTGGCTTGAAACAGTGACAGAGGACTTTTGTTTCTGAATGTTTTGTAGCTCAACTTATGATTTATATGCCTGATGTTTTTGTCAATTCATAACTATAATGCGAATGTGAATTTATTAAATAATTTCACATCATATTTTACATAACAATGTAGCTAAAAACTTTGCAGATTATAAACTACTTAGTTTATTTCTATATCAAACATGTACACTAACACATACTGGCTTTAACATTGTTTTATCAAGATATGTAACTAAACACAAAGAATTTAAATAATATATTATAATATGTTTTTTAGTATTTGATTCCGATCGTTATTAGAACAAACCCGTGTATTCACACGGCTGTACACCTAGTATTTATTATATACAATAGATAATAGATATTGTTACTTAATAACTCTAAGGTTGTGCCATCAGTAATTTTATTTTTTCTTGTTTTATTTATATAACTTCTAAACATGTTTGGTTTATATATATATATATATATATATAATATTGTCTTGTGTATGTAATAGGGATATGCATTTGGTATCGATTTTTAAAATTTCCAAATTTCCAATATCGATTTTTTTCGCTACTTTTGGTTCGGTATCAGTATTTTCCCGAATTTTACCTTCAAATATCAGTACCGGTACCGTATTAAATATTTCGATACCGGTACCCATATTTGGTGATTTTCGGTACCGTTACCGAGCTCATCCCTAGTATGTGATATATTTTTTAGCTTATCAATTTATTTACTTTTACATCCACTTTTTACTATGAATTTGATTTTCAAAAAGTGTTGATGCATTATTTTGGTGTCTGTCACTTGTCTTAATTATCGATGTAATGTACGGTCTTTTATTTTATCGAGTCTGTAATTCGCCGTCGACCAAGTCGGATATCCTCCTATCCTACTTGTGTCCGACTAGTTTGTCTCGTTTGTTATGTATGGTTAAATGAACAATGCATGTTGCATGTTATGTTATGTTTGTGTGTTTGTATTGTTTGCTGCTGTCAAAACAGTTTGCAGCACTTCAGCAAATTGCAGCCCTCGACGAAACTTCCAGGTTTCGTCTAGCACTACATGACGAAACTCCCCATATGGTCAAATCTTCATGTTTCGTCATGATGGGTGACGAAACTCCTGGAGTTTCGTCGTCCTAGAGGTTTCGTCAGGCCCACTTCAGGTTTCGTCGACTGTTGGGCCTGGGCTGCTATATAAACACCACATAGTTTCACTTTGAAACTATCAGAGCATACCCTGAAAGTCTACTGTCAAACTCTGTGTGTATTTGTTTGGTCATTGTTCTCATCCTTTTAATCAATTGAGTGTGATTCATTGGTTAACTTTGTGTTGTTACTATCTATGTTTGGTTTGGCATAGTCATGGGGATTCCGCACTCGTGACCGTGTTTGTGATAAACAAGTGATTTGGTTTCGTTATCGATCCTCCAAGAATCGGGACCTACAAGTGGTATCAGAGCATTGGCTCTTATCCTTGTTTAAAATCAAACATAGTTCGGTTTTTATCAAGTGTTAAAACTGGTTATTGTTGTTTTTCTGAAAATTGTTCTTCAAAAGTTCATACATTTCTGGAAAAATCTTCTTAAGAACTGTTAATCTTGTTGTTTGCTAAAAAGTTTTATCAAAAACCTTGTTAGATTGATGGTTCATGTGATAAACCGGGTTTTTAGTGAAAGTTTTAAGCAATTTTGTGTTTCGGAAAGTTCATTAGTGACCGGAAAGTTCATAAAATCTGGAATTGTTATTCATATCTTCATCAAAAGTTCATCAAACCTTCAAAGTGTTCATAGATATTCTTGGACTTTAAAATTAAATTTAAAATTGGAAATTTAAAATGGATTAAATATTGGTGACCATGCCTTGGTTGGTAAAATAGGTATGTTGTGAGTTGAATCGTGTGTACCTTGTCAGACTAAAGATAAGATTTGTTTTTGAAATATCTCACCAACTTCTGAGACCTTATCTCGAGGAAACCCCAAGCGACGAAACCCCTAGAGTTTCGTCATAAGGAGCATCGACGAAACCTCTTGAGTTTCGTGGGAAAGAGTTTCGTCGTGATCACTTGTCATTTTTAACAAAGGACTTGCAAAAGTGATTTAACAGTTTGTTTTTAAGTGTTTGATCAGGTTTTATCATTCATATATCAAATATGAGTTGTACTAGTCCTTGGGATTGGAGTACGGAACCGAGACCAGGTGAAGATCAGACATTTGCGGCCGTTTGGTTAAGGAACGTCATGCTTCAACAATCCATTAGTGCAAGCCAATGGGCATTCGTGACGAATCAAAATCAAAGCATTCGGAATTTATTGATAAGCGAAAGTGAAACGGGTAGCAACAACCGCCCGCCAAAGTTGAATCATATGAACGAATATCCGACATGGAAAGGTCGTTTCCACACGTATGTTCTAGGGAAAAACACTGAATTATGGACGTGCTTCATTTCTCCGTACAACACTGCTCTTGAAGAAGTTGGATCGAATGCCACAACCTTTATGAATATGCAAGAAGCCGACAAGAAGGCATATGACCTTGAGAAGAAGGCGTTTTCTATTCTCACACAAGCACTCCACAAAGATATCTATCATCAATTCGGCTATTGTACGAGCACGAAAGCTTTATGGGATGCTTTGGTATCAAGAGGAGAAGGGAATGCGGCTACAAGAAAGACACGGCACGATTTGTTGAAGAAAGAATTTGAATCATTTCAGTTCATGGATAACGAAACACTAAATGATATGACAACTCGTTTTTATCATTTAATTAGTGAAATGTATTCTTATGGTGTTACTGCAACTCAGCAGGAAATGGTTGCAAGGTTTGCTGATGCTCTACCTCCAAAGTGGAGCTCATTCATTGAATTGTTGAAGCATACGGGTACTTTAGATACTGTTAGTATCTATGAGTTCATTCAGAAGTTGGAACACAAGAATGATGAAGAGATCTGGAAAGCGAAGCGGATTCCAGTTCCTCAAAATACTGTCATGTACCTCAGTGGTTTTAATCCTGTAGCTAGTTCCAGTTCCGTTCAGCAACCTAAGCTACAAATGGCGTTTGTGTCCAATACAAGCTCTTTTCTGTTTACACAGTCAGCTCCTCCACCGGTTTTCGATCCAAGTGCTTATCAACAGCCAGCGCATATGATTGCTCAAGCTCATGCTTTCTCAAAACCTCAATTCGATGCAAGTGTCTGGCTACCAAAACCCCAACCTCCACCTCAAGTTTCCACTACTCAACCTTAGTTCGATCCAAGTGCTTATCTTCCACAATCTCAATCCCAACCACAACAACAACAGCAAGCTTGTTATACTAACAATCCTCCACCCCAAAACCCCAACACAGTCAGAGTTGATACTTCAAACCTCTCGAAAGTTAGCATTGAATTAGCGAAGGAACATATGGAACTTATCAATACTATGGTCAGTGCCTACTGCGGTTTGGTCGCAGGTCAAATTGGAAACATTAATTTAACCAATGAAGATTATCAACAAATCAACCGTGATGAAATGGAGTTGATGGATATAAAGTGGGCGTTTGCGAGTGCTGTTAGAAGGGCAAAGGATTATATGACTCGAACAGGAAGAACTTCTTTGGAAAGCAAGAAGGATACGAAGTACGGATTTGATAAAGATGCGGTTACATGTTTCAATGGTGGCGAAAAGGGTCACTTCAAACGTGAGTGTACCCGACCGAGCAGACAAGGCAACCAGAATCCATTCAGAAATCAGACGAGTACTTCCAACACAAATCAAGAGAACTGTGAAAGAAGGATGGTAGCGGTGAACAACAACCAGAACCAGAATCAGGCTGGACCTTCAAACACCACCAGAGCATTAGTTGTTCAAGCTAATGAAGGGTGTAATTGGTCTGTACAATTTGGGGATGGTGATCAAGAAGGAGGAGGAACAGCGTGTTATGCCAAGATCATCAATCACATCAAGCACATTCACAAGGAAGAATTTTCTAAAAGTGACGATAGTTCGGGTTATACCGGGAGTTCTGATGAAGAAAGTTCTAATTCGGGTGGTTATAATTCTGAGTCTGACGTGAAGGAAGAAGTAAATTCTGATGTTGAAGACTTATTGAATGAAGCAGAGGAGTTGAAGTGTCTAGAGTCTATTCTGATCAAGAAGGCTCCTGTAGCATCAAAAGAAATGGAGAAGTTCTTTTCTGAAGACGGATCTTTTTCTTATCAGACTGCCTTTATGGCAAATGTCTCGGCCTCGACGAGTCAGGTAAATTCTGATCCTCCTACTCCTAGTGTTTGTAAAATGTGTGCAGATTTGAAAGAGGAATCTGAAAAGGTTCATAGTCATAATCAAAGTTTGGTTATTGAGTTGTCTAAGTGCAAGGAGGCAAACATGGTATTAGCTCGAAATGAAAAAGATTTCAAAGATGTAATCGAAACTTTAAAGAAAAGTGTTTCCGAATTAACAAAAACTGTTTTCAACAAACAAATTGGTATTAACAATTACATTAATATCATTGAGGAAACCAAGAAAGAGCTAGCCGTTGCCAAATGCGAGCATGATGCAATCAAGCTCAAATTGGAGAGTTATTCTAACTCCCGATATGTGCTCGATCACATCATTGACGCTCAACAGCTGAAAGGAAACAAGAAAGGCATTGGATATAAGAAGTGTCCGCCACCTTTGAGACAAAATTATACTCGAATGCCTGATGAAGAAGAAATGCCACGTTTTGAACCCAGTGTGCCTCTTGATTACGAGGAAGTTACTACTGGCCTAGGGTTCAAATCGGACAGTTCCTCGAGTACCTCATCTGATGGAATAGACACTTCAATGTTGACGAATTAAAGTGCTCCGATTATTGAGGACTATGATTCGTCTGATGATGAATCAGATGTGAGTGATCAGGATGAATCACTTGATAAGAAGAAAAGAGTAGAAATTCCAATTGAGAATTACATTCTTTGTGATCCTCCTACTCCTGTTGTGCAACCTGTTGCAAACCAAGTGATTAATCCTGTCAAGGATGACAAGGAATGTGTGTCTGCTGTTAAGAGTAATAACGTGTTGTATACCTTGGTCGGAGATGTTAAAATTTATTCAGACGACGATTTTCCAATCAAAAATGTCAATCCATCTTCGATTGATAAAGTTTTTGAAGATAACACAAGCATGTTTTTGGGAAAAACGATCCTAGGAGTTGTTGAAACTCAATGTGATCCAATTCCAAAAGCTGAAATCAGAAAACAATTTGGAAAACAAAAACAACCGACAAAGCAACAACCTATTGCTGCTAAGGGTAAACAACCAGAAAGGCGAGCTCAAAAGCCTAACGTTTCTCAATCTATATTTGAAACAAAAGGAGCTCGTTATCAGAAGAAAAACATTAATGTCAAATTTGTAGCATCGAAGGATACTAATAAAGTTGAGACTTTTGAAAACAAATCAAACACTGATTTTGTCCGACAAGTCAAGATTTTAAAACGTAACAGTCAAAACAATTACACTCAACATACAAACGAGTGTGATGAAAATGCAAGTACCTCAGGTTCTACGGGTTCGACATCTGTTCGTCGATCGGATTCTCCTAATTTTGTGGAAAGGAGAACGTGTTTTAAGTGTGGGGAGTTTGGATATATCATTAAACATTGTACAAACACTCCCAAGGATAAATTTGTTGAGAAAGCACCACCTGAAAAGGTTCACCCTCAACGTCGTCCCGTTTCACCAAAACATGATAAAAGAACTGTTAAAGAACAAGAAACAAAACAACGACGTCAAAACGTCAAAGCAGTTGAAAAGGCTTTAAAATCTGAAGTCAAATCTGTTAATAGGGAACCAAGTTCATCAAAATCATTAAAACCAGAGGTTTCAAAATCTTTTCAAAAGAATCAAACTGGTAAACAAAAACAAACTTGGAAACCTAAAACGGGTGAAAGTTCAGGGGGAGCTGTTGTTTTTTAAAATCATCAAGAAATTGAGATCACTTTTCGTGATGCTCAGGGACGACCCAAGACCACTAAGGCTTGGGTCCCCATCCTCAACTGATCGTTGGATGAAATGTGCAGGATGTTCCAGGAGGAACTATTAATAGTCATTGGATTGTTGATAGTGGAGCATCTAGTCACATGACAGGCGACTTACGGCTTCTGTATGATGTGAAAATATTAGAGGAGGCTATGTCGCGTTTGCTGGAGACAAAGGCGGATACATCACTGGAGAGGGAATGATCTCCAATGGTGTTTTATGTTTCGATAAGATCAATTATGCTCGTCAAATTGATCATAATCTTCTCAGTGTTTCGCAAATCTGCGATAAAAAGTTCACCGTGCATTTTGATGATGCCGGTTATTATGTGTTGAAACCTGGTTTCAAAATTCCAAAGGAATGGATTCTCTTATCGGCTCCAAGAGTTAATGATCTTTATTTTCTTGATATGAGCCAAGCGATTACGACATCTGCGTAAGTAACATGTTTTGTCTCGAAAGCCACAGAGAAGGAGTCTATATCTTGGCACAGAAGAATGGGGCACATTCACTTAAGGAAAATGAATCATTTGGTGAAAACAACCTTGTGAATGGTGTGCCTGTGAGAAGTTTTCATCTACAAGATATATGTGTTTCGTGCCAGAAAGGGAAGCAAACAAAGAAGTCTCACCCTCTGAAGAAAATCAACACTGTTAGCATGCCTCTCGAACGTCTTCATATGGACCTCTTTGGAGCTATGAAACATAAGACAACCTTTGGGGATGCTTACTGTCTAGTGGTTACTGATGATTATTATAGATTTTCTTGGGTAGCTTTTATGGCACACAAGAGTGAAACTCCTGGAATCCTCAAGGATCTGATTACTATGCTTGAAAATTTGTACACGTTGAAAGTGAAAAGGATCCGAAGCGACAATGGAACTGAGTTCAAAAACCGTGTAATGGATGAGTTCTGTACTTCTAAGGGCATTCTTCATGAATACAGTTCTCGCTACACTCCACAACAAAACGGTGTCGCTGAGAGGAAGAATAGGACGATAATTGAAACTGCAAGAACTATGTTAGTAGAGTCGGAGCTTCCTGTTCAATTCTGGGGGGAGGCTTTGTCGACTGCTTGGTACACGTTAAACAGAGTTCTCACAGTTAAAAGGCATGGCAAGACATGTTTAGAACTTCTACAGAAAAGGAAATCAGATCTTTTTTACCTAGAACCTTTTGGCGGTCCATGTACTATGATAGAGCCGAATGGAAAGTTTGGCGCGAAAGCTATCGAGGGTTTCTTCCTTGGATATGCTACTCCGAATTTTCGCGTATGGAATCTGGCAACCAAAAAGATTGAGCTATGGAGTGAAGTAAGGGTTCAAAGGTATACAAATCCTGTTAGAGCTCCGGGTGATCCTTGGATGTTCGATTACGATGGGCTATTCGACTCCTTTAATCTGCCAACCTTTGACGAAGCATCTGCAGCTGCTCAAATGTTATTTGATAGTGACAACGCTGCTGGTTCGCCATTGGTAAGACCTGTTATTGTTAACCCCCAAGGTTCTAATTCGGTTAACAACATGGTACAAAATGAGGTATTTGAAGATGCTGCTGATTACAATGAGTCATCAGAAGATGATGAATATCATGATGCGAATGAAGGCACTTCAGCTCCAGTTGCTCCTGTTCAAGGTGCTTCTGAATCAACTCCTCATGAGCAGATTGTAGATACTGCTGAAGGGAATGCATCCACTTCTACGTCAATACCTGGTGTAGAGTTGGTTGTTGATCTTAATCTTAACAATTTGGGTATCAATGCTCGTGTTCCTGATCATCCTGAAACGAGAAATTCATGATACCCATCCGCAGCAGAATATTATAGGAGATGTCCAACGCGGGGTGCAGACGCGTAATCAGCTGAGAAACAACCAAAATGCTGGGTTGTATTCAGCTATCAGAGAATCTGGTCTTTAAAATGATTGGTCCTTCGCGTGTTACGTTTCACAAGAAGAACCGAAGTCTTGGAAAGAAGCCTTAAAGGATAATTCTTGGGTTGAAGCCATGCAGGAAGAACTGCAACAATTTCAAAAGCTAGGTGTTTGGAAGCTTGTTGAAAGGCCGGAGAACTACAAGAAAATTGGCACACGTTGGGTTTTCAAATGCAAGAAGGACGAATCAACAAGAGCGGGATGTCAATTCTTAGGAAATCGCCTAGTCACGTGGCAATGCAAGAAGCAAACCTGTGTTGTTACATCAACCTATGAAGCAGAATACATTGCTGCCACTAGTTGTTGCTCCCAAGTCTTGTGGATACAACAACAAATGCGCGACTACGGTTTTGAATTCCTATCTACTCCTATATTTGTTGATAACAATGCTGCCTTACAGATCACTAGAAATCCTGTGCAGCATTCCAAGACCAAACACATCGAAATTAAATATCACTTCATACGTGATTGTTTTGACAAAAGATTAATCGATGTTGTTAAAGTTCACACCGATCACTAACGTGCCGACCTGTTCACAAAAGCTTTTGATAAATCACGTTTTGATTATCTACTTTTGGTCAATGGCATTAAGGTGATACCCGAGTAAAACTTCTTTGGCTAAACGTTTTTTTTTTTTTTTTGTAAATATTTTCTTAAAAACTCTAAAAATACAAAAAGATTTTCAATTTCGTAACCTTTTAGCATTTTAGGGGGAGTAAATTCAAGAAAATACAAAAACATTTGAAAAATCAAATATCCAAAAATATGTCTTTTCTTTCTGTCTTTAAATTTGAAAAATTAAAAATTAAAAAAAATTGAAAAAGCAAAAATTCAAAAAAATTAGAAAACCAAAAATGAGTTTCTTGGATAAAGGTAGATGATGATATTCACTGGTGTGGTCGGTCAACATGTTCAAAATGTAAAACACAAAATTGAGAAATGATAAGTAGCTCTATATACGATGTATCGGTAGGCTCACAATCAGACTAAAATGTGCAGGATGATACAAACCTAACAGAATTCAAGTCGGGTGGGAACCATTCATTGGCATATGGTCTTGGTACCGAAATTTCGTTTGAAAGATTGCCGAGGTTCTGAGATATTCGGTCTTTATGCTACTTATCATCTGGGTATCATGGTTGTATCTTTTACCGAAAAATAACGGAGACGAAGTCTAGATCTTCCATGATACTATACATACGTGTACATATTGCATTCGACCTCAATAAGTGATCAACAATCACATGTCCAAACAAATAAGTGATAAAATATCACATTTATCCGGGAGTCAAGTTCGTCTCTTTGCTGTACATTGTACTGACCTGTTCACGGACTTGCTCCTGTGCCCTCATGCATATGAAATCAAGTTCCTCGTCAATAAGTGATTCTATCACATAGGGCTTGTTTTCAATAAAAAATAAGTGAGTATCTCACATTCTTTTATACGGTCAAACTGATGATAAACGGTATAATCACCGGTAAGATGAACTCTCGTGCATACCTTGATACGGGAATGTGTCGTGGGTGGATGAACATCGACTTGTAAGTATAATCCTAACCGTAAATCGTATCTCCTAATTATGATTACATCTGATCAGTTTGAGCTTATGTGGACAACAATACCGATAATCGAGGTAGTATACTTATCCAGAGCTTTATACCGAACAAAAATCATGTTGACTAAGACCGTAAGCTGGTATGATTCTTTTCCTTGAAATTCGCAAAAAGATTGCATCTGTACAGTTGTTTATTTTTTTTTATAGTTTTTCGTTAGTTTACCGCACCTTAATTTTTGTTTAGTGTATCTTGTAAAGTTCATTTTTGAATTAGCCGAAGTTGTAACTTGGTGTTTTCTGCCGAAAGCCTGAAGCCTACTTCATAAAATGTCCTTGCATTTGGTAAACTCAATCAAAATGGAAATCTTTCAAATAAACAAAATCTGTTCAGTGTGCATAATTTTCAAGACTTAGTGAATTTAAGGAAAAATGGTCGACGAAACTCCTAATGTCGACGAAACCCCTTAAAGTCGACGAAACTCCAGGGTCAAAGTCAACTGTGTTTGACCTTGGTCAACTTTGGTCAAAACTGATTTGGTTCACGACGAAACCCCTAGTTTCGTTGAGGTCACTACGAAACCCCATTGGCCCTTTTAAGTTTCGTCATGGGCTAACTGCTTAAGCCCAAACCAAGCCCAACTTAGAGTTTCATCGAGCCCATAACAGGTTTTGTCGAAGATAGAAGTTTCGCCGAGTGTGTGTGATTATATAAGGGGTCCCAGGTCAATCAGAGACCTCACTTTTCAAACAACTTCTCTATTCACCTTCTTCCACACTCCACACCCCATACCTTTAACCGACTTTCAAAACCCCTTATTTTCTTCACCTTTTTCATCAAAATCAAGGTATAAAAAATTGCTCATGGTCATGTTTTGAACCTTTGGAACCCGGTGTTCTTGTTCGAGACTCGTTTTCAAACCCTCGAAATACCCTGTGGATTTGATTTCTTAATAATATAAACTTGTTGTTTGTGATGGTATTTCATGAAAACTGATAGATATAGGTTTTGTTTGAAGATGTGTACTTTGATTTGTTTTGGGTTTTGAAAAAAAAAAACAGGGGATGATGATTGTTGTTGTTTTTAATTGATTTGGGTGTGTTTTTGGTTCAAAAACTCATGTCGATTAAACATTCTGGGTTGTTTTGCTTGGATTGTGGTTAAAATCCAAAGTGTCAAATGTTGGTTTGTTATGAGAATCAATCATCAGTTAACTGACAGACGACGAAACCCTTTGAAATTTAAAACCCCCAAAATGACGAAACCCTAACTGTTCAAAACCCTCTGTCGACGAAACCCTCTGTGACGACGAAACCTAAGTTTCTTCAATCTGTACACGACGAAACCTCCCTGTGACGAAACCCCTTTTGAAATGGAACAAGTTCCGTCGAAAGGATGTCGACGAAACCTCACTTTCAACGGTCAACATTGACTTTATTTGACCAAGTAAGTTTCGTCGTGAAGTAGGAAGTTTCGTCGAAATGATGAAGTTTCGTCGTCCAGGACTTAGAAAATTTTCAAGTTTTGGTGCTTTTCACAGAAGACATAGTTATACATGTTAATGTGCACATTACACATAAACATATATACATACATGTCTAATGCATATGTTATACCATTGTTACTTATTGTGGATGTTTACATATGTAGATGGCACCGAAAGAAAGAAAATATAAGGCCCCGACTAAGAAGGAAAACAAATCTGAAGAGGAAGTGATGTCCGAGAAGCGTCACAACCAAATTGCCTTTCTAGATCCGGAAGGAAAGATCGATGATTTGAAAGAAATCACTCAATGGATTAGGGAGTCGCGGATACATAAAGTTGTTACCTTTTCAACGCCTGTTTATAAGACACTCGTTAAAGAATTCTGGAACTCCGCAAGCGTTGTACAGGTTGATGGAAATGAAGTAATTCAAGGGAGAGTGAATGATCTGGATGTGATTGTATCTCAGGAAATATTGAACGTTGTTTTAGAGTTGCAAGACGATCCGAATGCTCCGTTCTCAATTCTGATCATGTGTACTTGTGGCTGCTTATTACGGATGAAGTGTATTGGCGACATCTTCAGCAATCAGATTAACAAAGGAGATTTGCCGTTACGTTACAAGTTTCTCTTGCATGTTCTTATTCAGTGTATCAGCAACAAACGTGCATGATATGATATGGCAGGCAACGATCTTGTTGGTCTTATGGTGGCTTTGGTGCTGAATAAACCGTTTAGCATATCAAAGTATATCTTCGCCAACATGAAAGAAAACATGACGAGAGCTGGCAGTAGAATAACCGGGAACAAATTCTGGATGTATCCTCGGTTTCTTCAAATGATCATGAACGTTCAACATCCTAATCTTCCAAAAGCCGACAACGACATTCTGAAGATAGAATCTATGATCTTGCAATCTTTAAGGATATTCAAGAGCCTTGCAGCAAAGCGATACACAGAAAGCAAGCCGCCTAGGAAGTTGATAGGTGCTCTTGGAAAACCAGACTACGTTGCTCCTGCAGATGACAAATGGCGTCATGATGACAGCCAATCTGATAACGAAGAGCCAGAGTTAAAGAAAAAGGATGGTTGAAAAGTTTAGTCCAGAAGATTCAGGTTCATCAGAAAGTGATAGTGATGAAGATGAAGCTGGTGATGGTGGTGATGCAGGTGCTAGTGCTGTTGGTATTTCTGATGCTGGTGCATCGTCTGCTGGTGCAGCTGGTGGCACTACAGTTGGTAACGACGAGGAGGAATCTGAATCGGATGACAATCCTCCTAAGCCTGGTTACGAGTATTATCTCGATGAACGTGGTGTGAAGAAGGTCAGGAAGATTAGACGGGATGATGATGATGATGAATACGTTCCTTCGGATACCGAAGCGGTACATTTGAAGAAAAAGAAAACGGCTGTCCTTCGTAAGAAGAAAGCAAAGAAGAACATCGGTTCCTTATCTACTCAACAATCCATTCCTCAAGAGCCTTCACAAGAAGCGGAAATGGATCCTAATCTTGGATTCACGGCCACTAAATCTTTTGAAATGATTCCATCTCCTCCGAGGTCTACCGAACCAACTCCTGTAGTGAGTTCAACACTTGAAACTCCTGCAGTGACTCCTCAGGCACCTACTCGCTCTATTGCATCAACCATACTTGCAACTACGTCGCAGCCAATCGCAGACCGGAGACAGACTATCTTTTCACAGATGAATCAAGATGAAAAGGTAGATTTCCTATTCTCTCAACTTCAAGCTGCTGCAGGTCAGATCACCAGGCATACTGATGTGATTCAAGCCACGAGAGGCGACTCGATCAAGCAACAGTTGGAAATTAACACGTTAAATGCCACTGTTGAGCGACAAGCAGCAGAGATCACTCGCCAACAGGCAGAAATAGAGCAATTGAAAGCTGAAAATGCTCGTTTGAAAGCTGCTAACTAAGAAAGAGAGAGACAGTTGCAACAGATGCGTGCGGCAGATAATACACGTGGTATTGAAATGAATCTCATGAAAGAAAGCAGCTCTCAACTTCAGAGATTGGCCGATGCTCTCAAAGAAAGACATGACTACATGAAACAGTGGTACGATTCTCGAAACACCACGATAGTTGATGGGGTCAAGAAGATAAATGACGGCTATGAGTTTCTTAGAAAGCGGGTAAATATTCTTTGGGGCGATAGATGTAAGCAACAAGAGGTGATGAAGAAAAGGGAAGATGATCCTGAAGATCAAGGGAACCCCGATCCCTCTGCTACATCAGAGCAACCGCCAGCAGCTACCTCTTCTCAGATTGTTGTTTTCAAACCTTCGCAGCTCAAATCTGCTCAAGGAACCTCCAGTGGAACACTTGAAGAAATACAACAGCTTGAATCTTTGCCTGGTACTTCTTCTGTTCCTAGCATTGCTGATCTTGCATTGCAGGTTGTACATCCTATCACTGGAGAACTTCTAGAAGAAGGGGAGATTGTTTCTGATCTGTCGCATGAGCAGTTGTTGGCTTTGAATGCGATGAAAGAAATTGATGATGCTGAGATTGATAAAATGCCGGTTGAACCAGAGACTGAAAATGTTGAAAACATTGAAGAGATCGTATTTGAAGGCGAATCCAGCAAATCAACTTATATCCGTGCTGACGGAACGGAGTTTGATCCATTTGACGAAGAATGGATGAAAGAGAATCAAGAAGACATTGATGAACGATTGAAGAATCGGGCGTCTTCTGATAATCCTACTGATTCATTCGAGGAATGGAGGAAACGTTTCTTATCAAAGGTTGAAAAGCCTACACCGCCGGAAGCACAAGTTGATTTTCTTCAGTTTGAAAATGTAAAGCCTCATGGAAGGATTCTGAGCTGGATGTTCGTCAAGGAAATTCACTGCGTTCCCATCAAGCGTGAATTCGGTATTCAATACTTCAGATCGTTGCTAAGCATATTGTCCTTACCATTCTACGACGTTGCAGCTTTGACGAAGCTTGAGCTTGTTAATCGTTCAAACTTCGAAGGAGCTACATTGTTCGAGCGCAAGATAAAGTTTAACAAAAGGACAGGACGGAAAAACGAGTTGTTCAAGCCGCAGTTTTCCATCTATCAACAGATCAAGTTCACATTGGATCCAGCGACAAATACGGTGCGATACAAGCTTGTCTATCAACCCGCGAAAGTCATGGACAAGATCCCGTTAATGCCAATGAAGCAGAACTTTCTTGATGATATGAGGCTATGGTGCTACGATCCGGATACGCATGAGGCAGTGATTGTGTTTAATGGTGATCATGAGAATTTTCGGATGTTGGATCCGATGTGGATTGTTAATATGTCCGCGAACGACATCAGCAAGCTATTTCGGCATGATATATTTTACGACGACAAGGACGCTCATCAAGCGCTTCGATTTCAACGCGTCGCTTGTTATTGCTTTTATCGAGGAATTCATGCTGGAAGCACCTGGACGCTGAAACACTGAAGACGGAAGATTGAAGACCGAAGACAGTAACAGACAAGGGGGGGTTTGTTGATGCATTATTTTGGTGTCTGTCACTTGTCTTAATTGTCGATGTAATGTACGGTCTTTTATTTTATCGAGTCTGTAATTCGCCGTCGACCAAGTCAGATATCCTCCTATCATACTTGTGTCCGACTAGTTTGTCTCGTTTGTTATGTATGGTTAAATGAACAATGCATGTTGCATGTTATGTTATGTTTGTGTGTTTGTATTGTTTGCTGCAAACTGTCAAAACAGTTTGCAGCACTTCAGCAAATTGCAGCCCTCGACGAAACTTCCAGGTTTCGTCGAGCACTATATGACGAAACCCCCCATATGGTCAAATCTTCATGTTTCGTCGTGATGGGTGACGAAACTCCTAGAGTTTTGTCGTCCTGGAGGTTTCGTCAGGCCCACTTCAGGTTTCGTCGACTGTTGGGCCTGGGCTGCTATATAAACACCACATAGTTTCACTTTGAAACTATGAGAGCATACCCTGAAAGTCTACTGTCAAACTCTGTGTGTATTTGTTTGATCATTGTTCTCATCCTTTTAATCAATTGAGTGTGATTCATTGGTTAACTTTGTGTTGTTACTATCTATGTTTGGTTTGGCATAGTCACGGGGATTCCGCACTCGTGACCGTGTTTGTGATAAACAAGTGATTTGGTTTCGTTATCGATCCTCCGAGAATCGGGACCTACAAAAAGTCATTTGGTTATGAAACGTTTTATTAAAAATGACAATTTAAAGTAGATATTGAAAATTAATTAATATAATAATATATTCAACAATTATAGATTTATTTTAAGATACTAACTGAGATTATAATTTACAGTATTATGTTTGGGTAAATTAATATTAACTTTTCTTGTTAGGCACTAATTAGAAATATATTAGTATAATCTAACACTGTGTCCTCACCCGAGAGGCCCAGCTGCCGACACCACCCATTCAAATCACAAACTTCGGAGATTGAAGTGACCTGAATATATTTTATATAATAAAGTTATTTTTCTTGTAGTAAGCTTGTATAAAAGTTTTGATTACTATGGGGTCTTAAATTATAATAAAGTTGTTTTTCTTGTAGTAAACTTGTATAAAAGTTTTGATTACTAATTTTTATAAATGAAACCAATTGGACAATGATCACCTCAAAAGAGATAACATCACCAAAAGATTGGTGAGATTCAATGAACATTCAAGATTGATTGATTGATTCGAAGACGATGAAAGAACACAAAGAAACAATTGTAAGAACTATGAAAACTACTTGCCGTGATTGAAGAACGAATGAGATGATTATACAATAGTAAGAACTATGAAAACTACTTGCGGTGATTGAAGAACGAATGAGATGATTATATTCTAGTGGTGTAGTTTTTTTTTAGAACAACGACTTTCTTATATTAGAATACCGCACTCTCCAAATTGGAAGGGAATTATTTTCTTTAAAGGGTAAAATGATCTTTTACAAATATATACTGCAAAAAAGTAAACAGACATCCTCCAAATAGCAAAACTATTATTAACGAACACGACTAAATGTTCAATTTGGGATACATGGGATTAAAAGGGTAATCTTTTCTTCTTGTCATGGGACCATCCTTCACTTAAATCTATAAACAGTCACCACAAGTAGAGGTGTACAAATCGGTTTTTTTCAAAAACCGGTTTCGGTTTTTTCACCCAAAATAAAAACCGGTTTTTTTTTATAACCGGTTCCGGTTACTAACCGGTTTTTGAGGTCCAAAACAATAACCGGTATAACCGGTTGGGACCGGTTTTTAACCGGTTTTTCCCAAAAAAAAAAACGGTTTTTTACCGGTTTTAACAGGTTTTTTAATAACCGGTTCGGTTAATAACCGGTTTTTGAAGTCAAGAATAGTAACCGGTATAAAAACCGGCGGTTAAAAAAAACCGGTTATAAAAAAACTGGTTAAAAAAAACCGGTTTCGGTTTTTTTTCCGGTTTCGGTTCTAAAACCAGTTTTTTTGTACACCTCTAACCACAAGTTTGTTTTTGACTTGTTTACTTTTTGAGTACATGTCCTATAGATATACTCTTGAGGTACACCTGAAAACTAATCATATGGGTATATATTATTAAACCCTAAGGGTGAACGGGGCGCCCTCGGGGTGGCGTGCGGTGAGTGAGTTCCCCGCTCGGGAACACCGCCGCCGACCCCTCGGGGTGGCTAAGCGGGGTGTGGTCTGCGGCATTGGTTCACCGCACAACTTTTCAACCTTTTTGATTTTTTGAACGTTTGGCAACTTAATTAAAAAAATAAAAAAACAAGTCCCCCAAGAGAGGAGTGCCGCCATCAAATTGAGGGTGTGGGGGGGAGTTGACGTGGCGCGTGCTGATTGGCTGTGGGTAAGAGAGGTCACTCCCCACTTAGAGGAGTGCCCCTTACACCCTAAAGAAAAAGGACACCTGAACTTAATCAGCATGAGTACCACCACCAAGTAAAGGCTGAATCAACCAGCACACTTATCATGACTGCATGAGTGCATCTGGGTCACATTTGTGGGTAACCAACCAGTATTAATTTACTTCAAATAAAAGCACAAGTGGCCATTCAAGTGCCAGACATAATGGAACTATTGCACTACAAACAAGTTGAGTTAAAATACTGTTATCTAGCAATTATTGTTTGTACTGAACTTACCCATAAACAGAAAGAATAGGACCACATTCAGCTACCATACTGAATTTTTATAATCAGAAAAAGGACTTTTTAACTAGCTTTAATGCACAAATTAGGAAAGGATTCGCCAAAGTGAGTAGGCCACAAAGGAGACCTTAAAGAATCTACTTTAAGCTAATGTTAAATTGTCCATAAGCCACCAAAATGTCATATCACCTTTTCAGGTGGATAATAATCATGGCATCTCAAGTGTTAATCATCAATATAAACTCCATCATCTTTATTAGATCAGATCATCAAATACTTAGAAAATGACAGGAGGAGCTAGTTCTTCATGTGGTGCATGCAAGTTTCTGAGAAGAAAGTGTACTAGTGAATGTGTTTTTACTCCATACTTCTGCTACAGCCAAGGAGCACAACATTTTGCCGCGGTTCACAAGGTATTCGGCGCGAGCAACGTCTCCAAACTTTTAATGAAAATCCCTATGCAAAACAGAAGTGAAGCTGCTATCAGTATATCTTACGAAGCATTGGCTCGAATGCAAGATCCTATATATGGTTGTGTCGCTCAAATATTGGCTCTCCAACAACAGGTTTCACAAATATCGTTACGTTAGCCGCCAATTTTATTATTTATTACAGGGTTATTGGATTTTATCACTCTTAACTATTGGCTATTGGCCGCTGTCACCCCCAACTATCACTTTGACGCCCGCCACCTCCAAGTTAACACTTAGTGTGTTCTATCACCACGTCGTTAACTGATCACTAACTTTTGATCATGTTCCTATACATTGTCATTTGGGGTGTCCTAAGATCCCTAAATCCTTCCTAAGATCCCTATGACACCCCCAAAAGTATAGTAACAGGATCAAAAATTAGTGATCAGTTAACTATCCGGTGACAAAACACACTACGTGTTAAGTTGGGGGTGACGGACGTCAAAATGATAGTTGGGGGTGACAGCGGCCAATAGCGAATAGTTTGGGGTATCCAATAACCCTTTATTATATATATATATATATATATATTATTTGATTTATGGTGTATCTTTGTTTGTTAGTCATTATCCTATCTCTAGTTAGTTAGTTAGTTATTAATTAGTTGGTTAGCTTTATCATTATCCTTTAATATAATCTCTGAATCTCTATATAAAGAGGTCTTGTTTTCAGTTATTTAATTATAATACACACAATAATATGCACCAATAATTATATACTGAGTATGATGATGATGATGACACACAATAATATGCACCAATATCGTTTTGTTCTTCGTTTCAAATTTTTTTCACTCATACGAGTTATAATAAATGTTCTGTGTGCGTTGTTGGTTCATATTTAACCACGTATAATCGATCCTGCAGGTGACGAGCTTACAGGAGGAGATAGATCAGCTAGTGAATTACATGATGGGTTATTCTTCATTCGGACTGCCGAATCATGCAAGTTTACAAGATATAGATAACATGAATGATGGGTTACCGATCTCTTTTCAGTTCAATAATGATACTACCAACTGTGATAATCTAAATCAACAGACTCCGCCCTTGTCTGCTGCGCCACAAGTTTCTTGTTCGTTGGGCGATTTGGAGGGCCAAAACGCTTCTCATCACAGTTTTCTGGACCATCCAATGATGGAAAATGTTTGTGATATCTTGAACATATAGTGCTTTTGAATTCTTAAAATTTAAGTGGCACATGTTTATTAGCATAATAGGAACAATCTTATTTGATGTATAAACCAGTTGCATGCTTTGCAGCTTTTGCAAACAACTTGTAAGATACCATGAAAAGTGTGTGTAATAAAAAGACGTCATATTTTCTAAAATCTGAAGGATTTATGAGACACATTTTTATATTTTATCAGATAAGTGTCATAATAATAAAAAAAACAAAAAATAAATAAATAAAACACTGAGTACACCATGAAAATATGCATGTCATCTTGTATATATGTCATATTATATTTTCTAAACACCCTAACTATATGTTCCTCTTTTTCTCCCTTAGCCTCATTGAAAGTACCCTAGCCTCCTCCTCCGTAACTCTCCCGTAGCCAGTCACCGGCCGGCCTCGATCTCCAGCAGGTCTCCGCGTGCAACACTCTCCCCCCTCTCCTTTCTCCGATTTCATTCCTAATATTGTCTATGAGGACCTAGCATCGGCTAGCATTTGTCCTAATTGATCATGGCTTCGAAGCACAAGCACTGTCGACAAGTCCCATTCGGATTGGGGGCATCTTGTCTTGGGCTCTTGTCAGTTGGGCTCCTCAATAGGCCCAAAGCTTGTTATTTTACTTGTAAGACCACCCGTAGCGGGGCGGTATTTTTTAAAAAAAATTGAAAAAAAACGCCGTAAAACGCCCCCCCCCCCCCCATTACACTAGGCGTGTTTAGGCGTTTTTTTTTTGAAAAAAAATGTTGTTGGCGTTTTAAATAAAACGCTGAATTTGCATAGGGGCGAGAGACATGACCGTTGCCAACGGTCAATTGTTTATTTATTTATTTATTTTTTAATTCCAAAATTTACCCACTATATAAATATCACCCACTTTCTCCTACTTTTTTATAAAAAAACTCACACTTTCTCTCCTACTTGTTTTATATTTTATACAAACATGCATCCATACCGACCCCCCTTTGGTGTCCCCGCAAGACCCATGAACCCGAACACAACCCAACCGCAACACACGTTTAACCTTCAAGAAATGGACCCGAGCATGTTAACGTACGCGGCTTACTTGAGTGGCGCCACTCCGTTCGTGCCTCCCACCTTCGGCTATGGTCAAGCCGGCGGGTCGCAACCGTCACAACAACAAGCTAAATCCGAACCCGATGTCGATGTCGTGCCGGAGACGCAACCCGAACCGGTGCAAGAGAAATCGAAACGCGGCAGAAGGTCGCATAAGAAGAAGGAAAATGACGAACCTCGACGTACAAAAACTCACCTTAAATGGACGAAGGACGAGGAATTCACGTTGACTCGGGCGTGGCTCGACATTTCGGAGGACCACGAAACTGGTAACTTTTATATTTTTTTTACTTATTTTTTACTTATATTTTTACTTTTATTTTTAACATACAACTTATATTTTTACTTTTATTTTTTTAAATTTGTAGCAAACTTTCAAACGGGCCCCGTTTTTTGGGATAGGGTTCGTGCACTCTTTTATAGAACGTGGGGTCAAGGCGAACATCGGGACAAAGATTCCATTTCTAGCAAATGGACCGACATCAACAACAAGTGTCATGCGTTCCAAGAAGTGTACCAACGTAACTTCGATAATCGCGCGAGCGGTGAAGCTGACGTCGGGGTTTTAACGAGGACTTTGGACGAGTTCGAGAAAACGAAATGCCCTTTCGCGTACTATAAGTGTTGGGATCTACTACGAAAAAGTCCAAAGTGGGCGCTAGTAGGTACCATGACGACTAGTAGTAGACGTCGAGCTAAACGGTCAAAAACATCATCCTCCGTTGACCCTGAAACACCGACATCGGATGCCCGCAATGTCGATCTAAATGAGGTGGTGGACGTTGACGAGGAACTTGAAGAAGAGTTGACCCGACCGCCCGGTAGAAGAAAAGATAAGCGAACCGGGAAAAAAACGGTCGAGTCGTCTTCCGATCTCGAGTTAAAGGAAGATTTCGAGGAGATGAACCGTCGTCTCCAAGACATTCGCGACCTCTGCCACCAACGTTATGAGATTATGAAAGAACGAGTGGCCGAAACCAAAAAGTTTAACGAGATGCAAGAGGCGAGGCAAATGGAAAAGGACATTGAGTTTTTGTCCTAACCTATCGACCACCTCCAAGGCGATGCGTTGATCCTTGCGCAAATGCGTCGCCAAAAAATTCGAGAAAAATATGGACTCTAGATCATCTTTTTTTTTTTTTAACTTTATTTTTTTTTTTTTGGTTTTTTTATTTTCTGTTTTTTTTTTTTTTTTGGTTTTTTTTTTATTTCAAGTAGTGTAATTTTTATTTTAAATTAATGAAGTTTTTTATGTTTTAAATTAAAAAAAATTTGTGAAATGATTGCATGGGCGTTATTGGAATAATGCCCCACTACGCCACTTTTGGAATAATTCCCCATGCTGACTGGACTGCCACGTGTCGAATAATGCCCCATGGTGGGGGCATTATTTTGTTTAACCACTACATATGGTCTAAGAAAGAACGAGAGAAAGGGCGGGAACAAGGCAGTCATATCTCTTGCAAAGAGCATTAAATGCCTGCTTGTGAGAGCTGGTCGTCGCCGGAAAAAGGTACGAGGACATAACAACTCTTAATAAATGCTCAAGGCATCAAGCCGGTGGGGATTAGACATGTGTCTGAGTCTTCCCAAGACGTCATTATACCGTTAGATGGCATCGAAGCTCCCATCAGAGAGATAAGTCATCTCTATTATATAAGGTGAGCTCAAGATCATCCCAAGTAAGCATTCAATACCGATTACACTACACACACCACATTTAATCCGTACATTCTTCGAGTTACATTCAAGGCTTTTGCCTAGAATTCACACCAAGGGATATTCCGGCGATTGCAAACTCGCCAGAATAAACTCCATCTTCTCCGGCAAGCTTTCTTATTCTCACGCCGGGGCTTGGTCACGGATTCCCCCCCCCCCCCCCCCCGGGTCCTCCGTGGCGAGGCTAACGGTGTTTTGTTTTGTAGGTCGACAAGAGAGATCCGTTACAACGTTGATGAGCCCCGTTGACTTCATACCGGAAATCAGGGACTCGACAAGTACATTAACAGTGGTTGTGTGCCACGGTTCTCGACCAGATGTAACTGAAGAAATCGATGTTCTTTCACTATTTCGATTTGGATATGAGCTGGTCAAATTGTAAACCCAATCTGGAGTTGTAACATCCCGCCTCTCGTACCACAAATATTGTCTGCTTTTCCCCCAATGGGTTACCCATCCAAGAATTTTCGGATTTGTTTGTGGTTGCCCCGGTGGAGATTTCAGAGGAGGACACTTCTCCTTGTATTATTCCCACATGAGCACGCTTAACTGTGGAGTTTTTATGTGCTCCACAACCAACTAAGCCCAAAAACGCTTTGGTGATTTAAGAGGCAGAACATTCCTTATGAACCAGGATCTCTCCTTGCCACAGTCAATGTGGGATTTGCCTAGAGTGTTACAATGGTCCATGTTAATATGTTATCATTACAATCACCCCTAGGGACTCATCGTCCTCGATGAGGTTTGCCCCACCATTCTGAACATCATAGGAGTGGCTCTGATACCGTTTGTAACATCATGTCTCTCGTACCACAAATATTGTTCGCTTTACCCCAGATTGTTGCACATCTAGGAACTTACGAATTTGTTTTTGGTTGCCCCGATGGAGACTTCCCAGGAGGTCACTCATCCTAGTACTACTCTCACCTGAGCACGCTTAACTGTGGACTTTTCATGTTTCGTAGCCAACTAAGCTCAAAACGCGTTAGTGATTTAAGAGGCAGGGCAATCCTTCTGAACCAGGATCTCTCCTAGCCACGATCGATTTGGGATTTGCTTAGAGTGTTACAATGGTCCATGTTAATCTGTTAATATTCTCGGTAGTCAGTATCATTACAGGAGTTGTCTATTCGCCACGAGAAATGGAGGAACAACTTGGATCCGAAATGTAAAAAATCGTTGAGTAATGACTGACACTACCACTCTTAATCGTTCATGTGGCAACAAAATCTTTTTTTAAATAATATTTCATTTATCATTTAATTTGATTGTTCTTTAATAACTTGCATTTGTTAACTAAAAAAATGATTAAATATGTAGTTGTGTTTAAGGGGTTTTTTTTTTTGTCAACATTATGATATAGCACTTTATTGAAAACGGAGTTGTATTCAAAATAAAATAATTTTTAATGTCAAAACTATCTGAGTACTAGTATTGTACCACTACCAAACTGTTACTGATCAAACAACATTGATGACGGTAATAATTCTTTTTGCATTTGGTTTCGATAATACATCATTTATCATTGAGTTTGATTTTTCTCATATAACTGAACTTTAATACAAAATTATGTTTATATTTTTTTGTGAACATTGCGATAATTTTTTTTTTATTAAAAATGGGGTATACTCAAAATAAAGTATTTTATACTCAACTCTGTTGAGTACCGGCATCATAGCAAACCAAACGATACCAACCAAATAACATGAGTACCAATATCAGTATTTAATTTATATAATTTTATCATGTAAAGCACATGTTGATATCTATTTGGCATATCACAACTTTGTTTTATGTTTTCAGTGGTTAAGTGAGACAACTTTTTTTTCCAGACAAAATCATCTATCTATACATATAATAAAAGAAACCACTTTGAGGACACTTGTCATCATATTAGGCAATGTCTTATGGATAATTATAATTTTAGTTTAATCTTTTCTAACTAATTATAGATAATCGTCCTACTAAATATTATTTAGTTTAATTATTACTTTTATATTTATCTATTTACTTCAAATTGAAACTTAGTTATCTAATTTGATGTTAGAGTAAATTACGATTTTGGCCCCTGTGGTTATATCACTTTTACCCTTTTAGTTCAAAAATGAATTTTTAACATCTGAACCCTCAACGTCTTTTTTTCTAACCCTTTTGGACCCCAACGTCTTTTTTATAACCCTTTTGGTAGGGGCCAAAAGGGTTAGAAAAAAAGACGTTGTGGGCTCAGATGTTAAGATTCGTTTTTTGGCTAAAATGGTAAAGGTGATATCATCACAGGGGCCAAAATCGTAATTTACTCTTGATATTAACTATATATTTGAATGTTTTGTTTAGTTTGGTATCAAATAGATTTTACGAAACTTAAAATAAAATTAACTAATATTATTTATCATTTCTACATTTACAAGTTTTAAATAAATGGTTAAATTTATTGAGACTTCGTTGCATTTACAAGTTTTAAATAAAGGGTTAAAGTTATTGAGACTTTGTTAACAAATTTACTACAACATAAAAATCTATTTATATCAATATAAATATATATTTATACTATACTATACTATATAATAAAACATTAATGTGTAACACATATCATTCATTGTAAGGGTTTATTTTATGATTTTCTCGGCCCACTTCCAAACTTATTTTATATTAATTAAATAAATAAATAAATAATGAGCTAATATTAAATTTCATTCTACTTTAAATTTTGAATACCATTCTTCTATTTTTTTAATAGAATATTATTCTAAAATTTAAATTGTTAATTTAAGATATTTTTAAATAAAACAAATTATTTATTACGAAAACCAAACTATTATTTAATATATAAAATTATATATATTCAACCCGTTTAATAAAAGAGGTTTTTAAAGATATATTATTTTATTATTTAGTATATAAAGTTCATTTATTTGACCCGTGTAATACACGGGGTTATAACCTAGTTATAACATAAACAATTTTAATTTTATAATTCATATATGGCACGTGTTTCATTGCATGGGTGGAGATACAATAGAAAGTTTATTTGGCTAGGAAGTGCTCTTGACCATCCATTTAGTTAATCAAGGGCTAAGATTAAATCAGGGAAATTGAAGGGAAGAAAAGAGACGCGTGAGTTTGTTTAGGGGCATTTTAGTCAATCCAAGCCAATAGTTTCTCTCTCCTCCAATTCCCCCCCATTTTTTAAACGTTAATAACTCTTTCATACGACATTATTTTTTTATAAAAATTGCACAAAAAAACGAGCGTTTTTTTATCTTTAAAATGAGTATACTATTGCTATATTTAAAAAAAAAAATTAAAACCCAGTTGCGTAAAACGCAATAGAAAAACCCCCAGTTATGTAAAACGCAATGAAAAAAAAAAACCTAAAAAATGACATTTTTCTAAAACGCAATGCACCAAAAACACAAATAAATGACTTATTTGTAAAACGCAATGGCCAGAAAACTCAAAAGAAAATGTACTTTCTAAAACGCAATGGAATAAAAACACATAAAAATGTGTTTTTACCTAAAACGCAATGCACCAAAAACACATAAAAATGTGTTTTACCTAAAACGCAATGCACAAAAAACACAAAGAAATGTCTTATTTGTAAAACGCAATGGCCATAGAACACTTAAAAATGACTCATTCTAAAACGCAATGGACTGAAAACACCTAAAAAATGTGTTTTACCTAAAACGCAATGACTAAAAACACTTCAAAAATGTGTTTTACCTAAAACGCAATGACTAAAAACACTTAAAAATGTGTTTTTTTTTTTCTAAAACGCAATAGCTAGAAAACACATAAAACTCTCTTATTTCTAAAACGCAATGGACATATAAAACTGTCTGGGAACTGTCTGTGACTGTGAACTGTCTGAATTGTCTACGAATTACTGTCTGGCAGCTCAACCCTAGCCAGGGGCTCTGCCCCTTGGACCCCGCCAGGGGCTGCCGCCCCTGGGACCCCGCTACCAGGGGCGCTGCCCCCGGACCCCCGCCATGATCGTAAAACGCAATGAGTAAATCAAAAACCCAGATCGTAAAAATGAAATTAAAGAATTTCTTACGTGGATCGAAGTGATTTCTTCAACAATTGACGAATTTTGAATGATTGAAACACTTATCAGCGCTTGAATCGAACGAATCGAGTGATTATCTCCAAAATCACCGGAAAAAACGAGATTTTTTATGAAATTAAACTGGGTTTTCTTCAAAAAAAGCTGAAGAACACGTTGATCGGGTGTTTGAATCATTGATTGGTGATAAAAATCGCACTATAATGTAGTGATTATTGAGATAGAAAGTGAAGAAATGGTTGAAGATGGTGGGTTTTGAAAATGGTGGGTTTTGAAGTTACTGGGTTTTGAAAAGGAAGAAGAAAGGGTTGGATTGACTAAAATACCCTTTTTTTCTTTATTTTAAATGTTGCCACATGTCCTAATCATATTGCTTCCTACACTTCCTAGCCAAAATAAACTTCCTATTTGATCTTTTCCCTTCATTGCATGCGAAAGAAATCCCATAGGTTTCTTTTTAAAGTTTTACAAAGCTTACTTAATGAAAGAGTAATTACTATTTTTGTTCTTGTGGTTTGTTAAAAATCACTATTTCAATCCATTAGTTTAAAAATTACGATTTCAGTCCCTGTGGTTTCACTTTCGTAACCATTTCAGTCCCTCTGGTTTTACTTTCGTAACCATTTCAATCAATTTATTCTGTCAGTACAGGGACTGAAATTGTTACGAGGTGGACTGAAATGGTTACGAAAATAAAACCACAGAGACTGAAATCGCAATTTTTAAACTAATGGAGTGAATAGTGATTTTTGACAAACCACATGGACGAAAACAGTAATTAACTCCTTAAAGAAACATAGATTAAAACATATGGGATAAGATCACTATTTTCCCGTAAGATTTTAAGTGAGGAAATCATCTTTTTAAAGAGGTCGTGTGTGTATTTAAAGTGACACAAAGGCCCATAATAGTTTTAACTTGGTCAGAACTAAATCGCATTCATGGGCTTAGTCGATACTAATTCTGAGGTTTTTGCCAGGCACATAATAGTTTTAACTTGATTTCGTCTTTTGTTTTGCAACTAGTTGGATTTCTCCGCGCTACGCGGCGGGAACTTGGTTGGTATTGGTTCGGTTTGTTATAGTATCGACACTCGCTATAGCAACAGTAAAAGAAAACCCAAAAAATAAAATCGTGATATATACAAAAGAGTATCAATACATTATACATGTGTTTTATCTGGCGAAGACCGTAAAGACGAAAACCTATCGAAACGTCGATACCGGTTTGGTTCAATACGGTATGGCACGATATTGTTACGGTATCGGTACTCGTATATTTTCTTATGAAAAAAAAAAAAACAGTTCGTTTTCAATACAAATCTGCTTAAAAAAGAATGTTATATCACAATGTTGACAAAAAGAAATAAACATATCTACGCATTTTTTTAAGCTAACAAACGTAAATGATTCAAATTTAATTAAATAATAAAGGAAGCATTCTCATGAATCTTTGCTCTTTTGTTTGCAGGAATTTGGCCCTGAATCATTCCAAGCCCAATTGTCCATTTTATTACTTAAAGAAACTCCCCAGAGCTCATTTTGAATATCAAGAAGTTGTTGGGCGTCTGGCCCATTAGCAGACATACGTACGGCGTACCCAGTTCCAAGACCAGCGATTCTTGCTTCATTCTTTAACAATGGCAGTATGGTAAATAAGCTTCAAATGTTGGCTAGTTGCTATACTGTTCCTAAGGTCCAACATTAATTGTTACTAAGGTCCAACATTAATTGTTATATATAAAATAAAATATGCACACACAATTGATAGAAACTATCATTTATTAAAAAAATAGCTAATAATTCTTGAGACTCATAACTTATTCCCAATAAGTTATATAAATTTAAAAATGCATTTAAAGGTTAGAAAACCAAATTAACAATTTTTACCACTTAATATCCCTAAATTCAATAGGTTTTATTCTTAGTAGTTTTTATACCAAATAAAACATTGAAATTACTAGTCCAAAGGATACGAAAAAGAGCATTTAATTTTTTTTGCTTTGGCCAACTAGGTAGCAGTGGAGCGGTTAGAGAAAGAATTGGTGTTCCTTGTGACCCAGGTTTGATTCCTACTCTCATTATTTTCTGCGGCATCCAGGTGAAGAGCGAATACGGGTGGCGCCGGTTCGACTTGGATAGGAGGCGATGTTCTACCGATTATTCTATTGTCGTGCCTTCGGGCGGGTAGAGGTCGGGTTTTCGCGCATCTGGGGAGAGCCAAGGGGCTGGCGGCGGTCGAGTAGTCGACTTCGGCCACAACGCCCAGTGTCACGGTGGTTGGCACATCGTTCCTTGCCGTTCAAATTTTTTTTATTGGAGTTAATTACTGTTTTCGTCCCTGTGGTTTGTCAAAAATCACTATTTCAGTCCATTAGTTTAAAAATTGCGATTTCAGTCCCTATGGTTTCACTTTCTTAACCATGTCAGTCCCTGTGGTTTCACTTTCGTAACCATTTCAATCCATTATTCTGTTAAGTACAAGGACTGAAATGGTTACGAGGTGGACTGAAATGGTTACGAAAGTGAAACCACAGGGACTGACATGGTTACGAAAGTGAAACCATAGGGACTGAAATCGCAATTTTTAAACTAATAGACTAAAATAGTGATTTTTACAAACCATAAGGACGAAAACAGTAATTAACTCTTTTTATTGCTTTGGGCCCTAGAATAGTTAAGCCGTACGTGACAAAACATGGTTGTTGACTTGTTTAGTTTCATGAGTTAATTACCGTTTTCGTCCCTGTGGTTTGTCAAAAATCACTATTTCAGTCCATTAGTTTAAAAATTGCGATTTCAGTCCCTGTGGTTTCACTTTCGTAATCATTTCAGTCCCTGTGGTTTCACTTTCGTAACCATTCCAATCCATTTATTATGTTAGTACAGGGACTGAAATGGTTACGAGGTGGACTGAAATGGTTACGAAAGTGAAACCACAGGGACTGAAATCGCAATTTTTAAACTAATGGACTGAAATAGTGATTTTTGACAAACCACAGGGACGAAAACAGTAATTAACTCTTAGTTTCATTGAAATTTTCTTTCCCCTCGTATATATTTAGTTTTCGAAAGAATAATACTAATTCATCTAGATGTCATATAATACTTCAGGATATATATTTCTGTAGTTTTTTTATGCTATTTTATAAGTCATATTAGTATGTATTATTAATTTTATATAATTCTTCGTATTCCATTAACTAGTATTATTAATTTTATAAGTCATATTAGTATGTATTATTAATTGTAAATTCACAATAAAACATATAGAATTACCATATAACTAGTGATATATGATAGCTGCCATCTCACGATTCTTGCGTTTATGGACCGAAGGAAAATAACTCCAAACCTTCTCATTCATTTGGTCTAATGAATTCGATAAGTGGACATATAAAATGACTATTTTGCTATCCGTTGCAATTTTAAAAACAGTAATAATAATTTATAGCATAACGCAAAACAAGTATACCATATAAAAATGTTCTTACTGGGCCCACTAACATCTCGAGTAGAGGTGCACAAAACTAGGATTTGTTTTTCAAAACAAGTCCCATATTGGAACTGGTTCTGGTTCCAGTCAAAGGGGTACTGGTTGGATCGGGTTCACGTATGGAACAATTTTTGGACAGGGGATTGATCGGTTTAGTTCCGTTTCTATATTCGGACCGATCCTGTTAGGGTATAATCAGGTTAGAACTGGTTTCAAATCATAAGACATGGAGATGTTGAATAACCAGCGGGTAGGGTTGGTATGAAACCGGTACCAAGCAATACCAGATTCGGTTCCTAAACCATTTTTTTGCACCTCTAACCTCAGTTGGGTACCTCGGCTTGTGGGTGCTTAAAACATAATTACTTGGTTAACTACGAAAAGGCTTGTAGCCTAGCGGTATATCCCACCCCATGAGATTGAAGGTTCAAGTTCCTTGCTGCACAATAGGTGTAGTTTTAAATGTAGAGTAAACTTCCGTTTTGCTCCCTGTGGTTTGGTCACTTTAATGGTTTCGCCCCAAACCTTTAAAAATAGCGAGTTTACTCCCTGATCTATGTAACTTATCATCATTTTGCTCCCCGCCTCTAACTCCATCCAAATTGTTTATTAAAAATAAGGGTATTGATTTTCTATATAAGTATTTAATTAATTATTATTATTAACAAGTTGACATTACCCGCGCGTTGCAGCGGGATGTTGATTATGAATGTCATTAGCATCTCAATTTTTAAACTTATATGAATAATACATTTAAAATTACATGAACATCGTAATTACAACTTCATGTTATTTTTAATATCATAAATTCTGCAAATAATTTGAAAGTTCTATGAAAGTTATGGTAAAAAGACGGTTTCTTGAAGAAAAAAAAGGTCATCCATAAAGGAACGTGGGTGCCATTCTCACACCAATTCCAGTTTTGTGATTCAAGAAAAATAAAACTAATCAACGATAAAGAATCTTTTCATCGCTTGAAACCGACCAGACAAATGAACAATCTTCTCCAAAAGCTTGGTTCAAGGTCTGCAACACAGACCCAAAAATTTGCTCTCTAAAGTTTGTGAGCGAAGGAGTTAGAAGATTCCCAAATCCCACCTATTTTTCATGGGTTATGTGATTTTTGTGTGCCAATATGGATATGGAACGGTTATTAATATAACTGCCATAGAAGTCATCGCGACCCAACGTTTACAGAATATTAAGAATTAACCGTAGAGTCCGAGGGTTTTTTTAATGTTTCCGTCCTCGGTGACGGTTTAGCAATTGTACGTATTTCATTCGAATGTGTTTGTCGGTTTTTTTAATGTTTATTTGTCGGCGCAACGTTTGGTTACCAATTGTGTGTACATTTTTTTCACTTGAATGCGTTGGAGACGACATCTCACCGTTTCAGTCTCAGGAACATTTTATTCTCGTCTCGTCGCTTTTTCGGATAAAGAAACCTTATAATTACCACTCGATCTGAATCGTTTATTAAAGTCTATACTTATCCGCCATGTTCTGTGTTCTGATCACATCACCGCCATTGCCGCTGCTCTCCGGCGATTGATTCCGATCGACGGTTGAATCTACATTCATGCACCGTAGATGCTTTTAATGATAGGGGAACCTCCTTCAAACTGTTCTTCATCTTGTAGTGGTTCTTCATGTTTGTATTCATGGTTATTTATAAAGGGAAGTTACATTAATCACCCATGCAGCCGATGTGTTCATGTTGCTTTTCCTATTCATCACATTCTTAAACGTGTCTAACGGAAATGTGATCGTAACATCTTTTGTGAATTAACGGATGAAGCCCTTTTAATTAACAGTTAGTTTTCAGAGGGGGAATAAAGAGGCGTCACCTGTTCCGTTTCATTTATTTTTTTTATTCTAAAGGATGTGTTGGTTAAGGTTTAAAATGCTCTATGTACCTTTTCTAATCATCGTGACTTTTAGAGACAGCCTAAGTTGGTTTTTTTAGGATTATAAAGAGACACAACTTTTGATATTGGGACATGTTGGTTTGGGTTATATGTTTAGTAAGGAAAGGGTATCAGTAGAAGGTGTGATGTAAAGAGACACAACTTTTGACTTACTCTAAGGCACCCCAAAGGGTATTAGTAAAAGGTGTGAGGTAAAGAGACACAACTTTTGACTTACTCTAAGGCACCCCAAGTTACTTTTTGTAGGGTATAGTAATTTCAAAAATCCATTCTTATATTAAAAATGAAAATAAAAAAAATAAAAACATAAGTATTATTATTATTAGTAATATACACACACATTACCAAATAATCCCTCTACCCTTCTCTCTAGTATCTACCGTAACACGCTATCACCACCACACCTCCCTTTTCCCATGCCACCACAGCCACCTCCTGGGACAACCACCGCAACCATCTCCTACAAACACCACCACAGCCATCTCCTACGACCACCGAAACCACCCCTATCCGACCACCCCCAGTCATCACCATCCAGCCGCCACCACCTGCCATCACCACCATTTCGCCATCACCACGACCTGCTACCGTCACCCGCCTAAGATCTCAGATCCAAACTTGTTGGAAAAAATACAGTTAATGTAATAGCTTCTGGAGCCTTTGATGTCAATCACAAAGATGAACTCTTTGATGGATAGGTATCGTGCTCTTTATTTTGGGGCCTCGGTAAGTACCAATCTCCGATAAACCTGGGTCTTCTTCTTGAGCACCCCTGTTTTGCTCAGATCCAAACGGCGATTGAACTGAGATTAGCCCTAACCCTAGGTTGATTGTGATGATTTTAAAGGTGAAGTGGTGAAGAGTTTGTTGTTGGTTTCGGCTTTCTGTTTTATGAAGATGGGATTTGGGGAAAAAGGGATTTCAAATTTATGTTTTGTTTGTTGTGCATCTTCTTCTGATGGTCTTGAATATGAATATACTAATTCACAAATTCCCATCAGTTTGCTTCTGATGGTTTGGAATCTCTCAGGCGGTGGCAGTTGGGCGGTGTAATGATGGCAGGTGGTTGGTGAGGCAGTGGTGGTTGGTGGTGAGGGGGTGGTGGGTGATTGTTTATGGTGATGGAGAAGAGAGGGTATATATATATATTAATACTTTATAGTTAAATATAAATTACCAAAGTACCCTTATTTTATACTTGAAATTACCAAAATAACATTTCAGTTAACATACAATATGGATGGAGTTAAGTCCGTGGAGTAAACTTGCGATAAAACCGAAACATCAGGGAGTAAACTAGCTATTTTTAAAGGTTTGGGGCAAAACCATTAAAGTGACCAAACCACAGGGAGCGAAACGGAAGTTTACTCTTAAATGTATGATTGGAATATGTGTGAATTACCAAGTAAAAGAAAAAAACATCGGTTAGCTTTATTTTTTTTTTAATAGAGTTAATTACTGTTTTCGTCCTTATGCTTTGTCAAAAATCACTATTTCAGTCCATTAGTTTAAAAATTGCAATTTTAGTCCTTGTGGTTTCACTTTCGTAACCATTTCGGTCCTTGTTGTTTTACTTTCGTAACCATTTCAATCCATTTATGCAGTTAGTACAGGGACTTAAATGGTTACGTGGTGGACTGAAATGGTTACGAAACTGAAACCACAGGGACTAAAATCGCAATGTTTAAACTAATGGACTGAAATAGTGATTTTTGATAAACCACAGGGACAAAAACAGTAATTAACTCTTTTTAATAATACCACAGCCGGTGACGGACCCAGGATATTTTTACAATGGGGTCCATTTTTTCGGTATTCAAAATTTTCATAACAAAACGTTAAAATTTTCGGGTCGGGTCAGAGCGAGGTTTTAATTAGATTTAAAAAAACAGAAAAAACGGGCTATACAAGGATTGAACCCATGACCTCTTGTTGGTAAAAATAGCGGTTTACCACTACACCAACTTTCCTCTTCATTTTTTGGTGTCCATCTAATTATATTTATGGGGTCGTTATAAAAATTAATATACCGGATCTACTAATTTTTTTAAAAACATTAGGGTGCGGGGATCTCGACCCTTTCAGTGTGAGTCCGCCCCTGACCACAGCTGTAAAAAAAATAAGAAAAATGAACTTAGTATCTTTAAAGAGCAAGAAAAAAAATAAACTTAGTATTTTTTTAATCAAAAAACGAGTTTATCTTGACCTTCTCCATTATGTTTGCTATTGACATGGTGTTACTATTAGATACTTTTTTCCCTTCAGGTCTCAAGTTTGAGTTTTGGGTGACAGAGGTTTCTCATTGAATAGTTTAAATTGGGGATCTATTGTGCGAGTGGTCTCTTTAGCGCGGACCCGGTTAAAACAACGTATGCTAGACCTCTCGACATTCAAATAATTCACACCTTTCAAAAAAAAAAAACTTTGTCGATTAGCTAATGAAACCCGTATGCTGGCGAAGGTGGTTCGTTGGTTAGGACCAATTGACACATGTAACCACAATTGAAGTCGTAACATGACCCCATTGACAATAATTAATATAAAGTCTCCATTTTTTAATAGCTACATGATAGAAAACGACCCATAAAGTGTCCATGCCTTTGAGTTGTTCATCTACTTCTAACTTTATCATGTTTTTTTTTTTAAGTTATTTGCAAAATAAAGTGTTAAAATATTTATACTTTAACGTGTAAGTTAAAAGTTTAATTACCATATGATTATGAATAAAATAATGACTTCTACTTTTATCACGAACCAAATATAATATAAATTGTAAAAACACCATACAAAGTTACTATACTTTCTTATATCTAAAAACTAGGTTATAACCCCGTGTATTACACGGGTTGAATAAATAAATTTTATATACTAAATAATAAAACAATATATATTCAAGAACCTCATTTATTGTACGGGTTGAATAAATATGATTTTATATATTAAATAATAAAAAGTCATATCTATAAGAACCATATTGTACGGGTTGAATAAATGTAATTTATATACCAAATAAAAAAGTTATATCTTTAAAACCACGTGTATTACACGGGTATAAATGTAATTTTATATATCAAATAATAAAAAAAATATATCTTTAAAAATATGCGCATTACACGGTTTGAATATATGTAATTTTCTATACTAAATAACAAAAAAAATATATGTCCTTAAAAAACTCTGTGTATTGTTCGAATTGAATAAATCTAATTTTGTATATCAAATAATAAAAAGTTATATCTTAAAAAACCTCATGTATTATATGGGTCGAGTAAATGTAATTTTGTATAGTGAAAATAAAAAATATTTAATATATTAATACAAAGTTCGGTTTTCGTGATACTATCAAATAATAAAAAGTTATATCTTAAAAAACCTCATGTATTATATGGGTCGAGTAAATGTAATTTTGTATAGTGAAAATAAAAAAATATTTAATATATTAATACAAAGTTCGATTTTCGTGATAAAAATAGATTATCATGTTGTTGCAAAATTTGTTAACGAAGTCTCAATAAATTTAACCCTTTATTTAAAACTCCGTAAATGTATAAATGATAAATAATATTAGTATGGTTTCTGGGCGAAGGTCAGTCAGAGCGACAGCCGGGGCCCGATAGAACATCGCGTCTGCGAATGCTGGGCTGACGGGTAACCGTCCTTGACGGGAACCCAGTGACCAATGGTCCATGTACATATTGAAAGTCACCCTTCAAAAAAGTTAATTTTATTTTAAGTTTCGTAAAATCTATTTGATAACAAACTAAACAAAACTTTCAAATATAATTAATTCAAATAAATAATATTATAAATGAGAAGGAGATTAAACTAAATAATAATTATCCATAAGATATTAAACTAATAATATTCAGTAGAAGGGTTATCTATAATATAAGATATTAAACTAAATAATATTTAGTAGGAGAATTATCTATAATTAATTAGAAAAGATTAAACTAAAATAATAATTATTTATAAGAGATGATCTAATATGATGACACGTGTCTCTAGAGTGGTTTCTTTTATTATATAGTAAAGATTAAAATTATCAACTGAATTTGGTATATTAAAATACCTTAACTGATTTAACGTAGATGTATTTTTTTTATTTTAATTTCATTGTTAGCTTTTAAATTGGCTTTTATGAAATTAAAACTAATAGATAAGAAAACTGGTTTTTTGATTCATGAAGTGAAAAAATATAGATGATAAACATTTAGTTTTTGTTTACGTAATATATACCACCACATTTATTCAGTAAGACGGTGTGTTAACTATTCTTCACAAAAAAAAAATTATAAAGTTTTTAAGTAAATGTTTTTCAAAAGTTTTAGGAATGTAATATCTAATTTGTGTAGTATATTTTTAATCATAGGTTATTATTATTATTATTATTATTTCATACGTATCACTCAAATGAATGATTCCCGGATTTTATCGCTTTGTCTTTGTTGAAAAGCATTTTTAATATAAACTTCTAAATATTCTATCTTGTCACATGTTTAGGTAAAAGTTACACTAGATTTGGATGTGCAATGCATAATGTTATGTGACGGTGGTGTGAAATATACTTGTTTGTGACGGTGGTGTGTGTTAGCGGAAGGTGTTGGTCACTACAATTAAGATATTGTGAATTGTGATATGCGGACAAGATTATAAACGAATTAAACGTTCATTGAACAGTTTTTGAACCGTTTGACGGAAAGTTCATTTATGTTTGTTCGTGAACACGGATAAGATATTTCGTTCGATTAACTAAATGAACGAACACGAACAAATGTCTCGTTCGTCCATCAGTGTTCGTGAACGTTTGGTAATATGTTCGTTCGTTTATGTTAATTTGTTAAAAGCTTTAATGTTTTTTAAGATTTCATTTTTCCTCTTAAATTTTACTTTCCCCCTGAATAATGGTTAATGGTTATATTAAAAATTATGTCTTAAGTTGGCTAAACATGATTTATCGTATAGTGCATTGGTGCATGTAGTAGACTTCTTGTATCTTGAATATTTTTTTTTTAATTCCAAGTTTAATGTTTGTTTGTATTTGTGACCAATGTTCACGAACAACTGAAATTTCTTAACAAACGAACACGAACATAAACTTTGGTTCGACATTTGTTTGTGAACAGCTCACGAACATCTGCATTTCCTTACGAACGAACACGGGCATAGCCTCATTCGTGTTCGTTTGGTTCGTTTGCAACCCTATATGCGGATGGTGTGAAACGAGACTCTAGGGTTGGAGATGGGGTGTGAAGTGATGAATTTATTTTAAGCGATTAGATTTTCTAATAATAATAGTAATACAACTTTAAAAAAAAAAAAAAACTCTTTGTCCTCAGCGTTAAGTGATTTTATTGGAAAAAAAATTAGACATTTTTAGACGAATAACGTAAAACTTATGAACATGTTCGTGTACCAAGGTATCCATTTGTGTGTGGATACTATGGTACACCAAAGGAGTCCGAGCTCAGAAGTTTATAATGTCTCATACCATGCTCTAAGGGCTTATTTTACATCATAAAGAGCTTTACCATCTTTAGAAAAAAAACTCAGGATGATGTCCATCCTTAAAACCTAGTGTTGGCACACATATAATTCATCTATGAATTTGTCATAAAGAAATACACTTTTGATATCTATTTGGAAAACTTTGATGTTACGAGAGGTTGCAAATGCAATAAATAATCAGTTGGTTTTAATTAAGGCAACATGTGCAAAGGTTTCTTCATAGGCAAGGCTCTCTTCTTGAAAAAAAAAAAAAACCATGAACCACTAAACTTGCTTTGTTTTTTACAATGATGATTCTCTCATCCTTTTATTTTTAAATACTCATTTTGTTTTTTACAATAATTGTTCCAAATACAACCACACAATATTCAGAATACAGAAAAAAAAAAATAACGTAGGTCTTGATTTAATTATTCTAAGGCACAATCCTATGTGTCTTCTGAATTAGCTATCAACCTTGTATACCTGTTTCATATGTAAAAGAAATTTAGGTCAACAATAGCTGGTGAATAGATCTTTATTTGTTTTTATTTTACCTTAAAAGTTTAGTTGATTTTATTTAGTAAAAACTATTTAACATGCAATATTAAGTGTAATAGGTGACGTAAATCAATTAATCAACCAACCCATAAGTAAATAATGTAACATAACATAACATAACAAAACATAAGAAATGAAACAATGATGTGATTCAAGCCCCGAAAGGCGAAAAGCGAAACTATGAAACGATGATGCAATTCAAGCCCCGAAAGGCGAAAAGCGAAACTATGAAACCCATGACACAAAGCAGTAAACACGTATAGCATATAAATGGAACAAGTACTGCAACACACGAAATAAACATGAGCACATATGACACTTAACTTGGCATGCTATACGAAACATAGAAATCGTGACACATGAAACACCCCAAAAAATTAAAGTGACAAAAAGGGAAAAAAAGTAAGATCTACTCACAGTTTTGCATTCCGTTAAAACCCACTAATCCGCACGAGTAACGAAACAGAGATAACACCAAAAGACACAATCACCCTAAATATTATAACACCAAAATACTTAAATAAAATAACACAAGGAAAAAATATATATAAAAATATTACAGCCTAATACTTGGGGTTTTCGTCCTAAAATAAATATTAAACAATTAACGATATTACTATGTAATTAAATGTCATATGTAGATATGTGTAGTCTTCATATGACCAGATAGTCTCACTAATATTAAATACTTATTTGTAATGTTAGGCTATTTTTATGACATTTGTATATATCTAAAATAATTTAAGGAAAACTATAAATATGTTTATAGGTTTTTAAGAGGTGGACTTGATAACAAGAAAAGATATCTTTTTATAGTTTCATTTTAATTAACATGAATTTTTATATATACTTATATTTAATTTTTCCCAAAAATAACCCTTTTATATATTTTGCATATTTCGGGTATGTTTGGTATGGAGCTTTTAGGAGCTTGTAGCTTTAAACTTTTAAGAAAAAACTCATACTCAATAAAAAGTCTTGTTTTTTAGAAAGAGCTTGAAACTTTTAGGTTAGGAGCTTGAAGCTTTTGGTTGAAACTCATACTAGTAGCGTTTAGAAGGAGCTACAAGCTTTTAGGGAAAAAATGACCAATTTAAGCTCTAAAATTAATGAACTTTTTAGTTATGTTTTTTTAATTATGTCTATTTTAGTTACTTTACATATTTTATTAAAAGCTCCAGCTACTCTCCCAAACATTTAAATATATCTAAAAGCTATAGCTACCAACTACTAGCTTCCAGCCACCAGCTACTTTTGCCAAACATATCCTTCATCTATATCTATTTAATAGGTGGGATAAGATATCACCATTTAACTTGTCTATATTTGTATGCAACATAAAGATATATATATAGGTAGAGGATCCTGTAAAAAAGACCCAAAGTGTAAGAAAGGTAAAAAAGAATCTTCGTCATTAGATCTTTTGATCTAATGGTTGAGATCAATAGGGACTAAATTGTAAAATATTTGTGTTAATTTGGACTGAATTGAAATATATAGGGGCAATTGTGTCTTTTTATCTTCATTTTGTAAATCAAATCCCTGCAATTTCGTTCTCTCTCTCATACGCTCACAATTTTTCTCTCTCTCTCTCTCTCTCTTTCTTCTTCCATATTCAATCAATCGGAAGATCAAACACAACAGCGGCAGCGGCGGTGGTGGTGGTGCGAGCGGCAGCGGCGGTGGTGGTGGTTCGAGCGGCAGCGGCGGTGGTGGTGCCGGATCGGCAGTGGTGGTGCCGCGGTGGTGGTGCCGGAAGTGCCAGTGGTGGTGGTCGTGTGATCTCTCTCTCTACATCGAACGACCAGATGATCTCTCTCTCTACACGACAGCGGCGGCGGAGCGGCAGTGGTGGTGCCGGAAGTGGAGAAGATGATACAGAGGTGTTATATTCTTTACTGAATGGTGTTATTTTCTTTTCTGAAAGGTGTTATTTTCTTTTCATTAATGGTGTTTTTTTCTTTTCATTAATGGTGTTTATTTTCTTTTCTGAATGATGTTATTTTCTCTTCTGAATGGTGTTATTTTCTTTTCTGAATGGTGTTATTTTCTTTACAGAATGGTGTTATTTTTTTTCTGAATGGTGTTATATTCTTTACTAAATGGTGTTATATTCTTTTACTGAATGGTGTTATATTCTTTACCGAATGATGTTATATTTCTTTACCGAATGGTGTTATATTCTTTTACTGAATGGTGTTATATTCTTTTACTAAATGGTGTTATATTCTTTACTGAATGGTGTTATATTCTTTACTGAATTGTGTTATATACTTACTGAATGGTGTTATATACTTGCTGAATGGTGTTATATAATTATTGAATGGTGTTATATATGTGCTGAATGGGGGTTACAGTGTTATTCGTAGTGTTTTTTTAGAGATCTTTTAAAAAATTCCTGTTCCTATAATTAAGGTGGCGGTTATGGTAAGTTTTGAATTAATTGAATTAATTATAAAATTACTTGTTTACCCTTTTGAATTAATTTAGATGGAGGACACATGTCATCTCCACAATATTTCTCACATTTCTCACACTTTTAACATTTTTTTACAATAACCTTACCCTGTATATATATATAGGGTCGGGATTTAGAGAAAATGGTAGAAAGTATGAGAACGGTGAGAACGCTTATGGATCGTCCGATCAAAACAATCTGTGGACTAGATTAGCGCGGTGGCATTTTCATAAATAACATCAGTTTTATTACGTGGACGCGCTTCATTAAGGGTAAAAACGTATTTTGACTACTCCAAACAAAACACCATCTCATGAAAATAAAACGCAAGAACAAAAATCACACAGCATTCTGCTAAAAACGCCATTAGATATAAAACGCCAAACTTAATTATAGTAAAATCCCGCCTAAAAAACCGCCAAAAAAATCCTATATATACAACAACTCAGACCTTCAATTAAAAAACACACACAAAAACTCCAAACGCCATATTTAATATATACCATCCGACTGATAAAACGCCAGAAACCCCAAACATTAAATATATTGCTGTCAATAAAGTGTAGCTGTATGGTGTGGACAACATTGTCAGTTATCTTTCTTAACTGAGTATTAACAATGTTATCCATCACCATACAGCCACTTTATTGATTTTAGCATGATCAAATTTACAGTTTTAAGATGGTTTATTTGGTGGCGTTCTTTTTCTCGGTAAAACGCCAAAAAAGATAACATTTTGGCTCAAAGGGTGTAAACTCAATAACATTTTGCTGCATGAGATTGACAAAAATTATAGAAAAAGAGGCTGATTTCATACGAAAGTCGAAACAGCCAGTGAAGATGCTTCAAAAAGAAGAAAAAGACTGATGACAGTGAAGATTTATAAGATCAAAATATATTTTGTTTAATTTTCTTTTTCAGTTGATTGTTATTTAATAAACAACGCCATATCTATTAAAAACGCCAAAAAAGGCAAATGTCTTACACCTTTGGCGTTTATCAAAAATCATAAAATTACTTTGGGACAAGTATTATAAAAAAAAAATTTATGTATTCTTTTTTTTTTCCTTTTCAGTTGATTGTTGTATAATAAAAACGCCATATATAATAAAAACACCAAAACAGCCAAAATGCTTGTTTAAACAATATCATCCCAAACTATAATAAAATTAGTTTGAAAAAGTATTATAAATAAACCAAAAAATAAAAAATAAAAAACAAACTTGAAAATGTAACTAGAAACTGTAACTTCAAATCATAAAAACTGAAGATAGGGAAAATTTATTATATTAGAATCTAAAACGCCAAACTTGAAAGATGGGACGTGTTACAGACTTCAGAGATAAAGCTTGTCAAAAACAATAATTACAAACAGTAACTGAAAAGACGAATACTTTATTATAATAACGCACCGCCTAACGTAGGCGCCAAAAAGAGATCCTATAAAATGTTACGTCTCAGCAACTTCCATTTGATCAAACAAAAACAAAAAAAAAAAAAAACAAACGCCAATACTACTAAATACCACTCACTGTAAAACGCCAAAAAAAAAAATCAAAGATGGCTAATATGCTTTCTTGGATATTTAGTATTGTTATTCGTCAAGTTTCACTGAATGAATTGTTAGCGGAGGCGAGTAACTCAGTAAGATTTTGCTGCATGAGATGGACAAAAATTCAAGAAAAGGATACTGATGCCAGCCATATGGCATTTTGTATTTTTTTTGTTCTTGAAGAAGGCTTGGATGAGGAGAAGAGATCAATGACACTGAAGAGTGGGATGATTATAAAGATGAAGATCAACATGAAGAAAAAGCGAAAAACCCACCCACATGTCATAGATCTATGTCCCAAACATCCACAAAAAAGCCACTTCAACAGACGAGCAGGCAAAATAATCAAACCGATGGGTTTGTTAAGTTTTACATAAAACGACATATTTTTTGTGTCAGTTCTTGTAGTATTAAAGAACAGAGAGACTGGTGACAGTGAATATTGTGAAGAGAGATCCGATTAGGATTTTTAATTTATTTTCTTCGCTTGTATTTTTTTTTACTGTAGCTGAAATATAATCCAACAATTGTAAAACGCCAAGATAACCCAAACGCCAAAATGTTTATAAAAAATAATAGAACAATGGGCCAACTTGTTTAAAACGCCTTGAAAAACGCCATTCAAATAGATTTCCTAACCCCTGGGCTACAATGGCATACAATTTGAATAAATGCCATAAACGCCAAAATGTTAATACGATGAAACCATTAAACGCCATTAATTATTGAATTTGGTTAACGCCAAAAATCTTAAACCCCAAAAATTCAAACAATATTCGGAAAAGCGGAACTGGAAAAGCAGAAGATGAAAGGACAAAAAAGCCCCTCCGCCCTTCTCCAAGCGGCGTGACACGTGTTGGGCCAGGAAGCGTTCTCACACTTTTGAGCGTTTTCTCCTGATCCTGTTTCTGTATATATATATATATATATAAACGGGTTCAGGAGAAAAAGCTCAAAAGTGTGAGAACGGTGAGAACGCATCCTGGCCCAACACGTGGCGAGCGGCATGATCAGGGTCCGAGGGGTTTTTTGTCTTTTTAGTATTCTTCTCCTTTCCCGATTTTCGCGTTTGACATGCTGCTTTATTTTTTGTGTGCAAGATAATTTTGGCGCTATCTAGAATTATTAATTATTTGGCGTTTTACTGTTTTTCTCAGATTTCTTCTCGTTGAATGAATTCTTTTTGTGTCACATAGTTAATTTTTTTGGCGTTATGACTTTTTCCATGTCATTTTTTGGCATTTTGTATCTTTTTGTTAATAATTGATTACCATAGATTAATATTTTATAAAATTACAATAATACGAAATAAAAAATAACTAATAGTCTTCCGTAGCTGGGATTACATCAGAGATGTACCCATCGCTTTGTTCATCACTTTCTTCAGATTCTTCATCATCAAATTTCATATTTGCGTATAACGCCATTAGCTCCTCTCTTCTTTGCTGCAGCCTATTCTTGAATATCACTACATCTTTGGATTTTGGATCGTTTGAAGGTGCTAAATCACAGAGTTGTTCAATGATAGATAGCAACCCTGTTTTCAACATTTCTTCCATTGGCCTTGAATATTGCACCCCGTTTTTATAAGTAACTTCAAGCGTTCATTCTTCCTCATGCAATACCCAACTGCTAAGTTTTGGTATAGGAGTGTCGTCAATATCATCATCATTTTCTGCCGAAAATTTTCTCTTCAGTCTTTTTATTATAGTTCTGGTTCTTTCACAATCGTTGTTCATCGGAACCCCAAGGGCCATGATATCCTTCTGGACCTTTTCATTCAATCGAAGCATTGCTTTGATTGTCCTTACCTTTACCCTTCTCCTATTAGAGAACTTTATGATGAATCGTTTCTCTTTTCTTTCAAACCTCCACGCAATAACTTTAGCCATTTTAAAAGTTTTGGCGTTTTGGCGTTTTGGATAATATGTGGCGTTTTAGTCAAATTTTTTGGCGTGTTTGATCTTGTGTTCTCATGGTCTTCTTTTATATTGGCTTTTTTTTCCACGCATGACAGGTAATTATGGCGTTTTGAAAAAGTTAAATAAATTTAATTTCCCAAGAATTTGGCTTTTAATATTATAAATGTTAGTAATTATGTTTTCCGTCGTTTTATTTTACTGTTTTTTGCAGTTTTACCGTGTTTTATTTTCAGACTCAACTGTGTTTTATGGTGTAACACGTCAAATCTTTTGACGGCTATAATTATGGCGTTTTGTTTTCCAATGACGGTTAGATAACGATTGGACTTTTTTTGTTTTATATTCTTTGCACATTGTTTCACGCTTATTTATTTATTTATTTTTTAATAATAGTAGTTGTTTAAAGTAATTTTATTATAGTTTGCTAGTTTTTTGGGGCGTTTTTATGGCATTATGGCGTTTTACAAGCATTTGCTCATTTTGGCGTTTTATTATATACTATTAAAATACTTTTGTTGTTTATTAACTGAAATTACAAAACAAACAACAGATAAAGAAAAAAAAAACAAAGTAGAAGCAAATTATGATTTAAATCTTCAGTGTCATCAGTCTCTTTTGTCTTTTGAAACTACAAGAACTGTGAAAAATAAATGGCGTTTTGGGTTTGGCGTTGTTTATTTTCTTTGTTCATGTGTTGAAGTGTCTTTGTGGATGCTGGAGATATAGATCAACAGTTTGTGGGTGGATGCTATCTGCCTGTCGTCTTCATTATAATCATGGAGGCCAAAGTAGCATTTACACTGGTATAGGTCTCTTTTTATCATCCAAACCTTCTTCAAGAACAAAGATGACAGAATGACATTTGGGTGTCAGCAGTCCTTCTTTTTTCAATTTTGTCCATCTCATGCAGCAAAATCTTTATGCATTGACGTAACAAATCATTCAGCGAAACTTCATGCAGAACATTACTAAGTATCAAAGAAAAGATGTTTTGCCGTCGTATTTTTTGGCGTTTTACATTGAGTTGTATTTTTTAGCAACCACTGTGTTTTTTTGTGTGTTTTTTTGGTGTGATAAACGGAAGGTGGTGAAACGTTTCTATTTATAGATTTTTTTTGGCGCGTAGTTTAGGCGGGATATTATTTTTATAACAAAAAATGTAATTAACATTTATTCTTATGTAAGGTTTGGCGTTATATATTATGGCGTTTCATATTTTTGGCGTTTTTGTAGCCAGAGAGCTTAAATAAAAACCCAGGAAAAATTACGCAGTGATAAAATTGGCGTTTTATTTTTCAATGGCGTTTATGTGAGAAATTGTGTTTTTACCTTTTTTACCCTTAATGAAGCGCGTCCACGTAATAAAAATGATGTTATTTACCAAAATGCCACCGCGCCAATCTAGTCCATAGATTGTTTTGATCGGACGATCAATAAGCGTTCTCACACTTTCTACCGTTTTTTCTTTAAATCTTGACCCTATATATATATATAAATAATCCATTTTTTTGTATAAAGTCCTAAAAATAAATAAAATAATCTAAACGTTTGTGAATCAAAATTCATGTGACATCTAGCACCACCATCGTTAGATCAAAATGAAAACAACTTTGAAACATGATTAAGACACCAATTTAATAGTAGCAAAAATTAGGAAATCTTAATATTTTTATGATATTAGTTTAGAATTATGATATTTTACCAACACAATTTCTATTTTAAATCAAAACACAACTATAACTACATTAAAACTCAAACTATCATAAACCCCGAGTATTATAAAAATGTAAATTGTAAGAAAACTAAAGTAAAACTCAAACTATCATAAACCCCGAGTATTATAAAAATGTAAATTGTAAGAAAACTAAAGTATTAACATAAAACAATAAGGAATAAGGAAAAAAAAAATGAATGACATTAATACTACCTCCTATAAAGAGAGAGAGTAAAAATATGGAGATGAGAGTGATGTTGGATTCTTGCTCCTCTTTATTGATGGTTTGAAAAACTTGAAAGACTTCAATGGTGGTGGCTAGGGTTTCTTTGAGAGAGAGGTGTTATAAAAAGATAAGGAAATAAGGTTGTAATTTGATTTTTAAAAACAAGACATTAATTTTTGATTGAGAAGATTAATTCTTGCCTTTTAAAAGAAATTCATAAAATTCCTTTTTTTTTGTAATATTACGTAAGCAAAAAAAATTACTTTATTATATAATATTTAATATATTAAAAGAGCTAGGTTAGAACCCCGGGTAATACACGGGTTAAATAAATGTAATTTTATATACCAAATAATAAAAAATATATATTTAAAAACCTCGTTTATTACACGGGTTGAATAAATGTAATTTTATATACCAAATAATAAAACAATATATCTTTAAAAACCTCGTTTATTACATGGGTTGAATAAATGTAATTTTATATATTAAATAATAAAAAGGTTATTTCTTTAAGAACCCCGTGTATTGTACGGTTTGAGTAAATTTAATTTTATATATTAAATAATGAAAAAAGTTACATTTTTAAGAACCTCATGTATTATATGGGTTGAGCACATGTAATTTTATATATCAATCAATAAAAAGTTATATCTTTATAAACCCTTTGTATTATTCGTATTGAATAAATCTAATTTTATATACCACATAATAAAAAGTTATATTTTTAAAAAAGCCGGTGTATTACACGAGTTACATAATGCAATTTTGTATAGTAAATAATAAAAAATATTATATCTTAAAAAAAACCTCTTTTATTACACGGGTTAAATGAATCTAATAAAAAATTAAATCTTTAAAAAAACGAACGAATATACTCAATATATGAGAGATGGGGTGATTGCGTTGATGGTTCTTATCAATGCCACGTAAACATATTGAATACCGTAGTTGAGTTGAGAGTTGAACAGGAAAATAAAAGTATAGAACCAATAAACATTGATTAATGTTTTTGTTTACCCTTTATAAATATTTTTGAAATAAGTTAGTTTAATAAATAAATAAATTATTTATATTATATTAATTTATATTTAGTGTACCTATTTTTTAAAATTTCAGGATAAATAATTTTTAAAATAAATAAATCATTCAATTTATTAAAATTAATAATAATAATAATAATAATAATCTAATCTTGTCACAACCCCCGTCCCCTAACTACCCGGGAACGGGCGGCCGCAGCCAGTTTCAGTGGTATCGGTGTTTATCATTTTGGCAACGGAAATTACATCAGGACTGTAGTTAGGAAATATTTTATCAGAGTAAAATACCACATTTTCATAATATTAAATACGTGGGAAAATCCCAAGTTTTTAAGTACACATATTTTCATAGGAATAAATCCTATTTTATTTAATAAAACATCTCTTTTATTTTAGGTAACTTTATAACCACTTTTCCCAAGCCTTCAGTGCTGTCCAGCTGGCTTCTATTTTGGCTTTCACATTTTGTTACCTGAAACGCGTTTAAAAACATTTTGTCAGTGGGAAATACTGGTGAGTGAATCTCAGTTTAATTAAGTCAAGTAAAACCATTGTACAGTATTGAGGGCGGTCGCGCAATTACATTTGTTTCCATCTACTTTAATTACCACCCACGGTACTGTCAACCCGACTTGTGGTCATGTTACTATTCACAATGTAGTAACAAATTTTGTATACAAAACCCCAACATACCGACAATAATTGTAGAATACAAATACTCAATCAGTGTTTAATATAATGTTAATCATATGAGGTTTTGTAAAAACAGTTTGCAAAAAGGAGATTACTCACATTGCTGTCTTAGGGTTTTCCTTAAGGATTTCCTGGTGATTATCTATTAAATACACAAATGCACACGCGTTAGTATAATAACCCAATATTTACATTAGTAATACCCTCCCCGAGACGGCATTCCAACGACTACGTCGGGCAGAACCTCGACAGCCGTTACGGAACCCTGGATCAATCGGGCACCGTATCTAATACGTAACTGGGGTTATGATACTTACAACGGGGCAGAACTTCGTTAATTAGGGGGGTATTATGCCCGAGAATTATGTTTACTCTATAGAAATTCGAGAGAGAAAAGAGAAATGAACGGTTTGAACGATCTGTCGAATGCACCTATTTATAGTGCTGATCTCCGTCTTCGTCGCGCCCCGCGAAGCATGTAGCCAAGGGCTACGCTACCAGCGAGGGTGGCTAGGGTAGGCCCTAGACCTGCTGAGTTGACACGTAGCTTCGACACGAGTCCGACACGTGGCGGCACTGGGTTAAGCCTGGTGGCCAGGTTGTCGCGGCCCACGACTGAGGTAGCCAAGGCTTCGCGCCCCGTGACGGCCCTTTAAATTTTGTTTTTATTTTTATTTTATTAAATTAATGGTATTCATGGCCCGTTTTCGTATTCAGGGTGTATTTTAGGACGTATAGGGACACTTTAATTATTTTTAGGGTGTCGAAAATATTTTGGAGGGTTGTTATATCCTCCCCACCTTGTTTTAGAACTCGTCATCGAGGTCTACTGGAATAAGTGTGGATATTTCCTTTGCATTTCTGATTCAAGCTCCCATGTGTACTCTGGTCCTCTTTTGGAGTCCCATTTCACTTTGACCAGAACTAATCTTTTGTGTTTGAGATTCTTGACTTTCCTGTCTTCAATCTGTAGAGGCCTTTCTACGAATTTTAACTGCTCATTTACCTCTATATCCTTAAGAGGTACTACCAGTGATTCATCAGCTAAGCACTTTTTGAGATTAGATACATGAAATACATCATGTATTCCTGCCATTTCCTCTGGCAGTTGTAGCTGATAGGCTACCGGTCTTATTCTTCTAATTATCTCGAAGGGTCCAACATACCTGGGGCTTAGCTTTCCTCTTTTGATGAATCTTACCACTCCTTTCCAAGGAGAGACTTTTAATAACACTTTATCTCCTACCTGAAATTCCAATGGCTTTCGTCTGTTATCAGCATAACTCTTTTGTCGATCACGCGCTGCTTTCAGTCGTTCCTTGACTTGAATGATTTTGTCGGTTGTCTCTTGTACTATCTCAGGTCCTGATAGTTGTTTTTCTCCAATTTCTGCCCAACAGACCGGGGTTCGGCATTTTCGTCCATATAGTGCTTCGAATGGTGCAGCATTGATACTTGTGTGATAACTGTAATTATAAGAAAATTCTATTAATGGTAAGTGATCGTCCCAATTACCTCCGAAATCAATTACACAAGCTCTAAGCATATCTTCCATTGTCTGAATTGTCCTTTCGCTTTGTCCGTCTGTTTGAGGATGATAAGCGGTGCTTAGATTCAACTTGGTTCCCATTGCTTTTTGGAAACTTGTCCAAAAATGAGAGGTAAAATGGCTATCTCTATAAAAAACAATTGATAAAGGAATTCCATGTAATGAAACTATTTCATTTACATACAACTTAGCTAGTTGTTCCATACTGAAAGTTTCCTTCATTGATAGGAAATGAGCTAACTTAGTTAGCCTATCTACAATCACCCAAATTGTATCATTACCTTTTCTTGTTTTGGGTAATTTGGTAACAAAATCCATTGTTATCAATTCTGTAGGACCGGTTTTGACTCCGAAACGATTGCAAACCAACTCGTGTAACTTGCGGAATCCGTACACGAACGTGACCGAACACACGAGACGTAATATAATTGGTGATTCTATAGAAAGATCTGATAACGTACAAGCACCTGAATCACGTACAACGAACTTTCTCTCTCTAAGCTCTAGCTCTCCAAGTCTCCAAATGGCAAAAGTCTCTAAGTCTAACCCTAAGACTTCTATTTATAGGCCTTGGAATTAATGAGACTTCTCATTAATTACCAAAATGCCACCTTGCTATATCTATCTAATTATTACAATATAAAGTCTAATATTAAGCTGTTTCTGCTACGATCTGTCTTGACGGAGACGATAGACATAAATGCACCAACAGACTCCCCCTTGGATATTATCGCAGTCAATCTCGTAGCGTCTTGTCTTTCTCTCTCTCTCTTGAGTCTTCTTGAAAATTTGACGTCTTCAGCAAACACAGACTCCCTCTTTCTTGAACAGAATCCCCGTGGATCTGTCTTTAGCTTCAGCTCCCCCTCTCAATAAACTCTTTTCTTCAGGCTCCCCCTTTCGTCAAGCTTCCGTGCTTTTGGGATCGACACCTGGCTTTCCGGATACAAGCTCCTCCAGGATAGTTACCTGGCTCCTTGAATGTACGCTCCCCCTTGCGTTGAGCTCGTCTTCAGACTCCCCCTTAGACTTGGCTATCGGGATCATAATCTGGTATTTTCATCTGCAAAGACTCAAACATTTATAAGTAAAACATTTTGAACATCCAGGATTGATTACCTGGCTCTCAGCATAAGCTAAAATATTTTTACAGTGAAAGCATTTTCAGTTGTCCAGGAATCAACCTGGCTCTATTAAACTTTCTAAATCAAGATCCTGGCTCGAAAATATAATAATATGAATATATCCAGGATTCACTTGATTCTCTCCCCTTATCAACAATCTTTAAAGATTTGGCAGTTTTAGCGAACAGGATCGGAAACTGGCTCTTTTACATTACATTTTAACAGTATAAGAATCCAAATCCCTCACAGTTAATCATCCAAGTCCAAATTAATGACCTTGGAGATATCACAAACTGTTTTTGATTTTTGATTATAAAACTACAACTTTCAAATTTATGAACTTGTTTATTTTTCAGAAACACGATTAGCGAACTTAGATTTTGAAACTTAGCTCTCGGACATCGGTTATCGAAAATAAAGTGAAATCAAAATATTTTTGTATTTTTCTGAAATGAAATGCAGTAAAGAAATATTTACAGAAAATATTTTTGTTTGAGTTTGCGTTAGAGAATCATATCAGTTTATGACAAATCACTAGTACCGTTGAGCTTTTTAAACTCTTTAAGTTTTAAACGATTCACTTAGATTGTCAGTATACTGATCCACTTAAATTTTTACACAAAGTTCAATCGATTCGAGATACGAGATTAATGTTTTAAGGACTTAACTTATTCACGTGTCCTACCTCAGAATATACCCCCGTATCAAAATGCCCTAGATTCAGTCTTACATGTGAGTATATGATGTGTGCAAAATGCAACATATAAATTACATCAATTGTGGCATAAAACTAACCATTTTTAGTACTAATGTTGGAAAAAGTGTGCTTTTGTCTTCCTTTTGTATTTTTAGGATTAAATGAGCTCAAATTAACAAAAGAAGCAAAAAGACAGCAAAATCTAACATAAATACAAGAAAAGGTACTAACGTGACATGCCCGACCCCACGACAGCATCTTCCCAAGCAAAACAAGAAGACAGAAGACTGAACACGCCCCGTGCTCAGCCAGCACGGGGGCGTGCCCAAGTGTCAGCAGAAAAGACAAAGTGGTAGAAGCTTCTATTGCCCACCACGGGGCCGTGCTCAGCGGACATGGGGCCGTGGTCAACTATAAGATTCGCACAATCCAGGAAAATCTTCATAGTACAAAGATTCTTCTGCACACGGGGTCATGCTCAGCGGACACGGGGGCGTGGTCAACTAATAAAGACAAAGCTGCATTAAATGAAGAAAGAGAGGATGTGGACACGGGGCCGTGCCCACTGGACACGGGGCCATGCCCGAACTTCTGTTCAGCCTATAAATAGGAGTGCTTGGCTCAAGCTCAAACCATCCCTTGGCACACCACCTCTCTCACACTTCACACTTCACCCACCACCCACCACCACCATAACACCATCATCCACCACCATCATCCATTGTCCATCATAGAGTGTGTGAGTCGTCTTGGGATCCAAGATTAATCGTAAGAGTTCTTGACAATCAAGGCCATGTTTGCCTAAGTCTCTTACATCACTTGGTGAAGATAAGTGTCTAGTGTAATACTTTTTATTTCTAATCTTTTCGCACTTTTTACTTGGTTTTGTATTAATGACTTTAATAACTAGTTTCTTATGTTGAAGGTGATTCTTCCTTATCGTTTGTCCGTGGTGTCTTGGCATTATTTTACTGTCTATATAAAATAAAAGATTTTCACCATTCATATCTCCACGGTCTATATGGAGATATGTTGGCTACCTGGTCGGGGGTTAAGGGAACGGTTTGGTAAGAGTCTTGCCATTGTTCAGCGTTTAGAGGTCCTGCAATGGACCTGGGTCAAATTTAGTAGGACCTTCTGCAATACTTAACGGTATTGGATGGCGGGGGTCCAAACTCTTTGATCCCCTCATAAGTTAACTACTATTAATACTATAACCCGGCTATTTAGGACTGTATCCCTGCTGACTCAGACTACTTAGCCGAGGGTAACGTCACCTTCAAAAGAGGGGCCTACCATAATTTGCATTAATAACTTAATTAATTATCTTTCAATAATCCGACCCTTTAGGATTGTATCCTTGCTGACTCAAACTACTGGGTTGAGGGTAACGTCACCTCCAAAAGAGGGGCCTATTACAATAACTAAGATAATCTCTTAAACAAGTGCAAAAGTGCGGAAATAATCAAAGGTTACACTATACACGAGTCAGAACCAAGTGATTCATCTTATCTATCTGTTTTATTTTTATTTTTTATTTTCCGCATTTTAGTTAGTTTTTATTTTTCTTAGTTTAAAACATTTTTCTAAACTTTTTTATTTGATTAGACGTTGAGGATAAACCGGTACTAAAAGCTCTTGTGTCCTTGGACGACCTCGGTATCTTACCAACACTATACTACGCTCACGATGGGTGCACTTGCCCATATGTGTGTTTAGTGTTAGTAAATATCGTGTTTTATAAATTTAAAACTTGACTAAAAAGTGTTAAAAAGGGCTTAATATATACATTAAAAACTAACGACACTTCACACGCATCAAGTTTTTGGCGCCGTTGCCGGGGACACAAGGATTTTAAGAAAGTTAGGAATCAACGGCCTAATCATTTTTTCTTATTTTTCATTTTTTTTAGGATTTTTCTTAGTTTTTCAGCTTCTGCAGAACTCAGCACGGGCCGTGCCCGCTGAACACGCCCCGTGCCCAATCATTGGAACTGGCAATCCTGTTTTAAGTCTGACAGTAGCTGAACACGGGGCCGTGCCCACTCAACACACCCCCGTGCCCAAGTTTCAGTTACTGAAAACAGAACCGTAAGATCCCGACGGTTGGTAATTTCTGACACAAACATGAGTGATACTGATACTTTTTACTTTTTACTTTCGGCACTCTTATGGTACTATGTGGTGTCAATTATGTGGTGGTAACCATAAGGAATTAGAATGTTATTTTCTAAATTATAAGCCCCACTATATAGACCCATCGTTTCCTAGTATCCTTAAGAGGGGCGAAAGTAAAAATAATCCCTATCTCTCCCTCGAATGCTCCCAACCAGATTTTCTAGGAGAAATGCTTCTCGATGAATTATTTCAATTAGAAGATCTAATTCTTAATTGGTTAAAAGAACTTAGAAAAGATTTCAATGATCTTTTCCAGGACAATAGCCAAGAAGAAATGTTGGAACCGCATTCAAACAACTTCGTTGTTTCCGACGATACTTCTAACTCTAGTGAGGACTTGAGCGATAGTCGTCCCTGTGTCGATTGTGCCGTGAAGGACTCCCCATCGACTTCGTTCGATGCATACATAGACCTGAGCGATTTGACATACACCTTCTTTAACAAGAGCCCGGAAAAGGGTTGGACTTGCCCACCTACATATAGCATAGGAATCACCCTCACCGACAACCTCTTGCGTTCTCGTCTTAATCTAGATCAATTAAGGTATCTTAGGCACTTTGGGGTTGTTCCATCCAGTAAGGAACCACCCGATCCGGAAAAGTTCCTTGAAAATAGACACACTTCATAAAACAGCCTTCCGACACGGGGACGTGCCCGGGTCAACACGCCCCCGTGTCCACCGAAAGATTCCCTTCTGACTTTTGTCAGAATACGGACAAAACGTGTCAGGATCTTGCCTGCACACGGGGCCGTGTCCAGCATGCTGTCGTTTTCTATAAATGCAGCCAAGAATCCTGCACATTTGGACCATCCAGGGACAGAGATTTGAAAGGATTTTCTAACTTACCATCCTAGGTATGTTCTAAAAGAAGGTTCTAACAAACATCTTGTCCTTTCCTCTTTTATCCATTACCTTCTTCTTCATCTTTCTTGCAACAACAACTCCATTAAAGCTTGATTTCAAGCTTTATTGTGATGTTTGTTGAATTTTTGTTCAAGAAATCTTGTTAAAAATAAGTTACACAACATTGTTTTAAGTTATTTCTGCTCAAAAAAGCTTCATAAGTTGGGAAAATAATTTGAAACTCCAAGATTCCTTATTCTAAAAATCTGCAGAAAGTTGAACACGAGGCCGTGCTCATTGAGCACGGGGCCGTGTCCGTGGTACTGTTTCATTAAAACGAACTATTTTTGGTTTGTTTTCGTAGAATGTCTAGCCAAAACAGTGGAACCTCTTCTGCGCACTCCAGAAACAGTCGAAGGGAAATGAGGCCATCGATTGAAGCAACTCTCGTAAGATACGTGATAGCGCTACGTGAAGCCCTTGACGAGATGACTTCGGTAGAGGAGGTCCTCATAGACCGTATAAATTATCTCTCGGTGGGGTTGGAAAACAGTTTTCAAGAAATAAACCTCTTGCACCAGAGGTTAAACATTCTTGTAACACCTCCCATGGAACCAATCCTCCCTCAAGAGGATTGGAACCTAGCACTTGGAATCCACAATCCTGCCGGTTGGGATGACATTCCGGCGGAACCTCCTCTTGAAGAACTCCAAGAAATCCCGGTGGAAGTTTCACCTCCTCAAACCAATGCTAATGAGCCCGCTTTTCTTCTCCCTAGGGAGATCGAAGAATGGCTCGCCGACGTGTGAGGAACCCATACCCGGAGAGAGAAGTTTGTCAAGCCACATTTAACCGAAAGATTTACCTTTTCGGAAATTTTGCTAATAGAATAAGTAGTAGGCTCGAACTTCTTGGTTTAGATTTCTTGTGTTTCTTTGACCTAACTATCTAGTATTTTAATTTTTAGGACTATTATGTAATTCTCTCTATGACTTAATGAATGATGGTTTTAGTTAATTTGGTGTTTGGGTGGTGATGAAATGAATAAAACACACTTGAGATGGCAAAGGATACAAGGGAAGCTTGAACCAGTACCCCATGCAGGCAGACAGGACCATCCGACAAAATTTCTTCGTTTACAGTAAGTTCGGCACGGGCCGTGTCCGCCCAACACGGCCCCGTGCTGCACAGTCTGCAGAAATACCCAGTTCAGGTAAACTGGACACGGGCCGTGTTCACCCAACACGCCCCCGTGTCCAGGCTTCTGTTTCTCTTGATTCAATTTTGTTACTGGCACTTGAACACGGGGCCGTGCCCGGACAACACGGGGCCGTGTTCAGCGCCCAGTAACACAAAATTTTTGCTTTTTACACCTTTTTACACATTCAATCAACCTAAAAACTTATTTTTGGGACACATTGAGGACAATGTGTAATTTAAGTGTGGGGGGGATGCTAAAACCTTGAATCTTGCAAGTCCTAAATACAAGCCTTACACAAAACTCTATTGGAACCGCTAATCACCCCAAATTTTTTCAATTTTTTTTTCATTTTTTACTTGTCTAGGTTTAATTCGGGAATTTCAAGTTCTAAAAAGGTTATATTTTTACAAATTTACAACCGATAGCGTCGTGATAAAAAGAACCAACATAAGAAAATTATGAAAAGGCATGACAAGCTTATTTAAAATTTGATTATATATACTTAATCACATAAAAACCCATTCCCAAAAAAGTGAGTTTTGAGCCTTTATTGAGCATACAATTACATATCATTAAACTAAATGGTCATTTTTCGTTTCTTGTGTGAATAGCCGCTTGGTTCTTACGACTCTAGAACTTGCCATGACGATACATTCCCGGTCCTTACCAACTTAAACCCGAGTAAGTAAATGATGGAGGCATTAGGACTAACCCTTTTTATTTCTACACCATTATTTTTCTTTTTTTTTTTACCACCTACCCAAAATCCCCCTAGTTAGCCCCTTTGAGCCTAAACCTTTTCATTTCATAACCCAAACCAAACACCCTTTCACCCACCAAAAACCTTTTTCATTTTTAACCCTTTGTTTTAGTAACTAGCTCGGTTTTTCGTATTAGTTTAAAAAAAAAAATTGTTGATGATGAAGCAAAAGAAAATAAACAAACAAGTTCATCAAAAATAACTTTGTTTGAATAATAGCTTCATCAAAATAAAAGTTACAAAAATAAAAAGTCTTACGAAAACCGACGCTTGTTACGCTTTTAGCCATTTTCTACTAACCACTAACCTAACCACCTACCTTTAACCCAAGCCTAACCCTTCACCCAAAAAGTCCTCTTGATATTTACAAAGGTATATAAGTTAAAAAGGAGGAGGATTGATTGCTTGGCAAGCCTATGGTAGGAGTAAGTTCCATGCCGCTCTCGAGTGATTCACTAAAATACATTTTCGGCCGAGTGTTGAGTGATCCCCCGTGAGGTATGTGAACTTGTATATAAATAGAATTTTAAAGAGGCATGTTATGCCCTAATAAGTAATTTATCTTATGAAAAGTTTTAAATAAATCATGACGAATAGGATTGTAAATAAATAAAAATAAAACTAAAAAAAGGAATCTTGGAAATCCCGACACTCTATGACAAGCCCAAAAACCTTCTTCTCTACCCATTCCATTTGAGAGTGTAAAGCCACACTATAAAGAGTTTTGCTTGAGGACAAGCAAAGATTCAAGTGTGGGGGTATTTGATGTGTGCAAAATGCAACATATAAATTACATCAATTGTGGCATAAAACTAAGCCTTTTTTAGTACTAATGTTGGAAAAAGTGTGCTTTTGTCTTCCTTTTGTATTTTCAGGATTAAATGAGCTCAAATTAACAAAAGAAGCAAAAAGACAGCAAAATCTAACATAAATACAAGAAAAGGAACTAACGTGACATGCCCGACCCCACGACAGCATCTTCCCAAGCAAAACAAGAAGACAGAAGACTGAACTCGCCCCGTGCTCAGCTAGCACGGGGGCGTGCCCAAGTGTCAGCAGAAAAGACAAAGTGGTAGAAGCTTCTATTGCCCACCACGGGGCCGTGCTCAGTGGACACGGGGCCGTGGTCAACTATAAGATTCGCACAATCCAGGCAAATCTTCATAGTACAAAGATTCTTCTGCATACGGGGTCGTGCTCAGCGGACACGGGGGCGTGGTCAACTAATAAAGACAAAGCTGCATTAAATGAAGAAAGAGAGGATGTGGACACGGGGCCGTGCCCACTGGACACGGGGCCGTGCCCGAGCTTCTGTTCAGCCTATAAATAGGAGTGCTTGGCTCAAGCTCAAAACATCCCTTGGCACACCACCTCTCTCACACTTCACCCACCACCCACCACCACCATAACACCATCATCCACCACCATCATCCATTGTCCATCATAGAGTGTGTGAGTCGTCTCGGGATCCAAGATTGATCGTAAGAGTTGTTGACAATCAAGGCCATGTTTGCCTAAGTCTCTTACATCACTTGGTGAAGATAAGTGTCTAGTGTAATACTTTTTATTTCTAATCTTTTCGCACTTTTTACTTGGTTTTGTATTAATGACTTTAATAACTAGTTTCTTATGTTGAAGGTGATTCTTCCTTATCGTTTGTCCGTGGTGTCTTGGCATTATTTTACTGTCTATATAAAATAAAAGATTTTCACCATTCATATCTCCACGGTCTATATGGAGATATGTTGGCTACCTGGTCGGGGGTTAAGGGAACGGTTTGGTAAGAGTCTTGCCATTGTTCTGCGTTTAGAGGTCCTGCAATGGACCTGGGTCAAATTTAGTAGGACCTCCTTCAATACTTAACGGTATTGGATGGTGGGGGTCCAAACTCTTTTATCCCCTCATAAGTTAACTACTATTAATACTATAACCCGGCTATTTAGGACTGTATCCCTGCTGACTCAGACTACTTAGCCGAGGGTAACGTCACCTTCAAAAGAGGGGCCTACCATAATTTGCATTAATAACTTAATTAATTATCTTTCAATAATCCGACCCTTTAGGATTGTATTCTTGCTGACTCAAACTACTGGGTTGAGGGTAACGTCACCTCCAAAAGAGAGGCCTACTACAATAACTAAGATAATCTCTTAAACAAGTGCAAAAGTGCGGAAATAATCAAAGGTTACACTATACACAAGTCGGAACCAAGTGATTCATCTTGTCTATCTGTTTTATTTTTATTTTTTATTTTCAGCATTTTAGTTAGTTTTTATTTTTCTTAGTTTAAAACATTTTTCTAAACTTTTTGATTTGATTAGACGTTGAGGATAAACCGGTACTAAAAGCTCTTGTGTCCTTGGACGACCTCGGTATCTTACCAACACTATACTACGCTCACGAAGGGTGCACTTTGTCACGACCCCCGACCCACCCTGGACGGAATCGGGAGCCACGAACAGCCACGTGGTACCGGTGATTATTTTGAAAAATATTGCAGCGGAAATTTCATCAGGACCGTGAGTTAGGAAAAATATCAGAGTTTAGAAAACACCGGATTTTATTTATTAAATAGATGGGATAAACCCAGGTTTTACAAAGGTAGCTTTAATAAGGGATAAACCCAATTACATAAAACAATATTTCTTAATTTGATTTAATTGATAAAATAAGCCACTTCTTGAAGCCTTTCAGTGCCGTATCCATCTCTTATTCCAATTTACTGTAATTACCTGAAACGCGTTTTAAAAAGGTTTTGTCAGCAGGAAATACTGGTGAGTTCATTCATTTTGCTTAAAACAACACATTTGTTATAATTTACAGTATTAAGAGCGATTACAATGTTTCCTGATATCAAACCAACTACCCACGGTATTTTGTCACTCGACCCATTGGCCCTCTCATTGTCCAATGGTGTCTGTGACTATGGTCATATCACCCCTTGGCTGCCCCAATGGTGAAGATTATCAAGTAATGTATACAAAACCCCACATACCGGCTGTAATTTGGTGACTACAAAGACTTAATCCCTGTAATTATAACTTTGAAAATAAACATGCTTTTGTAAACAAATTTGATAAAAAGAGAATGACTCACATTATAAGCATGCAGATTCATACGGCAAAGTTTAGTCTATAGATAAGCCTTGATATATTGCAGATACAGGCAGAGCTTAGCCTATTGATTAGTCTTATAACCTAGTGCACACGAACTAGGTAAGTAACTAATACAGCATTTACGATAACTCACGAGATTAAAACCCTCACAACGAATGACAAAGTGCAATCACTTAAACATCCATCGGATTCACAACGAATGACAGAGTATTCCCCGAGTTCGGGTGGTACTCAAACATCCTGTCGGAATCACGACTAATGACAAAGGATAGTACTAAAACATCCATCGGATAGTTTCAATCGATCGGACATTGAATCGTAGCAGCGATCGAGTTAATACCCGGTATCGTAGCAGAATTCGAGCTAGTGTGTGTTTGGTAGTAATCAGGTGATATCTCAATGTAGGAAATGAATTTTAACGTCGTTCCAATGCAGGAATGCAAATCCCAAACCTTTCTATTTATACTGAGATTTTGACCCCCTCGCGTGACGCGAGGGGTCACCCTTGGGCTTCGCGTGACGCGACGGGTCACATCTCATCATAGGGTTGCCACGTGTGTTTCTAGCTTATCTGAGTCGACGGAAATTGAAAATTCGATTTTTATAACAAACTGTGATGATAATCGTCAATGGGGAATATCCCCCCTGAGTTTTAGGGGCCCTGATCCTGATTCTGATTGTTATGAAAATTTTAGGGTTTATACAGAATCACTTGGGGGTTTTAATTATGGTTTCTTTTTGTACAAAATATAATAAGAAATAATAGTTTTGGTGAGAGTTGTTATGGTTTGGGATAAAAGGGAATAAAATGGTGAGAAAAGAGAATGGACCCACTTTGTAACTTTAGGGTTCAACTAGAAAGCCTCCTGGTAAAAATTTTGGGTATAACTTCTGAGCTATTTAAAAATATATAATGCATTCGTGTTAAGTATAGTACCCCTCATTCAACCTTGTCCCGATGTCACGAGACAGAACCCTAATAACTTAGTCGGGCAGAGCCCTGACATACGTTATGAGGCTCAGATCAATCGGAAAGGGTAGCGGTGATCGGGAGTTAAAACACTTAAAACGGGCATGGCCTTATTATTATTATAGGTTTAAAAAGAAAATATATATGTGAGAGAGATATGGCGAGTCTAGGAGAAAGAATACTGAATAAATTTGTTTTGAAGCTTATGTTGCTTTTATAGTTGAAATATAAATTTTTAGAGGACACATAACCTTGATCAAAATTTAGACATATATACCTATCAATTAATGTTTCATGTATACGTGCCCTCATGCACCTCATACATATCTACTTTGAATTTTTATATTAAAGATTTTGATTATTTTTATTATTATTATTATTTTATATTTTTAATGTAAACGAACATTTTACTTACATATAACTTTATTTAATTTATATTTTATTATATATATATATATATATATATATTATAATTAATTTAACTGCTTCATTTATTTGGCGCGTATAACTTCTAAAATATGTCGTTTTATAAAATAATAAATATGTCATTAGAACGAGAATATTTTTATCTATATTTGGAACCAAGTTTCATTAAAAATAGAGTAGGTTCAAAATACAATGTACTTTTATAATTTAATTATTAAACGGTTCATGGGTTCGTCTAATTACTTCATATTTCTAATCTTCAACTTACCCGTAATCTACCCGTCTAATAATATAAGTTTTTATATACTTTTATTTTATTTAGAAATGTCACCTATATACAGGCAAATTAATTAATATAATATTTCAACCAACTATATAAAATAGTGTTTAAAACTATTTGGGTTGAATATTTATATTAAAAATAAACTAGTTACTAGTTACTAGTGGTTAATAAATTTAACCTATAATTCTTATATAAAAATAGGAATGTTACACACTTGCCCATATGTGTGTTTAGTGTTAGTAAATATCGTGTTTTATAAATTTAAAACTTGACTAAAAAGTGTTAAAAAGGGCTTAATATATACATTAAAAACTAACGACACTTCACACGCATCAGTATACCAATTTGATATCTGTTCTCTGAGTTAGTGCGAGACCTTGAGAGCTCAGGTATGAACTTCCGTTCAGTCAAAGAGATGAAGGCTCGACGTTAGGTGTGTTCCCTTTAGGGAATCTTTTCTTCAACTGCAATTGATTCATATCTTTCGATATTTTTCAATTTTTATGCAGAGGGTAGGCTTTTAAAAGCGCGTAAAGTATTATACGAGGTCTAGGCCATTGCTTCCGCAATATCAGAAGACCAAGTATAATACCCCAGATATCAAACAGTATAAAGACCCAGTATCTCAGAATCAGGCAATCTCTCAACCAAGATTTCAGGGGTTACCCATATATCCGAGAGATGTTCCCCACGAGATAAGTAAGTATTGATATTTAGGTTTATATCTCGAAAACAATCTACTAAGCGTGTAAAAATCTACTGGCATATCATCAGTGAGACCGTTTATCACATTTTAACTTTCCATTTCTTTAGCATACTGTGATTGTCTACTGATGTACTATCATTTCCTCTTTTTACACAAAACTCATTTTTGCATTTTATTATGTTTTTGGCTTTTTCAAATTTTCAAATGTTTTTGGATTTTCTAAAATTTTCTTACTCCCCCTAAAATTCAAAACATTTAAAGAAAATTTGACAACCTAATACTGATAACTTTGTCTCGCCATCCATTTTCTGCTTCACATGTTCTGGTTTGCAGAAAATATAATGTACTCCCATGATTTACAACACATTGATATTTTACAGTTTGAAAACCGTTTTTCAATCTTGCGAAATTAATCATGTTTGTTTAGCCGTGAGGGTTTCGGCGTATTCACCAACATATTTTTTGATTTTTTTTTTTAATTTTTGACAAAATTTAAAAAACAAACATATTTTTGATTTTTTTTTAGATTTTTGACAAAATAAACACATATTTTTGGTTTTTAAATTTTTAGGGTTTTTGAAATATTGTTTATTTATATACAGAAATCAAACAAACTCACTGTTTAACAATCGCACGGACCAGCAGCCTCCTTTTCTCGTGCCAGGCTGCTTCCTTCTTTGATTTGACTTTCATCCTCGTTCTGAAGCACCTGCACATTCAAATTACTCAATCACTTGAACAATTTAGCCCAGGTCTTTTTGACCTTAGGCATTTCAACACAATATGCTTCATTCAACTTCCGAAAATCTTTGTCATTTTGTACAAAGACTTTTTCAATTGTCACATCATCTTTTTCTTCATTTACCGAAGTCATTTGTTTCTTAACAGACCATGTTTGACCTTTTGGAGTCCATCTTTTGTAAAAATGTGAATCTTTTTGAACATTTTGATTCTGAACAACAGTTGGTTTCCAAAATTGTTGTGGTTTTGTTGCATCGACATTTGTTCTCCAACTTTGTGTTGTTCTAAATCTGGGTGTGTGAGAATTCCAGGTTTGTCTTGAATCAAACCTATTTGGATTTGATTTCAAAGTTTGATTCGAAGCAAACTTGTTTGTGTTGTACCTCCAAGTTTGTTTTGAATCAAATCTGGTTGACCTTTGTTTCACATCCTCAGATTTCTGTTTCTCAACATCATCAGATTTCTTTTTCGTCTCAACATCAACAGCTTTCAGATTTGGACACTTGCGTGCAAGATGTACAGTTTGATCACATTTAAAACATGTTCTCTTTGAGACATCTTTGACCTGTTGTTGTTGCTTTTTCTGAGCATAGAACTCTTCATTAGACTGTCGTCTAAATTGGAGTTCTTTCTCTTCCTCGGAACTTGTTCCATGAACAAAATTCATCTTTGTCTGATAATTTGGCGTTTCATTTCTTTTCCAATTTTGTTTCTTCTTATAACCCAACCCAGCCTTCATGTTTTTCTTTTTGAAACCAGGTTTGTTATAAAAAGTTTTGTTTCTCTTTCCAGCAAATTTTGGAATTTCAGATTTTTCAATTTCAATCATTTTGAAAACTTTATCAATCTTTTCTGAAATCACATTCTGAATCGGGAATACAATATCTAAGAATAATTTGTCCGATCCAATCATGGTATAAACCAATCCTTTTGAATCATCATTCAAATTTTTCTCAGATTTTGAGTTTTTCAGATATTCTTCATGAAAAATACCTTCATTTTTATCCTGTGATTCAGATTTACCTGTTTCAACCGACTCTTCTTTCAACACACTTTTAACGACCTTACCTACTACCTCTGAGTCACTTGAATCATGTCACACCCCGACTTTCCACGTGTCACCGGTGGGCCCGGTAGGGAGTATCGTGACGTGGTTGGCAACATAATAGTCAAACAACACAATATATATGAATGCACAGCGGAAGCAAAAGATAAATATATTACATTCCGAATAATAAGTAATATCTAGTATTACAACGGAAAGTAAAAGATCCACAGGCGGATCAAATAAAAGAAAAATTGTTCAACAGACTTTGACATCTAGAGCTTGCGAGACTTGAGTAATGATGCCTGGAGTAGCCAGCCTATTTCGTCTAGCACCTGCACTTAGCCTTTTTGGAAAAATATGTCAGTTTACACTGGTAAATACAACTCAACTGACTCATTTTGAAAAGAGTTTGTAAATTGATTTGAATGCACTTCGGCACAAAATATCTTTTATAACTTGGGACAATTATTAAAATAATCATGTATACAGTTTTACTTATTTGTCGTCCATCAGGGCCGGTTAGAAGAGCCGGACAAGATTAACTGACACGCCACAGTTATAGTGCCCACAAGGTTGATTCCTTTAGTGGATTACCAGTTTTTACATAATGCATCTGTCAGGTGTACGCCTACACCCCGTGCTTAGGTCATGGCCATTTCGTAAAATGATGCCAAGGATATCCGGGACATGGTCATTTAACCCCCAAAAGCCATACACCAAATAATACATATTAAACAGGTTATGTAAATACATCAATCACAATCCGATTTAAATGACTACATACACCTGACCAAGCGGTACTTTTATAGTGCCGTATCCCAAGCCCGTATAGGGAAAATAAGTTAAGAGTATTTACCTGAGCAAAGTATCAATCAAATACAGCAAATGCAAGTACTTTTACTGGGCTCCTAATCTGGAATGAAGGTTTATAATAACCTATTAGAATCCTAACGGGTCTTTAGTTAAGCTTAAGCTTAGACCGGTTAGTTTCAAAGATACGGTTCGTACGCACGATTAAGCGAAGACCGGATAGAATGTGATTTAGACCCGACAAGTTCAGCTTGGTTAATATGGGTATATTATACACATTCTGGATTTTGAGATAAAACCGATAAGGTTTGACCCGTTTCGGCTAATTTATGTAAACTAGTTACATAAACCGAACCGAACGCGTAATAAGCGTAACGGGTATTCATGAGAGCCATATACAGGTTTTCTAAGTTAATATGCCTCAAATATGTTGTGACATCAGTAAGATGTATTTTATTATGCCCGAAAAGAATTTAAACACAAACTATGCCCCGTAGTGGTAGTTTGGTCATTTAAAAGGTGATAAAAGAGTTTAAGTGTTTGCCTGAGTTACAGGTCTGATGTAATCAGCAAACATACTCAATTTAATAAGTTATAACAGTAGGGTAAAGTATATATGTGAAATTTATTAATTATAACCAAACTATGCACCGTAGGGGCATTTTGGTAATTTCACATAAGCCGAGAAGCTCAAAACTGAAGTCTGAGTTTATCAACCTTTGCTTACGGTTAAAATATTATAATTTGCCTAAAATATCAGTAGGTATCAACCCGTGTATGTTTAAAATAGTTTTAGTACATACTATGCGTTAAAAACGCTTAAAAAGGCGATTAGAAGCCATTTCCGGGTTTTATACAATAAGCTGATATTTTTATTATTCCAGAAGGCTTAAAATAATTTATTTATCATATGTAATCAGTAGCAAAAGGTTTGGAGTCATTTAGATATGTAAAACTCATTTTATAGCCCGTAAGGGCAAAACCGACAATTACCGGATTAAGCCTACGACTATATGTTATGCTCAGCCTAAAATTTATTAAAAATCTTCAAAAATCCCAAAATAATATATTATATCAGTGGGTAATAATTTTGATATCAAAAAGTAGGCTTAACTAGGCTATACGCTAATTACGCCGTTTGATTAATCATAATGCCTTCAATTTACGCTAATGAGCATAACTCTTATTCTACACCTCAAACTGATGTAAAACTTTAGGTACAAGTTTATACATCTGTAACTAAGGTTTCTACACTTTTACATTTTTAGGAATCACGTTTTAAGGTGAAAAGGGCATAATGGTCAACATATGAGCAATTAACGGAATCATGCGTATTAATTGGTTAACTAATGAACCCTGGTGTATAATCACAGAGGGTTATACTAGCATGTAACCTAGTCCAAATGAAGCTCAAAGGTATTTCTAAAACATACCAGAACGGGTCAGAACTGAAGTCAAAGCAAAAGTCAAAGCTTTGCGACTCTTGGTTCCGAACCGGGTCTAAACAGTAAATTGTCGGGTTGAACATGTTTAGACATGTTCTTACACTAATTATCAAGTTATATTAATGATCAAACAGGTTGTATTTTTTCTACATTGCTAATCATGCATATATTAGAATTTAAGTATCCTATTGACTTTTTATTAACAAGTTTGACCCGACATTTGACCTAGTTAGAGTGGGAATCAGGGGGAACCCTTTTAAGGGTTTATTACCCACATAATTACCAACTTATAACTACTTTTAATTCGACTAATCACTGGACCATTAGTGATTAATCGTTAAGTCAACCGTTAATTACAACGGTTTGACTTTTAAGCTAAAACTAAGCTAAAACTTAATTAAGAAGGGTTAAGCAAACTTACAAGAGTCCTATGAACGACCAGAGATCACTTGAGAGAGGTCTTGTGCTCCAGAAATGCTCCAAAGTGCAGATGAAGGTGTGAGACAAATGGTTGCAAGTTAGTGGCCTTTTATAGTGATCAACTCACCATAGATTGTTGACATCTAAGTCTACAACTGACCACAATTCATCCACAAGTGTCCCTAAGTGTCTAGGGGTTGTTTAGGGGTCGTCCAATATGAGGAAACTCGGATAAAGATCAGTTCCATGCGCATAATAGTAAACAGCCCCGTTTTCTGTTACTGGGCATCCCTTGCTCACCGTAAGCATAAGTCTTGCGGTGCGCAAGGCTTCTGATCAGCCTTCACAATTTTCTGGTTTTTGCATATATGTCTCTTGGCCCTTCCGAAAGGTCAACTAACTTATATTTTGCACTTTGAACCCTTTAATTTGACATATAAGGGCTTCAAGATATTTACCCACTTTGTTAAGTCCTCGGTTAACTTTATTGTTACCCGAAAGGTCCTAAAACGTTGACGCTTTAACCCCTTGTATACGAATTTGATCATAACTTTCTCATACTATAGCGAAACTTTATGAAATTTATGTCGTGCATTCTAGTGAGCATAATTAATTATTACAAAGCTTCAGGTTTGCTAAAAGGTCACTCAGAGGTATAATTTAAACATGTTGACACATTTAACCCCTGTAGTTTGTAATCTCTCACTTTCTTTCATATTTAGTTTCGTATGATCCATGATTTATTCGTTTGAAGGTATGAGCATCATGTAGGGTTAATGTACAGTATATTTATTCACTGTTGACATTTAGAACTCGTATATTCACATACTTTCCATGATTGTCAACTTTAGTCCTTCAAGAATATTCTTTCACACGTTCAAACTTATGACACGTGTCAACATATTATGGGACGTGAATTTTCGAGGTGTTACATCCTCACCCCCTTAAAAGAAATCTCGACCTTGAGATTTACTGAAACAAATGAGGGTACTTTTCTTTCATGGTGGATTCAACCTCCCACGTATACTCGGGACCTCTACGGGCATCCCATTTTACCTTTACAATAGGCACATGCTTCCTCCGAAGCTTCTTAACCTGTCGATCTTCAATCGATAATGGTTTTTCCACAAATTTTAAGCTCTCATCTATATGCACATCTGTATGTGGTATAACCAGTGATTCATCAGCGAAGCACTTCTTCAGATTGCAGATGTGGAACACATTGTGAATTCCACTGAGCTCTTCAGGTAAGTTTAACTTATAGGCAACTGACCCGACACGTTCGATAACCTCGAAAGGTCCTATGTATCTCGGGCTTAGCTTGCCTTTCTTACCAAATCGCATCACTCCCTTCCAGGGTGATACTTTAAGTAACACTTTGTCACCTACTTCGAAGTGAAAAGATTTACGCTTTGGATCTGCGTAGCTCTTCTGCCTATCTCGGGCAGCTTTGAGACGGTCACGAATCTGGACAATCTTGTCCGTCGTTTCAAAGACTATCTCTGGTCCTGATAATTGGACATCTCCAACTTCCGCCCAACAAACAGGCGTTCTACACTTTCTACCGTATAAGTCCTCAAAAGGCGCAGCCTTTATGCTGGTGTGGTAGCTATTGTTGTAGGAGAATTCGATTAAGGGTATGTGGTTATCCCAACTACCACCTAAATCAATTACACATGCACGTAGCATGTCTTCCAACGTTTGGATGGTACGCTCACTCTGTCCGTCAGTCTGAGGGTGGTAAGCCGTACTGAAATTCAAACGTGTGCCCAAAGATTGCTGGAAACTCTTCCAAAAATGTGACGTGTATCTAGTATCTCGGTCAGAGATAATAGACACAGGTATACCATGTAAGGCTACAATCTTATCAACGTACAACTGGGCTAACATGTCGGAGCTATAAGTCTCCTTGATGGGCAGGAAATGTGCTGACTTAGTCAGTCTGTCTACGATCACCCAAATGGTGTCATTTCCTTTCCTTGTCTTAGGTAACTTGGTGATAAAATCCATAGTTACCATCTCCCATTTCCAAGTGGGAAGTTCAGGCTGTTGTAGCAAACCTGACGGTTTCTGATGCTCGGCCTTGACTTGCGCACAAGTTAAGCATTTAGCTACATAGGTGGCTACAGACTTCTTCAAGCCTATCCACCAATAATTTGCCCTTAGATCCTGGTACATCTTATCAGCTCCAGGATGAACGGAGTATTTGGAACTATGGGCTTCCTGGAGGATGACATCTCGAAGTCCTCCATAAATTGGAACCCATATTCGTCCATTTAATCTTAGAATTCTATCCTTGCTAAGAGTTAACTGCTCCTCAGTTACCCCTAGCTTTTCGTTAGGATAGTTAGCTTCCAACACAGCTTCCTTCTGTGCAGCTAACAACCTTTCAGTCAAACTGTTCTTTATCTCCATGCGCTTGGCATTGATTCGGATGGGTTTCACCCTCTCCTTTCGACTCAAGGCATCGGCAACTACATTCGCCTTGCCGGGATGGTATCTAATTTCACAATCATAATCATTTAAAGTTTCCATCCAACGGCGTTGCCTCATGTTTAAATCCTTCTGATTAAACAGGTGCTGGAGGCTCTTGTGATCAGAATAGATCACACACTTAATTCCATATAGATAATGCCTCCACAGTTTTAGTGCGAATATGACGGCACCCAACTCTAAGTCGTGGGTGGTGTAATTCTTTTCATGCACCTTTAACTGTCGTGATGCATAGGCAATAACTTTGCCTTTCTGCATAAGCACACACCCCATGCCAGTGTGCGATGCATCGCAGTAAACCACAAAATCTTCTATTCCATCTGGCAATGTCAAAACAGGAGCGTTGCTCAACTTCTGCTTTTGGATATCAAAGGATTCTTGCTGCTTAGGGCCCCAAACGAACTTTACTTTCTTCTTAGTCAAGGAAGTTAGGGGTGCAGCAATCCTTGAAAAATTTTCAATGAAACGCCTGTAATATCCTGCCAATCCCAGGAAGCTACGAATCTCTGTAGGCGTCTTTGGCTCTTGCCAGTTCATTACAGCTTCAACCTTAGCGGGATCCACTTGGATGCCACGCTCACTAGCAACGTGTCCAAGAAATTGGACTTCTCGAAGCCAGAATTCACACTTTGAGAACTTGGCATAGAGCTTCTCTTGATGAAGTAGCTTCAGAATGCAACAGAGATGCTTCTCGTGATCAGCTTGGCTTTTCGAGTAGATGAGGATGTCGTCAATGAAAACGATGACAAATTTGTCCAAGTAAGGCTTGCAGACGCGATTCATGAGATCCATGAATGCGGCAGGTGCATCAGTGAGCCCAAAAGGCATCACTAGGAATTCGTAATGACCATAACGAGTCCTAAATGCAGTCTTGTGTACATCTTCATCTTTAACCTTCAATTGGTGATAGCCTGACCTCAGATCGATCTTAGAGAAGTAGCTTGCCCCTTGCAGTTGATCGAACAGATCGTCTATCCTGGGCAGTGGATATCTATTCTTGATAGTGACTTTATTAAGCTCACGATAATCGATTCACAGACGCATCGATCCATCCGTCTTCTTGACAAACAAGATTGGCACTCCCCATGGAGACGAACTAGGTCTAATGAAACCCTTAGCTAGAAAATCATCTAGCTGCGTCCTTAATTCCTTCATCTCTCTTGGTGCCAACCTATAAGGCGCTCTCGCAACAGGTGCTGCTCCAGGGATGATGTCAATTCTGAATTCCACTTGTCTATCTGGTGGCAAGCCAGGTAGCTCTTCAGGAAACACTTTTGGGTATTCAGAAATGACAGGGATGTCTTCAATCTTGGGTCTCGGCTCATCGATAATCACCTGTGCCATGTAGATGACACAACCCTTCTTTAAACACTTAGAGGTCTTGAGCATAGACACTTGCTCAGGCAGTCCATACCGTGTATCCCCCTGAATGGTAAGTGATTCACCAGACGGAGTCTTGATCACCACTTGTTTCTTATTGCACACTATCTGGGCTTGGTTACGAGATAACCAATCCATGCCTATCACTATGTCAAAACCGGCTAACTTCAAAGGAAGTAAGGATAGTGGAAAAGAGTGGTTCCTAATGGATATGACACATCCATCTAACACAGTTGAGAGGGTTTCTATGGTGCCATCTGCTAACTCCACCTCATAATTCACACTTAGGGTTTTGACAGGTAAATTCAGCAATTCACAAAACTTATTATCTACGAACGACTTATCAGCGCCTGAATCGAAAAGTACTCTAGCATAAATATCATTGATGAGGAAGGTACCTGTAATCACGTTGTCGTCCTGGACGGCTTCCCTTGCGTCCAACCTGAAGACCCTTGCATTGGTCTTCTTGACCTCTTCAGGCTTCTTGGCGTATTTAGGGCAGTTGGTTTTAATGTGCCCCTTCTCATTGCAGTTGTAGCATGTGGCATCTTTAATCTTCCTGCAATCAACAGTCTTGTGCTCCTTAGACTTGCATATCCCACATGCAGGTGATCCAGACTTAGAATTGGACTCAAGTCTGCACTTTCCAAAGTGGCGTTTCTGGCAAGTCGTGCACTTTGGCTTTTCCTCTGTTTGCTGACTATTCCTTCCAGACCCAGACTTTTTAGAATCAGTGTTTCCCTTGTGCTTCTTCTCTGACCCTCGTGAGTTATCATCCTCACGCTTCCTCTTACTTTCTTCAGATTTCTTTAGCGATCTCAACCTGACCGCATCTAAAGTAAGGGACAAAGAGAGATCAGCTGCTGACCTAAATGTAGCAGGTCTTGAAGCCTTAACACTGGCTTTGATTTCTGGGGCTAAACCCCCAATGAAGCGAGCAATTCGCTTGGGCTCTGGTGTTACAAGGTAAGGAACCAGTCTGGACAGGGTATTGAAACTAGTGAGGTAAGCTTGACAATCTAAGTTTGTCATCACCAATGATAAGAAATCAGATTCAATTCTTTCGACCTCATGTTGAGGGCAGTAGTTTTCCATAATGAGAGTAACAAACTGCTCCCATGACATGTTGTAGAGCGGGATCTTCCTAGCAGCTTGAATGAGAGACTTCCACCATGCTAGTGCCTCTCCTTTGAACGATTGGGATACATACTTCACTACATCCCTTTCAGCACAACCGCTGATGTCAACCACCGTGTCCATCTCATCTAACCAGGTCATACAATCAATTGCCCCTTTCTCCCCAGTGAAATCCCGGGGTTTGCAGGAAACAAAGTATTTATAGGTACAGGACTTGGTACGCGGTTTGTTATCGAACACTATCCTCTTGGATGGAACACTGTGTTCATTTGATGAATGTCGATCATCATCCTTCTTTGGCTCCTCTTTCTTAGAGGGCGGCTTGTTATGAGGCTCTGAATGAGTTTTAGGGACAGACTTAGAGTGGGGTACAGATGAGGCTCGACTATGCGTCCCACTATACTCCTTAAATTGTTCTTCTACAGCTTTAGATACAGCTGTATCAATCAGTGTACGAAGCTCTCCTTTGGTTATATTAATCCTATCATTATCATCACGGTTTTCCAAAGGATGACTGTTTATCTCGTCAGAGTCAGCCATGTAGTCTTAGTTGCTACAAAAAGAAAATAAGGGCAAGGTTTATTTAGAAGCCCATACAGTACTATCGTTTTAAACGATTTATTAACCATGTTTTTAATACACATTTTAGTTAATTTGCTAAATATAAAATTGTTCAGGATTTTTATCATAATCCTAAATTATAAGTTAATAATAATAGCACAAAAGGCTTAGTCACGTAGACAAGTTTAATTTATAGGCCTTGATTTTTACGGAATCGAGGCATTAAGGTTTGAATCAAAGTTCATTACCCTTTTCTTGACAGGGAGTCGTAAGCTACCACTGTCTTTAGTCTCAGAGGACGTTAATCATAGCCCGTGGGCAATTCATCCATAAGGGATGATTATATAAATAAGGGATTTTAGAATAATCCAATAAAAAATGACTTATGTGATTTTATCGTATCACACTTTGCCAAGTATGTTAATATGCTTTCAAATGTTTAATAAGGATTTGAATCTCTTGAATAGGTTCTACCATCTTGGCCTTGTCTGCAGTGACACTTAAGCTAGGTTTTACCCTTTAGATTCTTTTTAATAATTAACGCAGAACATTTTTTCTAAATTGAACTGTTAACAAGGATCTGAATCTAATTGTGGAACCCCTGTCTTAATGTGACGTATGGCTAGGTCTTGTATTTTTAGATTTTGCCATTTTATCATAATGGTAGATCTTATAATATAGGAATGATAGTTTAAACATAATCGTTCCTTTAAAATTTAAACAAGTATATGGTTGCCCTAAACGGGACTTCTTAAGAAAATGACTTGCCCATGCAAGGGCTAATCAGAAAAATAATCAAAAGAAGAAATTAAAAGACAATGAAACGAATTTGGATTAGTTCTATGTTCTTGTCTAGACTCAAGAACGTGCAATTGTGTAACTGAGATTAAACACAAAAGACTAGTGTTTAATTCACTCAGTGTTGGCTCTGATACCAACCTGTCACACCCCGACTTTCCACGTGTCACCGGTGGGCCCGGTGGGGAGTATCGTGACGTGGTTGGCAACATAATAGTCAAACAACACAATATATATGAATGCACAGCGGAAGCAAAAGATAAAATATATTACATTCCGAATAATAAGTAATATCCAGTATTACAACGGAAAGTAAAAGATCCACAGGCGGATCAAATAAAAGAAAAACTGTTCAACAGACTTTGACATCTAGAGCTTGCGAGACTTGAGTAATGATGCCTGGAGTAGCCAGCCTATTTCGTCTAGCACCTGCACTTAGCCTTTTTGGAAAAATACGTCAGTTTACACTCGTAAATACAACTCAACTGACTCATTTTGAAAAGAGTTTGTAAATTGATTTGAATGCACTTCGGCACAAAATATCTTTTATAACTTGGGACAATTATTAAAATAATCATGTATACAGTTTTACTTATTTGTCGTCCATCAGGGCCGGTTAGAAGAGCCGGACAAGATTAACTGACACGCCACAGTTATAGTGCCCACAAGGTTGATTCCTTTAGTGGATTACCAGTTTTTACATAATGCATCTGTCAGGTGTACGCCTACACCCCGTGCTTAGGTCATGGCCATTTCGTAAAATGATGCCAAGGATATCCGGGACATGGTCATTTAACCCCCAAAAGCCATACACCAAATAATACATATTAAACAGGTTATGTAAATACATCAATCATAATCCGATTTAAATGACTACATACACCTGACCAAGCGGTACTTTTATAGTGCCGTATCCCAAGCCCGTATAGGGAAAATAAGTTAAGAGTATTTACCTGAGCAAAGTATCAATCAAATACAGCAAATGCAAGTACTTTTACTGGGCTCCTAATCTGGAACGAAGGTTTATAATAACCTATTAGAATCCTAACGGGTCTTTAGTTAAGCTTAAGCTTAGACCGGTTAGTTTCAAAGATACGGTTCGTACGCACGATTAAGCGAAGACCGGATAGAATGTGATTTAGACCCGACAAGTTCAGAGACTTGCTTAATATGGGTATATTATACACATTCTGGATTTTGAGATAAAACCGATAAGGTTTGACCCGTTTCGGCTAATTTATGTAAACTAGTTACATAAACCGAACCGAACACGTAATAAGCGTAACGGGTATTCATGAGAGCCATATACAGGTTTCCTAAGTTAATATGCCTCAAATATGTTGTGACATCAGTAAGATGTATTTTATTATGCCCGAAAAGAATTTAAACACAAACTATGCCCCGTAGTGGTAGTTTGGTCATTTAAAAGGTGATAAAAGAGTTTAAGTGTTTGCCTGAGTTACAGGTCTGATGTAATCAGCAAACATACTCAATTTAATAATTTATAACAGTAGGGTAAAGTATATATGTGAAATTTATTAATTATAACCAAACTATGCACCGTAGGGGCATTTAGGTAATTTCACATAAGCCGAGAAGCTCAAAACTGAAGTCTGAGTTTATCAACCTTTGCTTACGGTTAAAATATTATAATTTGCCTAAAATATCAGTAGGTATCAACCCGTGTATGTTTAAAATAGTTTTAGTACATACTATGCGTTAAAAACGCTTAAAAAGGCGATTAGAAGCCATTTCCGGGTTTTATACAATAAGCTGATATTTTTATTATTCCAGAAAGCTTAAAATAATTTATTTATCATATGTAATCAGTAGCAAAAGGTTTGGAGTCATTTAGATATGTAAAACTCATTTTATAGCCCGTAAGGGCAAAACCGACAATTACCGGATTAAGCCTACGACTATATGTTATGCTCAGCCTAAAATTTATTAAAAATCTTCAAAAATCCCAAAATAATATATTATATCAGTGGGTAATAAGTTTGATATCAAAAAGTAGGCTTAACTAGGCTATACGCTAATTACGCCGTTTGATTAATCATAATGCCTTCAATTTACGCTAATGAGCATAACTCTTATTCTACACCTCAAACTGATGTCAAACTTTAGGTACAAGTTTATACATCAGTAACTAAGGTTTCTACACTTTTACATTTTTAAGAATCACGTTTTAAGGTGAAAAGGGCATAATGGTCAACATATGAGCAATTAACGGAATCATGCGTATTAATTGGTTAACTAATGAACCCTGGTGTATAATCACAGAGGGTTATACTAGCATGTAACCTAGTCCAAATGAAGCTCAAAGGTATTTCTAAAACATACCAGAACGGGTCAGAACTGAAGTCAAAGCAAAAGTCAAAGCTTTGCGACTCTTGGTTCCGAACCGGGTCTAAACAGTAAATTGTCGGGTTGAACATGTTTAGACATGTTCTTACACTAATTATCAAGTTATATTAATGATCAAACAGGTTGTATTTGTTCTACATTGCTAATCATGCATATATTAGAATTTAAGTATCCTATTGACTTTTTATTAACAAGTTTGACCCGACATTTGACCTAGTTAGAGTGGGAATCAGGGGGAACCCTTTTAAGGGTTTATTACCCACATAATTACCAACTTATAACTACTTTTAATTCGACTAATCACTGGACCATTAGTGATTAATCGTTAAGTCAACCGTTAATTACGACGGTTTGACTTTTAAGCTAAAACTTAATTAAGAAGGGTTAAGCAAACTTACAAGAGTCCTATGAACGACCAGAGATCACTTGAGAGAGGTATTGTGCTCCAGAAATGCTCCAAAGTGCAGATGAAGGTGTGAGACAAATGGTTGCAAGTTAGTGGCCTTTTATAGTGATCAACTCACCATAGATTGTTGACATCTAAGTCTACAACTGACCACAATTCATCCACAAGTGTCCCTAAGTGTCTAGGGGTTGTTTAGGGGTCGTCCAATATGAGGAAACTCGGATAAAGATCAGTTCCATGCGCATAACAGCAAACAACCCTGTTTTCTGTTACTGGGCATCCCTTGCGCACCGTAAGCATAAGTCTTGCGGTGCGCAAGGCTTCTGATCAGCCTTCACAATTTTCTGGTTTTTGCATATATGTCTCTTGGCCCTTCCGAAAGGTCAACTAACTTATATTTTGCACTTTGAACCCTTTAATTTGACATATAAGGGCTTCAAGATATTTACCCACTTTGTTAAGTCCTCGGTTAACTTTATTGTTACCCGAAAGGTCCTAACTTTCAACGTTGACGCTTTAACCCCTTGTATACGAATTTGATCATAACTTTCTCATACTATAGCGAAACTTTATGAAATTTATGTCATGCATTCTAGTGAGCATAATTAATCGTTACAAAGCTTCGGGTTTGCTAAAAGGTCACTCAGAGGTATAATTTAAACATGTTGACACATTTAACCCTTGTAGTTTGTAATCTCTCATTTTCTTTCATATTTAGTTTCGTATGATCCATGATTTATTCGTTTGAAGGTATGAGCATCATGTAGGGTTAATGTACAGTATATTTATTCACTATTGACATTTAGAACTCGTATATTCTCATACTTTCCATGATTGTCAACTTTAGTCCTTCGAGAATATTCTTTCACACGTTCAAACTTATGACACGTGTCAACATATTATGGGACGTGAATTTTCGAGGTGTTACAAATCATCAGATTTAGAATAGGTTACGTCAATGTTATCTGGCAATTGATCGACCATGTTGAAAGCTTTTTCGACTTTCTCATCATCATAAAATGCAAACTTTTCCGGTGGAGGAACTTGATGATACTCAGAACCAATACCTTTTTTGTTTTTCTCAGAATCATCATCACCCGGTTTTATGTTGAAAATTCTTTCAAGCACATATGATGACGCATGATAGCTTTTTAACTTGTTGTTATCCTGTTCTAAATCAGCTATTTGACGCTTTAGCTTAGCAACATCCTCAATATAAGAATTAACAACTTGTTGCTTTATTGAATACTATCGCTTAAGCGTATCAGTTGTTTCAGAACAGTATCTCAATCTAGATTGAACAAGTTTCATTTGACTTTTCACATCTTCATATGATTGTTTTGTAATGTGGTAAGCCAATTTTATTGAATCGTATTCTTTTTTCATTTCTTGACATGCATTTTCTTTTTGCAAACACTCTTTAGTCATTTTCGAAACCTTTTCTTTCAAAATTTCATTTTCTTTTTCTAAACTCTTGCATTTTTCTGTGAGCTTTTCGTCATTATCTTTCAAAACTTTTTCGTTTTCTAACATCTATTTGCATTTATTTTTGAAAACTTCTTCGAGTTTAGTGAATTCAAGATCTCTTGTTCTGAATTTTTCATCTTTTTCAGTACAAGCACTGCATGTTTCCATGCATTTCTTGCACTGTTCAACATTTTTGTTTTAGATTTCAGAATCAGAATTTACCTCAGTGATTGGCACTTCGGTTTTCGCTTCCGTCTGTGTCTAATCAGCATCTTTCTTTTTCTCATCACCAGCACCAGCATCATCACCAACATCATTCAAACTCTCATTCTTCACTTCTCCTTCTTCTTTCTTCTTGTCTTCCTCAACAGCTTGCTGTTTTTCAGTAACAACTTCTTTCACAACTTCTTCATTCACAACAACTTTTTCTTCAACCTTCTCTTCCTTCACTTCTTCAGCCACTTTCTTCAAATCATCAACCAAATTCTCAACATTCTTCTTCATTCTTTCCTCATCCCTCTTTCTCAGACTTGATGTCATCGCATCTCTGATAATTTTATCTAGCCTTTTCTTATAGTGTTTGTCTTTTTCAGCATTAGAATAATACTCGCCAGATAGCGGAATTACTACAAGAACTTCATCAAAAACTATTTCAGTTGGATGAACAACCGGTTCACCATCCCTGTTCACATAACACTCTCGCTTCTTGTCCCATCTTTTATTGCTTATTGCTTCTCATACTCTTTTTCATATCTTCGATTCTGTATCCCACAATGCATCTTTCTCTGTAGGTTTTCTCTTTCAGAATTTCTTCTCTTGTTTTTTCCTTGATTTTAGCAACAAAAGCATGATGATCGTGTTTTCTGTAAGGAATTTCAGCATCTTCCTTTGTTCTAACTTTGAATCGATAATCAACACGATCTTCTTTTGGAAGAAACTCGATCCAGTCAAATCCTTCATCTTCATGAATTACTGCACATGCTCTTGATTTTTCTTTGGTATTATTTTCAATCAATTTTGGCTCTTCTTTGCTCCGTTGATAAATTGCCTTTCGGTAATAATCATCATTGAAAGGTTTCTCAGTTTCGTCAACTTCAGAATTTTTGCATTCTCTTTTGAAATGACCTTTTTGCTTACATTTGAAGCAGGTCACTTTGGATTTATCGAATCCCAGCTTTGTTGATGGACCACCTATTGATTGTTTCCCAGTAATCTCCATATACCTCTGAGCTCTTCGAATGCAACTTGCTAAGCACCAGCGTATGTCAATGAGTTCCATTTCTGCTGGGTCGATCTGGTCGTAGTCTTCCTTTGTCAGCTCTGAGTTTCCAATTTTTCCAGATACTAGACCTTCATATGACTCTAACACAGATGCCAGAAAACTCATTTGTTGTTTTGCTGCATTAATGCTCATAGCCGGAGAATTCTTCAATTTCAAAGTGATGTTGCAGAGAACTTCTTCAGATTCTTCAGAGTTTGCTTTTGAAGAAGATGAATGATATCCCGGATTGTAGCTTGATGAGCTTTTCTGTGGTTCTTTTGACTTTTCAGCACTGAATCCAGTCTTTGGTGATTCACTTACAGTCACCGAAGGTGTGCTACCTTTGTAATAAAGACCAACATTTTGATGATGTGAAGAATTGCTCATCTTGCTTTGCTTTTGCAGTTCCAGTTCATGACTTTCAATTTTTTCTATTAAGACATCAAGAGAAATTGTATCATATAACACATCATTTTTTAGAATAAACACGAACGTTTGCCACTGATCAGCTCGTGGTAATGCTTCAATGATTTTATCTATAATTTCCTCTCGTGTTTTAACAATCCCAAACCTATCAAGCATAATTTTCAAATCACAAAATCTCTCTATCATTTGCCTCACTGTCTCTCCTTTCAAACTATTAAACAAATCAAATTCCTTTTTTAATAAAGCTATTTTGTTTTTATTGATTTGTTTACCCCCCTCAGCTTTAACACGTAAAGCTTCCCAGACAGATTTTGATGACCCGTCGTGTTCCAGTAACGCAAAAATGTCATTTCTAATAGATGATTGGATTAAAGCAATCATCCTCTGTTCATATGAGAAGTTTTTCTTATCCTCAGCAGTTAAGCTCTTGAGTGGGATTTCTTCGCCTTTGTCATTTACTAGTCTGTCATATCCAAGCTTCAGACAAAACCAACTTTCATGAGCATATGCTTTGGCCCAGTTAATGAACCGCTCCTTCCACCAAGTATAATCTTCAATACTTTCGAGCGTTGGTGGTTTTGAATGGGTTCCGTAGAAATTTTCATGATTAATATTTTCATTAATTGCTTTTGTAATGGATTTTGGTGTAGAAGCTGAAGATTCCAAAGATTCTGTCGTGAATGCTTTTTAAAAAGTGTTGTAGAATTCTTCAGCCATGACTTTATCTCCTCGAATCACCTGAATCGATCAAACAACAATGATCAGTTAAAACAAAAATATCAAACACTTGGATCGGACGAGTATCCGATCGAGTGAGTCAACAAAAGTCAACAGTGATAATAATTAGGTGACAACCAATCAGGTTGTGATTTGTTCGGGCAACAAGGTGTCTTGGATAGGGTGGCAACTCGATCGGGCGAGAGTGTCCCTGGATAGGGTGAGGATCCGCTCGGGCGACAATGTATTTGAATAGGGTGGCAATCCGCTCGAGTCACAATGTTTTTGAATAGGGTTGCAATCCGCTCGAGTTACAATGTTTTTTAGTAGGGTGGCAATCCGCTCGAGTTACATTGTTTTTTAGTAGGGTGGCAATCCGCTCGTGTTACAATGTTTTTTAATAGGGTGGCAATCCACTCGAGCCACCACTCGATTGATGGCACTACACGACAAATAAGATTTATGTTGGCCGATCGGGTAGTCGGTTGTCTCTTTTACCTCAACGATGAACTTGACTTTCAATAAATTCTCACATGCAACCTGACATGTCACATGCACTAATCAATGGCCGACATACTTTTATCAATTCACATGCAAAATTTTAATATGAATCTATCTATTCTAAGAGAATCACGTGACCTCTGTTGTAGTTGCAGTTATACTTTTATTAATGGCCGACATACTTTTATTAATGAAAGCCGGTTACTTGTTAACAGCTGTAATGAAATTCACAGATTCACCGTCTACAATTAATGATTCATTTGACCTGCTGATAAAGTTGACTTACTAAAGCTAAGAAGGTTGACTAAGTGGCCCGATCGGATGGGATGCTTTGACTCGGATTGCCGCCCGATCGGGTGGTGATCCGATCGGGTAGGTCAACAAGTCAACTACTTTAATGAATTGCAGTGAAACAAGTGGGACATGAATCGGATTACCGCCTGATCGGGTGGTAATCCAATCGGGTGACATCCAATAGAACACCAATAGTAACAGCAAGCATTTTGTCAACTTTTCCGAACCAAAAATTTTAGATTTCTCCCAAACTGCTTAGAATTAAGATCTGAAAATATGTAGGCTTGTAGATCAAATGTTTTCGCACAACATACCCAAAAATCAGCAATTTTTAACCGTAAAATCTTGTTTAATTTGGCGTTTTTCAGTTAGAAACGTGAAAGAGATGAAAAATGAAGAAATTGGACAAATCTGAATGAAATTTGGATCTGATTCTGATGAAATCTCGTGCGATTCAGTGTGTTTGATCCGTGCAATCGAGATCCTGCTCTGATACCACTTGTAGGACCGGTTTTGACTCCGAAACGATTGCGAACCGACTCGTGTAACGTGCGGAATCCGTACACGAACGTGACCGAACACACGAGACGTAATATAATCGGTGATTCTATAGAAAGATCTGATAACGTACAATCACCTGAATCACGTACAACGAACTTTCTCTCTCTGAGCTCTAGCTCTCCAAGTCTCCAAATGGCAAAAGTCTCTAAGTCTAACCCTAAGACTTCTATTTATAGGCCTTGGAATTAATGTGACTTCTCATTAATTACCAAAATGCCACCTTACTATATCTATCTAATTATTACAATATACAGTCTAATATTAAGGTGTTTCTGCTACGATCTGTCTTGACGGAAGCGATAGACATAAATGCACCAATAAATTCTCATTTTCACACTGGCATTTCTAACTGTTGCAATAAACCTAAGGGTTTCTGATGTTTAGCTTTGACTTGTGAACAGGTTAAACATTTAGAAACTTAAGCTGCCATATCCTTTTTCATTCCTATCCACCATAAATTCTTTCTTAAGTCCTGGTACATTTTATCACTTCCAGGATGCATTGTATACTTAGATTCATGGGCTTCTTCTAATATACGGTGGTGTAAGTTTCCTAATTTAGGTCTCCACATTCTTTTCTTATGGAATCTCCAAATTCCATCGGTTCCTTACTCTAATTCTTTAATCATTCCTTTTAACTTTTCGGTATCATCCTTGATTACTGATTCTTGTGCTTCTCTAATCTGTTTATTTAAATCTACTTGCAGGTTTAACTTAAGAGAACGCACTCTTTTTAGCTTTTCATGATACTTTCGACTTAAAGCATCAGCTACCACATTTGCCTTTCCTGCATGATACTGGATATTACAATCATAATCACTAAGAATTTCCATCCAGCGTCTTTGTCTCATATTCAATTCCTTTTGCCCGAAGACATACCTTAAACTCTTATGATCGGTGAAAATGGTAAACTTACTACCATAAAGGTAATGTCTCCAAATCTTAAGGGCAAAAATTATAGCTCCTAATTCCAAATCATGGGTTGAATAATTCTCTTCATGATTCTTAAGTTGTCTAGACGTATAGGCTATAACCTTTTGACGTTGCATCAATACACATCCATAACCTAACTTAGAAGCGTCACAATAGACTACAAAGTCTTCAGTTCCTTCTGGTAATGCTAGTATGGGTGCATGGGTCAGTCTTTGCTTAAGAATTCTAAAGGCTTCTTCTTGTTTTGGTCCCCATTCAAACTTAACAGATTTACATGTTAGCTTAGTCAAGGGAATGGCTATTCTAGAAAAATCTTGAATAAATCTTCTTTAATAATCGGCCAAACCTAAGAAACTTCTAACCTCGGTTGGTGACTCAGGGGTTTTCCATTTGGTAATTGCCTCGATCTTGGTGGGATCCACATGAATTCTTTCATGGTTAACTAAGTGTCCAAGAAATTGTACATGTTCTAACCAAAACTCGCACTTGGAAAACTTAGTATAAAGCTTTTCTTTTCTCAATAAACTTAGAAGTGCGTGCAAATACTTTGCATGATCCTCCTTACTCTTAGAATAAATGAGAATATCATCCATAAAAACAATTATGAATTTATCCAAATATGGCTTACATATTCGGTTCATCATGTCTATAAATGCAGCTGGGGCATTGGTTAGACCAAATGGCATGACAGTGAATTCATAATGGCCATACCTTGTTCTGAAAGCGGTCTTAGGAATGTCCTCTTCCTGTACCTTTAATTGATGATATCCTGATCGTAAATCGATTTTAGAGAAAAATCGAGCTCCTTGCAATTGATCGAACAGATCATCGATTCTTGGTAAGGGATACCGATTCTTAATCGTGACTTTGTTCAATTCACGGTAATCAATGCACATTCGCATTGACCCGTCTTTCTTTTTGACGAATAGTATTGGGGCTCCCCATGGCGATGAACTTGGCTGTATGAATCCTTTCTCCAACAATTCGTCCAATTATTTCTTTAATTCTTGCATTTCTGTTGGTGCCAAGCGATAGGGTGCTTTGGCAATAGGTGCTGTTAGGTGAATTCTGAATTCAACTTCTCTGTCCGGCGGTAGTCCCAGCAATTCTTCTGGAAACACATCTGGAAACTGGGATACTACTGGAATATCCTTCAGTTCTTTTCCTTTAGTGTTAGTGATTATAGAAATCAAATACACTAATGATCATTTTCTTATATAACTAGCTGTTTTCATCAAAGAAATGAATTTCGTGGATCTAGATGGTTTGTCTCCTTTAATTGTGATCTTTTCACCCTTTGGTGAATTTACTTGGATTGACTTTTGATCACATAAAATACTGGCTTTATTGGCTATTAACCAATCCATTCCTAATACAACATCAAATCCTGCCAGATTCATTGGGTAAAGGTTTGCCATAAACTTATGACTTAATGGTTTGACTTTTGATCACATAAAATACTTGGATTGACTTTTGATCACATAAAATACTGGCTTTATTGGCTATTCTTGCACCCTGCAAGATTTCAGAAATCTTAATGGTTTCCCCATTTGCTGTCTCTACTAGACATTCTTGTGGGAGTTTAGTTAATGGTTGATTGAGAAGTTTGAAAAATGAAGTATTAATAAAACTTTGGTTTACACCAGAGTCAAATAATACTTTAGCAAAAACATCATTAACTAAAAACGTACTGGCTATCACGTCCGGGATCATCTTTGCTTCTTCCGCAGTCAGAACAAATGCCCTAGCATTCTTAGTGGTCTTGTTATTCATGGCTGGAACTAGTTTCGGACAATTTGGCTTGATGTGACCTTTTTCTCCACAGTTGAAGCACATTCCATTATTAGGCTTCTTCCTACAGTCTTCTTCCTTGTGTCCTGGTATCTTGCAGAAATTGCAGTAAGTAGAGCATTTTCCTGAATGCTTCTTCTTGCAGGCCTTGCAATAAGGTGTAGAGGTAGAACCTACATTTTCCCACGGTTGGAATTACCGTAGCGAAATTCCTAGGTAAGCCTTTGAGCTAGGTTCCTTCACTGGTCCTCCTCTCGTGTACGCATTAACTCATCTGTCAAGGTGTTTGCTAGTTCTACAGCTTCTTTTATAGTTTGAGGTCTAGCTGCCTTGACTACATGCCTAATCTCCCCCGATTAATCCCCAGATGTAATGGAAGATTAATATTGGTTCTGGTGATGCAAGGGTTGGTGTGACAACTGTCAAAAATTCAGGTATCCGTACAATTAATTAACCATGATTAGTCCTTAATTACTGTGCTGAATTTGCAATTAACTACTTTCTGATTATTGCCATATACAAACATATGCATCACATATTGCTTGATGTCATATCATTATTGCATGATAGCTTATTGACTCAAATGATGCACTAGACACAGTTAGCACAGTTATCTGATAAATCAAGAAAATGCTGACAGAACTCAACACATAGACAGACAGTGCATTGAGACACAGAATGAGCCAGAAACTAAGCACTACACTAGTATAGTGTGTAGGGAAGTGAGGATCACAAAACTGCCTTTCTAAGTGATAGTTTAAGTGCCGGAAAGTGCCTAAAACTCACATAGAGTGCTGAATTCAACAAAATTCATTATAAATCAGCATTTTAACAATCTAATTTTATGCAGAAACATGGTTAAATGGTCCTGAATGCTTTCCTAAGTGTCGGGAATCAAAAGTGTCACAAAAGGTACATAAAGCACACTAAACTGCAAAGTTTAGCACTTTAACGAACCAGTAACCAACCGAACAACCGGACACTACCCGAAACATCAAATTTACACTAGAAGCACTGTTTTAACATTTCCAAGCTAGTTATGGTCCCCGAACATCATAACACCCTATAAAATATCATGTAACTAACTACATACTTGAAATTTTACCCTAAACTAACTAGATGATTAAACCTACTCTACATACCCCCCACCTAGTAATCGGCCATACCATGCCTCCATACCTCAAGATTTCATTTCATTATTAAATTGGATCCTGTTTCTCTATTTAGAACACAATATACATTGGATGATCACATGAAATGGTTATAAGTATAACCCTTAAACACTTAAGCTCATTTCACACACACTAGAAAAACACACAAGTCTTTCTATCCTCCCTCTCTTGTGCTCTCGGCCGAAGACCACCACCACACCACCACCATCATCCACTCATCTTCATCTAGTTTCAAGCATATACAAAGGTGTTAGAGATCATACAAAGAAGCTAGGAGCTTGTGGAAGTTCAAGAACCTCTCTTATTTGCTTTTATCCATTTCATTTCTTCACTTGATCATCCCTAGCCTTGTGCTAGTGGTAAGAGTCTTCATCTTGCTAGTTTACTTCTATTTTAAGTGGTTAAAAGAAGGATTATATTCATAACTTTGAAGAACACTAAAGATCATAAGAAGAAAACATGAACATAAGCATGTTTAATGATGAAACTAAGTTGTTTATGTGATGCTTTGCTTGTTAAATGTTGTTTGTTCATGTATATGATGTAGATCATCATATGATCTTGCTAGATCATGATTAAAAACATAATCTAGCAAGATGAGAAAGTAGAAATATTGTAGGATGATGGATCATCCACACAAAGATCATGAACTTGAAGGAACATAATGTTTTCTTGAAAAATAATGATCAAAGTGAGTAGTAACACTTGTGGATCTAAAGATTTATGGATGATTTCTAAAGAAACCAAGTTAAAAATATAAGTTTTACTAAATCTTGGTTTTTACATAAACAAACTTTATTTTTGGTGGTTAAACAAGTGTAGAAACACTTGTGTAACAAGAAGAAATCACAGAGAAACATTTTTAGAAATGATGATCACAAGTTGTAAAGATCTATATTCTTTAAAAATGAAGTTTTTAAAGAACTAATCACACTTTAGAAGGTAACAAGGCTTACTAAGAACACTAGTAAGTTCCTACAAATTTTTACAAATATTCAAGTTCATGAAGTAGTAGATTATTACTTGATTTTGGCAAAATTGGTAAGTAAAGATTGTTTATTGTTAATTGTGGATTGATTGTGATGATTTTTACAAAAGAAAATGATATGCTTGAAAGCATGGAAACCTCCATTTTTAGGGGAAACTATGGCAAAATTTTCTAAAAATCCAAACACTTAGAAAAATATTTCTAAACAAGTATTTACAAGTGTGTTCCAACAATAAACTGTTACATAAACTTTGCCATAATTTTTTTTACAAAAATATAAATATTGGAGGTTGGTTTTTATGAATAAAAGTGACTAAATATGTATTTAGGAAATATATATTTAGAAGACACCATGTGTGTGATTATTTGTATATTTTGTGTATTAGTTATATTATTTTAGGATTTGAAATAATATAACTCATCAAAATACCAAGGATTACAATCCAAAATGTTTACCAAAATTCCAAGAACATGAATATACAAGTTACACACAAAATATTGGTGAAACCGAACAAAGGAATGTAACTTATAAAATATTCCGGAAAAATTGAATCACAAAGTATATTTTGGTAAATAATATTTTGGACACCAAGGAACAAAAATATGATTTTTACTATTATTACAAATTTATATCATATTTTGACAACAAGAAAATATATTATTTTTGAAGTAAAAATATATTTTCTCGGAATTATTAGAAGATATATTATTTTTGGGAAAGATATATATTTTCTTGAAGTAAACTTGAAATACATTATTTTTGGAGAAAAATAAGGTTATATATATTTTCTAAGTTAGACATGAAAATATATTACTTTTGGAACTTATATGAAAATACAAATATTTTTGCCAAAAGAAAAATTATAAATAATTTTCTAAATAATGTTTACTACAATATATATTTTGGAGATATATATTGGTGGACTTTTTATTAAAGATATTATTCCGGAAAGATTAATATGAAATTAAGTATAAGAATACTTAATGAATACAATAAAAATACGTATTCTCATACGTATAAACGCACACCGGAATATGACCCTAATACATGACAAAAATATACAAATATAAGAATACGAATACAAATACCCCCATCCTTGGGAAGGATATACAAGTATAAATACTTAAGAAGTATTAAGTTAAAATAATTTTTATCAATTATTCCAAAATTTAATAAATATAATTTAAGTTAAAATATTAATTATTTTAACAAATAATTATATAACTTGGAATAATATCGAAGGCACAATGAAACGTAACTCAACAACATTAATACTAAATCAAGGCACGACCCGCTCGTCTAATAGATCATAGTATTTTGTAGGTAGTCGTGTTTATCCGAAGAAGCTTTGAGTTACGGTGCGAAGACGCAAGACAGTGAGTTTCATGACCCCCTTTTCTTTTAACTGTTTTCAGTTTTATAACTTCGGGGGTGAAATACATGTTACAACTATTTACAAACTTTTTGATTTGGTATGGTTAGCTAAGGAAGGGTACTACTTGATCATGTGAGTGGTGGGTATAACACTTAAGACCATTAATCCTCGTTGTAGGACCGAGGGACATGAGTGATAGATCTATTTGGGTGTAGCGAGCCCACACCCATGTGGACCAGGGTGGCCCATGAGGTGACTATGTCTTATTCCCGGAGATAAATCTGCTAGGTTTGAGTTTTCCTGCATCACTTCACACATATCAATGGCCTTGCAAACCATTGGTGATCTGTTTTCCTTGTTGCTTTCATACCAGGAGTTTACAAACATACATACATACTTTCAATGGTTCAAAGGTTTATTCATACACACAAACAAACACATGAACTCGCTCAACTTTTGTTGATGTTTTCAAAACTACATGTATTTCAGGGAATTAGTTGTGGATCTGGCGGGCGTTCGGAAGTTCCAAGTGTGGTTTAAGAATAAAAGATGTCATCCATGGTCTTCGGGTTTGGTCAGCGTGTCTTATTCCTGGATGAGACGCGTCTTCCAAAACCTGGTTTTATTTAATGTCATATGTCGAGTCTTTGTGAACTCTTAAACTAGTTGCATGGTTTGTACTCGAATTTGAATTTCCATGTTTTAAAACAATGTTGTTATCATGTTTTTAAAACTTAATTAATGGATGACCATCTATGGTTTTCATCATATAGTTGTTGATATGATTGAATGCAATGATATCAAGAAAGTCACACCATAATCACGCTTCAACAAAAGTCAGGGTGTGACAGCTTGGTATCAGAGCTTCGATTGTAGTTGTAACACCCCGAAAATTTACGTCCTATAATGTCTTGACACGTGTCATAATGTTTGAACGTGTGAAAGAAAGTCCTTGAAGGACTAAAGTTGACAAACAATGAAACTATGTAAATATAAGGGTTCAAAGTGTCAACAATGAATAAATATACCTTACAATACCCTTACATGGTGTTTATAACCTTAAACGAATGGATCATGGATCATACGAAGTGAATTGTGAAAGAAAGTGAGAGATTACAAACCACAGGGGTTATATATGTCAACATGTTAAAGGTATACCTCTGAGTGACTTTTTAGCAAACCCGAAGCCTTGTAATGATTAATTATGCTCACTAGAATGTACCACAAAAATTTCATGAAGTTTCGTTATCGTATGAGCAAGTTGTGATAAAATTCGTGTGCAAGGGTTAGAACCGTCAACATTGAAATTTAGGGCTTTTCGGGTGATCACAAAGTTACCCGAGGACTTGACAAAGTGGGTATAAGTATTAAAGCCCCTATATATAAATATCAAAGCATTAAAATGCAAGAAAACATCGAGAAAGCGACGTTTAGGAGGACCAGGGACTAAAAGTGCAATATTTGAAAGTTGTAACCTGATCAGAACTCCCAGGCGGCCCGCTTTAGGATTGCCTAAACATGAAGCGGGCCGCGTGAGACCTGCAGATGCAGAAAACGACCAGATTCATGGACAGGTGTCTGTTTCCTTCATGTAACCGACTTAAATCATGGGATTTTGATTCTATGGGCTGGTATATACTAGTATACAGCTTATAGAAGCCATATACATGCACCTTGATCATCCTACACACATTTGGAATCAATTTTTGAAAGATCAAGTTCTTATAAAAGTCTCATATTTCAACATATCAACTTCTGGACATCTCAGGAGCCTTCGGATCATTCACAAGACTTCCAAATCATCTATTAGACTTATGTATGTGCCTTTGATCCTTCTAAATTGTGTCTTGCTTAGTTTATAGCCTAGTAATCAAACCGTCGTAACTACGGTTTGATTTATCGATAAATCATAATCGGTCCAGAGAATTGTCGAATCGAAAGTTGTTATAAGTTGGTTTTTATATGGATAATAAACCCCTAAAAGGGCACTCACTGAATTCAATCTTAACTATGTCGTTTGTCGAGTCAAACTTCTTCCGAAAAGTCAACAGAAATGTTAATCGCATATTTAATGATACGGAAGGCGTGTAATCTGTTTTATCAGTCATACAACTTGAAAATAAGTATAATAACTCGTCTACGCTTGATTGATTCGACAACTTTCTATTTAGAACCGATTCGGAGCCGAAAGACGCAAAAGTTTGACTTTTGCGTTGACCTCGGTTCTGACCCGATTTATATAAGTTTAGACATGCCTTAAGGTTCCATTAGGACCTAGTTACATGTGTGTATAAGCCTCTGCGTTTATACCACTCGAATCCCTAATCGTCGGATGTTTCCGTTAATCGCCTAAATATTGACCGTAATGCCCTTATGATCATAAAACGAGATTTTTGGAGATATGAAAATAAAATAATCTTAGTTACTGATTATTAATCATGTCTGTAAATTTTCACGTCAATCGGAGGTCTGGGTTAGGAGATATGCGCATTAGCGTAAATAATAAGCTTTTTATTAATTAATCGGCGCGATTAGCGCATAGCCTATCTAAACCCGATTTTAGGCACCAAAACTTTTCTCCACTGATGTTAAATAATATTTTGGGATTTTTGAAGATTTTTAATTATTTTTAAACTGATCGTAAGCTTGGATTAGCGCCTTAATTCGGTAAATACCGAATATGCCCTTTTAGGCCATAAAATGAGTTTTACAAATCCTTTTAACGCCAATCCAATTGCTATTGATTTTAAATAATAAATAGAGTATTTTGAGCCTGTTTATGTGATCAGAAAACTCAGAATCGTATTTTAACCCGTACATCGCTTAAAACGACTTTATACGCGTATTTAACGCATAGTTTGGGTTTAAAACTATTTTGACATATAAGACTTATAACCAAATGTTATAACCTGTTAAAATAAACTAATTTACTAATGTATTCAGACCCGGTTCACAGAAATGTAATTAATCCCTTTTATAATCTTTAAAATGACCAAAATACCCCTACGGGGCTTAATAAGCGATTAAACTCATTTTGGGCATAACGGAAGGTATCCTACTAATATCATGACATATTTAAGGCATGTTAACTTAGGAAACCTATTTAGGACTCTTATGGTTACCCGTTACGCCTCATACGCGTTTGGTTCGGTTTATGTAACTAGTTTACATAAATTAGCCGAAACGGGTCAAACCTTATCGGTTTTATCTCAAAATCCAGAATGTGTATAATATACCCATATTATACAAGTCTCCAAACTTGTCGGGTCTAAATCACATTCTATTCCGGTCTTCGCCTTATTATGCGTTTGAACCGTATCTTCCTCTTGAAAACTAATCGGTCTAAGTCAAGGCTTAATTAAAGACCCGTTAGGATTCTAATAGGTTATTAAAACCTTCGTTCCAGATTTAGGAGCCCAGTAAAAGCTATCTGTACTTGCTGATTTGATACGGCTGGGACTGATTTAATATTTAGCTCAGGTAAATACTTTTAACTTATTTCCCTATACGGGCTTGGGTACGGTATATAAAATACCGCTTGGTCGGGCGTTGAATATTTAATCTTATTATGGTTAAATGATTGAGATGTCTCCGTTTAATTTGTTTTGTTGCTTAAAGCCTTTGGGGGGTTAATGACCGTGTCCCGGATATCCCTGGCATCATTTTACGAAATGGCCACGACCTTAGCACTCAGGTGTAGGCGTACACCTGTCAGTGTCTCATAACTAAAGTGGTGTGTTAATTGATCTTTAACCCGGCTCAATCCGGGCTACTGAACGCATAAGAAACATGTAAATCCTGTACAAGTTTATATATTTAAATAAGTATCCCAAGTTATAAAATATTATTTGTGCCTTGTGCATCCAAATCAATCATTTTTAAATCCTTTTCAAATGAGTCGGTTGATTGTATTTACCAGTGTAAACTGACGTATTTTCAAAAAGGCTAAGTGCAGGTACTAATTGGAATTGGCTGGCTACTCCTAGCATCAATAAAGAGTCTCGCAAGCTTAGATGCCTAAAGTCTGTTGAACCATGTTATTTTATTTGCGATCCGCCTGTGGATCCTTTACTTCCGTTGTAATACTTTGATGTTACACTATTACGGATTTGTAATATATTTATCCTTTGCTTCCGCTGTGCATTTATATATTGTGTTGATTGACTATGATGTCGCCAACCACGTCACGTTACTCCCCTACCGGGCCCACCGGTAACACGTAGAAATTTGGGGTGTGACAGGTTGGTATCAGAGCCAACATTGAGTGAATTAAACACTAGCTTTTTGTGTTTAATCTCAATGACACAATTGCACATTTCTAAATCTTCTGAGTCTAGACTTAACATAGGAATATTCTCAATCCTTATCTGGAATTTTTCTGTTTCCAAAACTTCTATACTTTGGATACGTCGCCAAGCGAAGAAACCGTAATAATAATTCTCCACAACAGGAGCCTTAAATTGCTGACCTTCGTACAGCGGCTAGGACGAAACATGCAACCAAGGAGAAGGCATTCAGAAATAAAATGAGGAAGAAACTCCTTTCGCTAAAAATCGTTTCCTTAATAATCCTTATAAGGACATATTTACCTTTTTAGTCCCTTCAAGGACAACAATATTCCTTTCAAGTCCCGCTTAGGGCAACTCTGTACTTTTATTTTTTTTAATAATGGATTTTTCCAATATTCGTATCTAGTCTATTGATTTAGAAATCATAGCTTATATCATCCCATAAGCTGATCATATTATAACCATCCCTTAGAAGGGAAGTGCCTACGGGCTATAACGTATTGTCCATCTGAGACACTGACATTGTGATCTTTATGATTCCTTGTCTATGGTAGTGAGCTATGCTCAAGCCTATTAATCTATATGATCAATGTGATCATTACTAATATCATCAATATGATGATCATATTATTGACATCCTAAGTGATGAAGTGCCTACTGGCTATACCTTATAATATTGTCAATACGACAATGACAGTTGTAACTCTTAGGGTTCCTGTCTAAGGTAGTGGGCTTTGCCCAAGCCTCATAGTCAATATGATAAATATTATCATGACTACAATCATCAGTGTGATGATTATTAATTTCTAAAAACATCGTTTGTAATGTCAATTGATCCGCCTACGGGCCATATTGTATCGTCAAGTTGACAACGACAGTAGTAGTCTTTGACTCTCTGTCCAGGAAAGATAATGAACTATGTCCAAACCTAAATGCTTTGATTCTCTGAAATCATGGCTTATAAATTAAACTCGCCTACTTGACTAAGCCTTTTGTACTATTACAAACTTATAATTTAGGATTAATAAGTGAACATCCTGAATAAGATAAATATCATTCTCTTCCTGTCAGTAAATATTAAAAGAGAATCTTAAAAGGTTTGACCTAGCTTGAATGTTATTGTAGACCTTGCTAAGATGGTAAAACCTGTTTAAAAAGAGATTCAGATCCTGGTTAACACCTGAAAATGTGTTAACACTCCCAACAACCGTGATGCGATAAAAATCACACTTGTTATCCTTATATTAGGAAATTTTTTTTTCCTTATTTAGCATAAATGATCAATAGGAATCATGGCTGGAAAACGTCGAAATTGAAGTACGCATTAAAACATCCATTTGGGATGTATATAAACGAGTAAAGATGAATACATGAAAAAGATAGTTTTATTTCATAACTTCTTGCCAAGACAATGAACTATGAAATTTTCCGACCCAAAGGAATCATCGATTATGTTTTAAAATTTCCCTAGTGACAAGGTCTCTGAGCCATTATCAGTCCTTTGGAACAAGCCCTTGTGCTATGTATAAAAGATGTCAGTATGACATTGGCAGTCGTGACTTATGTCCCCTGTCTAATAAATATGAAGGATTATATTCCGCTTAAAGGCCAAAGATGGTTATTTAAACTTAGGCAAAACATAATCAAATAAATTAAATTCTATCTATTGGCCTATATGGTTTAATTTTGCCATGGCTATTTATTCATCAAATTCGACAATTCACTATATGATTAAACAAATTGTTTCTACTTGGATAGTAGCCTTCAAAGCTTCACCATGGCTGACTCCTCTGAAGCTCACCATCATCCAGTTAATCAGAATGATGATGCAAGACTGAACTTAATAAGCACCGAGTTACAGGCTGTGATAAATACCGCCGTAAGCAACGCCATGGACCGTGTGTTGAAGGATTATAAGCGAATGTGCGATGATACCCCAAATAAAGGTTACAAAAAGAGTAAGACCGGTTCAAGCTATAACCAGTCCAAGCCAAAGGAGGCGAAACCCACATGCAAAACCTGCAAAAGAAGACACTGGGGTCAGTGTCGATCAAATCAAAAGATAAAGCAATGTGGCATCTGTAAAAGAGCTGGCCACCAGTCCCACGAATGTAGGGATATAAAGAATGCAAACTGTCATGGCTGCGGCGAAAAGGGCCACATCAGTACTAATTGCCCTAAGGTTGCCAAGAGAAAAGCAGCTAAGCCTGGAAAGGATTTAAAGGACAACCAGCAGACAGGTGAAAAACCCAAATGCAAAAACTGCAAGAAACAGCACTTCGGGAAGTGCAGGAATGGATCGAACTCGCATACACAGTCGAGAACTTTTGCATGTGGGATCTGCAAGTCCAAAGAGCATAAGACCTTGGACTGCAGGAAGATGGAGGACGCAACCTGCTATGGTTGCAATGGAAGAGGGCACATTAAGACCAACTGCCCTAAGTATGCTAAAAAGCTTGAGGAAGTTAAAAAGACCAAAACTGAAAACTCCCAAATGGATACTCAAGAGGCTATCCAAGATGACAAGGTCACAGCAGGTACTTTCTATATCAATAACGCTCATGTTAGAGTATTATTTAATTCAGGTTCAGATAAGTCTCTCATAGACAATAGATATTGTAAATCATTAAATCTGCTTGTTAAAACTCTAAGCGTTATGAATGAAGTAAAATTAACCGATAGTACCTCAGAGACTGCCTCAACAATATTAAATGGATATTTTATATCCATTAGGAATTACCCTTCTCCGCTGTCCTTGTTTTATTAATAAGAAGACTCAGGCGGCCCGCGTAAGCCCTGAGTGATACCTTACGCGGCCCGCGTCAGGCTCCCAGCGAAAAAAAAAAAAAAAAAAAAAATGGTGGAACCGGCCGTCCCCGGAATCGAACCCGGGTCTAGGCCACACCCTTTCGCGCGCCTAGCCAACCGAGCTAGGTGCCTAGTTTGTGAAAATTTCCAATCCAATTAATTATAAGCACATGTACAATAACTTCCTTACTTCTTATTATAAGCCAACTACTTATCCTCCCTATGTTAACTAAGTATAAGAATCCAAGATTTTACCGCTATGATTTAGTTACTCTTGGCTTGCTTATGTTGACTAAATGTTAGAAAGGATAAAGTAGAAACCATTAAGTATATCAGCGGTTATGCTGGAAAGGACATGGTAAGGTATACATCACAGTCATTTTATGGTAATACTCTTAATAGGTGAGAACCTTAATGAAATCCTCAAGAAGGATCCTCTTATAAATGGTGAAATGGTCCAAGTTTTAAGGACCTTATTAGAAAAACCGGATATCCGTTTCGCGAAAAAGGGAAAAGACGGAATAAGAATTTTCTGACTCTCGCCATAAAAGTTCTAGACTGTCGACAGTGTGTCGAAAATTTTAAATTCATTGGCTGAGATAGTACCCTATTAAAGCACATAATTATTAGTGGTTAGCATTGACAATAAGAGGGCACATTAAGGTTTAAAAACCTACTCATTAAGAATCCATTATGGATCTACCTCAGCTACCCACGTTATAATGATTAAGAAGTAATCAGTCAGAGCTAAGACTGCCCTAGAGTTGTTTAAGATTTTACAGCTAAGTTTAAAAAGGGTTAAGAATGGAGGCGTTTAACCCTCCTGATGAATAATTAGGGGTAGCTCACATTAATAATGACAACAGATAAATCCATTATTGTGGCATGATTGCTAGAAGATACGTTAGGATTCAGGTGCTGCTAAGTTTCTCATAAGACCATAAGCTTAACAAACTTTTGATTTCATAAGAACTTCAGATATTAAAGATAAGATATGATTTACCAATGGAATCTTTAATAACCCTCTCTCCCATCCTCGGAGATAATCCTTTCATAAGAATCTGGAGTACTCTTCCTCAAAAAGAGTACGACAATGTATATTATTTTATTTTATTATTTTCTCATTGTTTTCTATCACCTGCGAATGCCAAACTATGTTTGATAAAAGTGCCATATGAGGAGTGGCGTATCCTAGTGTGTCCCATAGATTGCTTTCATGCCTGATCAGTATGGAGGTTTAATGCATGGAACCTCTGAGATATCCCAATAATCATATCGTACTAAAGTCGACTAGTAGTATTCAAAGAAGATATCCCGAATGAAATTGTCCAAGTAAATGTTCCCGATTAAGGAATTTGTGGACTAGTAACATGAATGTGTCACTTATTCGACACAAGAAAATATGGGTGAACTGGAGCCGAGATATGGAAATATCTCTGTAACCTCCTAGTACCTTGATTATCTTCTCCTAATATTACCCTATTTTTCCCCTGAGAGGCAGGTAGAGTTAATGTTTAAATTCCGTTGAAGGCTGTGTTATTATGAAATCTCCAAGACGGTTAGTACCATCATTGGAAGAATCGAAACCCTGATTAACTAAGTTTAAAATAGAGGGTTCATATAGCTTAACTCAAAATCCTGAGAATACGGGATAGTCCATGATGAAAGACGGTTCATTTTGCTTATGCATCATTTACCGCAACCCTAATTAGGCAACGGTTAAGAAATCGCCATCAACTGCCCAGGATCGTCGATCTGTTCGACTAACAGCAAGGATTAGCTATTCCCTAAACATTAGCAAAGCAGTGGTTGGAATAACCATCACACCTTAAAAATAAAGCTTTCTATAATAATGGATATGTAAGTATTAAGGCTACTCCTTTGGAGACCTTGTGTAGATGGAATGTTAAATGTCTAGTGTTAGATAGAGAATTGGTAAGTCCAATTATCAAGATCTGAAAGTTGCCTGGGGAACAACAAATAAGATTATACAAATCCATAATCGATTGTAGGTTGCCAGTATACGGCAGGAAATCAAGGATTTATGAAAATAGCAAACCTCCTAAGTTCTTGTTAAGGAATATGGTTTAACAAAAGATATCACCCAGGAAGAGTGTACCAAATTTGTGAAATTATCAGACTAGTTAAGCTCTGAATATATGGAAATCATTCGAAGGAAATCGAATGTGTCAAGATCAAGTAGCTTGTAAGCTAAAACCTACTTAAGGAGTTTGACGGAGCTCGCAATACATTGCACAATAGTGACTGGAGGATGTGTTCCGCCAATAAGTCAAGAAGCACTATCACATAATGATATGCAGAACTATGATGTGATGAGCATCCTGTATCGATTGAGGATCGACAGGTCAAGAAGCTCCAAAAGGATACATACGCCTAATGTAAGAGCCACTATGGGAGCTTAGAAAGACTCCAGATATGCTATAAAAGTTAAGTCCCTTATACGACAAAGAGTACTTCCAGCATTTTAACAAATCTCGAGGTCGAGATTTCTTTTAAGGGGGTGAGGATGTAACACCCCGAAAATTTACGTCCTATAATGTCTTGACACGTGTCATAATGTTTGAACGTGTGAAAGAAAGTCCTTGAAGGACTAAAGTTGACAAACAATGAAACTATGTAAATATAAGGGTTCAAAGTGTCAACAATGAATAAATATACCTTACAATACCCTTACATGGTGTTTATAACCTTAAACGAATGGATCATGGATCATACGAAGTGAATTGTGAAAGAAAGTGAGAGATTACAAACCACAGGGGTTATATATGTCAACATGTTAAAGGTATACCTCTGAGTGACTTTTTAGCAAACCCGAAGCCTTGTAATGATTAATTATGCTCACTAGAATGTACCACAAAAATTTCATGAAGTTTCGTTATCGTATGAGCAAGTTGTGATAAAATTCGTGTGCAAGGGTTAGAACCGTCAACATTGAAATTTAGGGCTTTTCGGGTGATCACAAAGTTACCCGAGGACTTGACAAAGTGGGTATAAGTATTAAAGCCCCTATATATAAATATCAAAGCATTAAAATGCAAGAAAACATCGAGAAAGCGACGTTTAGGAGGACCAGGGACTAAAAGTGCAATATTTGAAAGTTGTAACCTGATCAGAACTCCCAGGCGGCCCGCTTTAGGATTGCCTAAACATGAAGCGGGCCGCGTGAGACCTGCAGATGCAGAAAACGACCAGATTCATGGACAGGTGTCTGTTTCCTTCATGTAACCGACTTAAATCATGGGATTTTGATTCTATGGGCTGGTATATACTAGTATACAGCTTATAGAAGCCATATACATGCACCTTGATCATCCTACACACATTTGGAATCAATTTTTGAAAGATCAAGTTCTTATAAAAGTCTCATATTTCAACATATCAACTTCTGGACATCTCAGGAGCCTTCGGATCATTCACAAGACTTCCAAATCATCTATTAGACTTATGTATGTGCCTTTGATCCTTCTAAATTGTGTCTTGCTTAGTTTATAGCCTAGTAATCAAACCGTCGTAACTACGGTTTGATTTATCGATAAATCATAATCGGTCCAGAGAATTGTCGAATCGAAAGTTGTTATAAGTTGGTTTTTATATGGATAATAAACCCCTAAAAGGGCACTCACTGAATTCAATCTTAACTATGTCGTTTGTCGAGTCAAACTTCTTCCGAAAAGTCAACAGAAATGTTAATCGCATATTTAATGATACGGAAGGCGTGTAATCTGTTTTATCAGTCATACAACTTGAAAATAAGTATAATAACTCGTCTACGCTTGATTGATTCGACAACTTTCTATTTAGAACCGATTCGGAGCCGAAAGACGCAAAAGTTTGACTTTTGCGTTGACCTCGGTTCTGACCCGATTTATATAAGTTTAGACATGCCTTAAGGTTCCATTAGGACCTAGTTACATGTGTGTATAAGCCTCTGCGTTTATACCACTCGAATCCCTAATCGTCGGATGTTTCCGTTAATCGCCTAAATATTGACCGTAATGCCCTTATGATCATAAAACGAGATTTTTGGAGATATGAAAATAAAATAATCTTAGTTACTGATTATTAATCATGTCTGTAAATTTTCACGTCAATCGGAGGTCTGGGTTAGGAGATATGCGCATTAGCGTAAATAATAAGCTTTTTATTAATTAATCGGCGCGATTAGCGCATAGCCTATCTAAACCCGATTTTAGGCACCAAAACTTTTCTCCACTGATGTTAAATAATATTTTGGGATTTTTGAAGATTTTTAATTATTTTTAAACTGATCGTAAGCTTGGATTAGCGCCTTAATTCGGTAAATACCGAATATGCCCTTTTAGGCCATAAAATGAGTTTTACAAATCCTTTTAACGCCAATCCAATTGCTATTGATTTTAAATAATAAATAGAGTATTTTGAGCCTGTTTATGTGATCAGAAAACTCAGAATCGTATTTTAACCCGTACATCGCTTAAAACGACTTTATACGCGTATTTAACGCATAGTTTGGGTTTAAAACTATTTTGACATATAAGACTTATAACCAAATGTTATAACCTGTTAAAATAAACTAATTTACTAATGTATTCAGACCCGGTTCACAGAAATGTAATTAATCCCTTTTATAATCTTTAAAATGACCAAAATACCCCTACGGGGCTTAATAAGCGATTAAACTCATTTTGGGCATAACGGAAGGTATCCTACTAATATCATGACATATTTAAGGCATGTTAACTTAGGAAACCTATTTAGGACTCTTATGGTTACCCGTTACGCCTCATACGCGTTTGGTTCGGTTTATGTAACTAGTTTACATAAATTAGCCGAAACGGGTCAAACCTTATCGGTTTTATCTCAAAATCCAGAATGTGTATAATATACCCATATTATACAAGTCTCCAAACTTGTCGGGTCTAAATCACATTCTATTCCGGTCTTCGCCTTATTATGCGTTTGAACCGTATCTTCCTCTTGAAAACTAATCGGTCTAAGTCAAGGCTTAATTAAAGACCCGTTAGGATTCTAATAGGTTATTAAAACCTTCGTTCCAGATTTAGGAGCCCAGTAAAAGCTATCTGTACTTGCTGATTTGATACGGCTGGGACTGATTTAATATTTAGCTCAGGTAAATACTTTTAACTTATTTCCCTATACGGGCTTGGGTACGGTATATAAAATACCGCTTGGTCGGGCGTTGAATATTTAATCTTATTATGGTTAAATGATTGAGATGTCTCCGTTTAATTTGTTTTGTTGCTTAAAGCCTTTGGGGGGTTAATGACCGTGTCCCGGATATCCCTGGCATCATTTTACGAAATGGCCACGACCTTAGCACTCAGGTGTAGGCGTACACCTGTCAGTGTCTCATAACTAAAGTGGTGTGTTAATTGATCTTTAACCCGGCTCGATCCGGGCTACTGAACGCATAAGAAACATGTAAATCCTGTACAAGTTTATATATTTAAATAAGTATCCCAAGTTATAAAATATTATTTGTGCCTTGTGCATCCAAATCAATCATTTTTAAATCCTTTTCAAATGAGTCAGTTGATTGTATTTACCAGTGTAAACTGACGTATTTTCAAAAAGGCTAAGTGCAGGTACTAATTGGAATTGGCTGGCTACTCCTAGCATCAATAAAGAGTCTCGCAAGCTTAGATGCCTAAAGTCTGTTGAACCATGTTATTTTATTTGCGATCCGCCTGTGGATCCTTTACTTCCGTTGTAATACTTTGATGTTACACTATTACGGATTTGTAATATATTTATCCTTTGCTTCCGCTGTGCATTTATATATTGTGTTGATTGACTATGATGTCGCCAACCACGTCACGTTACTCCCCTACCGGGCCCACCGGTAACACGTAGAAATTTGGGGTGTGACAGTAGCGAACTAGGATTTCTTCTCGAGTCTCGACTACAATCATTAGGGCTCTCACGCAAATGTTTTTACAACAAGTTTTCATTGCATACGCGAAACGCCCAGATCCAGGAAAACAAACATTTTTACAAATGAAAGGACACGAAACACATTTCAAGGTTTATGTTTGTGGTTCAGTCTGAGAGAGTGGGTGGTTCAGTCTGAGAGACTGGGTGGTTCAGTCTGAGAGACTGGGTGGTTTAGTCTGGGAGACTAGGTAGTTCAGTCTGGGAGACTGGGTGGGTTAGTCTGGGAGACTAGGAAGGATATGTGATTACATGCTTAGTGTTGATAGTTGATATATATGCATATGTTGTGATTGCTTTGTTCCAGACACTATGTCATCATCCGAGAGTGGATTGTCCGATACCGATGACCCTATGGCTGTAGTTTCTGACGATGAGATCGTCCCTGAGCCAGAGATCTTTACTTCTGACACCGAGAGTGACCCAGAGATGATGTCCGACGATGATGATGACTTTCAACCCTTTGCGCTGCCCGATTTCGGAGATGATTTACCACTCGCTGATGGTATCCCAGACGAGGATCCTTTTGTTATTCCCATTCCTGTCCACGGTCATCTTATCATCGGTCATCCCGATGGTGAGCACATTGTGGCACCGATCCTTGCTCCTGTTCCTTTAGTGGTCATTCCTCCTGAGGATTGGCCATTCGATGATCTTTTTGACGATGATTTTGACTTGTTTGTCGATAGTCCCCCTGACGAGGCCTAGGGTGATGGAGAGATAGCGGAAGAGGACATTGCTGCCCCACTTGTTGAGATCCCTGTTATCGAGATTTCTTCTGACTCTAGTTTACACTCTGTCTTAGATTCTTTTGCGTCTGTGACATCTTCCGCCTTAGAGGCAGTTGGTTTGCGACGTTATGCCACATATTCTGACGATGATACGGCTATGTCAGCTGCACCGATCCCTCCACATGACTTTGAACCTGGACTTGAGCTTGATTTTATTCCTGATGATCAGCCTATTGCTGCACCTGCTGACCCTGAGCCGATACCTGCTCCTGAGCCTTTGCCTGATCTTGATCCTATTCCATTTGGCATACCTGACATTGCACCACTCATACCAGATCTGATTCCTGCACCCGCTGATCCTCTTGTTATTGAGCCAGTCACTCCCCCATTTGCACCCGCACCTGTTGATGTCGCTCCTTTTCACCCAGTTGAGTCAGATGTGTACCGTGTCGACCTGCCTATTGTTTTCTTGCAGGATATACCCGCACCCCGTCCAGGGGAAGGCACTTCTAGCCAGCAGCCTAGCCATGACCCACACGTATCAGCAGCTTTCCCTCACATGCGACAGTCTGCACCTTTTGCTCATTTTACTTCTTCACCACTAGACGAGCCAGTTAGATGGTTCCCACCGTACACCATGCCGATTTCTGATCCCTATCATCCCTCACATTTCACTGGTTATACACGGGATGAGTTACTTCTATCATTGCAGCTCCAGTGTGAGATCATGAGTCGCAGGATTTTGGAGCTTGAGATGATACCGCGTCCTTTGCCATGTCCGTGTCAGCCTGCATATGTTCCTCGTTCATCACCGTCCCCGTTTTCACATCCTCCTGCACCGCTTACTCCATTTCCCGATTTTGATACTCGCTTTCTTACCGTTGAGCAGCAGATCAGTTATCTGTTGCGTCAAGTTTATGATCTTAAGGTGGAGCTTGCGCATGTGCGTAGCTTGCCTTTTTGTTCCTCCACCACCATCAGCATAGACGGTTTTTGGTTTTATGTAGGTAGCTTGCTTTTGATGAGAGCACCGCTATTGAGCTGAGCTAGTGAAGCCTTTTGGAGACCACTTTTGATTGTATGACTTATGGTAGATTGATAAACAGTTTGGACAAGGGGTGGTGTGACCCTATGTTCCTTTTGATACAATATTTATGTAAAACATGTAACTGTATTTGTGGTCGATGATTAATGGAAAGCTCAATCGTAATGTTCTCATTAAAAACGTTGTTAATTTACATGGTTGTGAATGATTGTGATATTATATGATTGCTGATATGATAATTACTTACATACCTACGTATATACACTCCTAGGTCTATTTCGTATAATAGATGCTTATGTGCTTAAATCTATATTAAGACCTTACCTATACAATCTTCTTTATAGAAGATGCCTCCTCGAAGGAACAATCAGTTGCCCACAACAGAGGCGGAACTGCAAGAACGGATTTCACAGGCAATCGCACAACATGAGGCCTTCCGCTCTGAACACAGCAGAGGTACCTCAGGAAATAACCTACCTCACGGTAATGTTTAAGTCACTTAAGACACATTACGATACGTTTGGACATTCCATGTGCGTTGCGAATGCCTTCTGTGAATGATGTTGCTTGTACAGGTTGTACTTACAAGTAGTTCGTTGACTGTAAACCTCTGAACTTTGACGGCACTGGAGGTGCTGTAGCTTTCGTTAGATGGGCTGAGAAGACAGATTCGGTGCTGCGAATGAGCAAGTGTGCGCCAGAGCACCAGGTCACCTACATTTCTGGACTATTCCTAGACGGAGCTCTATCTTGGTGGAACCTTCAGGTTCAGACTCTAGGAGAGGATGCTGCGTATACTATGACTTGGGATGAGATGAAAGAGCTGATCCGCAAGAAGTACTGTTCAAGGGCAGAGATTCAGAAATTGGAAACCGAGTTTTGGAATCTGAAAATGGATGGACCCAAGATTGCTGAGTATGTACAGAGATTCCATAGCCTGTCTCGTGTGGTCCCCTTGATGGTAGAGCCGGAATTCTAGCGAGTTGAACGTTTCATTTGGGGATTGGCGCCCCAAATCATGAGCATGGTTACTACTTCGAAGCCTCCAACGATCACTGAAGCCATTGATTTGAGTGTGGCACTGACAGAGGAAGCGATTAGATTGAATAAGTTTTCAATCTCTGAAGGAAAGAAGAAGGAGACTCATGTCGAGTCGTCAGGAGAAAACAAGAGGAAGTTCTCAAATTTCAAGAAAGGTACCCAAGGAAACAATGGTGGTAACAAGAAAAGAGATGCAAACCCGCCAGCCGAGGCCAGGACTGGTGTTGCAAGTTCAGAGAACAAGGGGAAAGGATACATGGGCACCTTGCCCAAATGTGATGTATGCCAGTTCCATCATGCCGGCCAGTGAAGAGTTAGGAAGTGTGGAAACTGTGGAAAGAATGGTCATTCGAAGGAGACATTCTGGGCTGGTACTGGTCATGGAAATGGTGGTCAGAGAGGTAGTGGAAATGGAAATGACAGTGGAAACCGTGGTGGAAACGGTAATGGGAGTAGGAATAATCAAGGAGGAAATGGAAATCGTGGTGGTTGTGGAAATCAAGCTGGTAATGTGAACCGTAACCAAAACAACAACCAAGGTGGTACCGGAAACAAGCAAGGATGCTTTAATTGCGGAGATGTCGGGCATTTCAAGCGAGATTGCCCAAAGAACAACCAAGCCCAGGGGAGAGTCTTTAACATTGGAGCTAGGGAAGCTCGCCAGGATCCGAACGTAGTTACGGGTACGTTCCCAATCAACCAAAAATTTGCATCTGTGTTATTTTATACTGGTGCCGATTATAACTTCGTATCCCTAGAATTTAAGGAAATACTTGGGTTAGTTTCCAGTAAGTTAGATATCCCGTACTCGATAGAGCTAGCTAATGGGAAGCTAGTAGAGGCAAACGAAGTAATTAGAGGCTGTGTAATAGAGCTCGGACAGCATGAGTTTACACTTGATCTTCTGCCAGTCGGGTTGGGAAGCTTTGACGTGGTAGTTGGAATGGATTGGTTGTCGAGTAACCAAGCTGAGATCGTATGTCATGAGAAGATCATTCGAATCCCGATGGTGAACGGAGAGACGATTGTAGTTCATGGAGAAAAGCACGATACGCCTCTAAGGATTATCAGCTGTTTGAAGGCATGAAAGTTTTTGCAGAAGGGATGTGCTGCCTTTTTGGTGCACGTAGTTGATAAAGAAGCCAAAGAGCCAAAGCTGGAAGATATCCCGGTGGTAAGGGAATATCCTGAAGTCTTCCCCAAAGACTTGCTAGGATTTCCGCCGCAACGACAAGTCAAATTCCATATTGACTTGGTTCCAGGAGCCGCGCCTGTAGCCAAGGCACCTTATCGACTTGCGCCTTCCGAGATGCAAGAATTGTCGACTCAGCTTCAAGAGCTTTTGGACAAGGGATTTATTAGACCAAGCTTCTCGCCATGGGGAGCTCCAGTTCTGTTTGTCAAGAAGAAGGACGGTAGTTTCTGTATGTGCATTGACTACCGAGAGCTAAACAAATTGACCATCAAGAATCGGTATCCCTTGCCGAGGATTGATGATCTCTTCAATCAACTTCAAGGTTCGAGTTATTACTCCAAGATCGATCTTCGATCAGGTTATCACCAGCTGCGGATTCAAGAAGAGAGTGTACCGAAGACTGCTTTTAGAACTTGTTATGGACATTACGAGTTTCTAGTGATGCCATTTGGTTTGACAAATGCACCGGCAGTGTTTATGGATCTGATGAACCGAGTTTGCAAGCCATATCTCAATAAATTCGTGATTATATTTATTGATGATATTTTGATCTATTCAAGGAAGAAGGAAGAGCATGAGCAACACCTTAGAGACATTCTAGAACTACTCAAGAAGGAGAAACTGTATGCAAAGTTCTCGAAGTGCGAGTTTTGGTTGCGTGAGGTACAATTCCTTGGTCATGTAGTGAATGAAGATGGAATCCATGTGGATCCCACCAAGATCGAGGTGATTAAAAATTGGGAAACTCCGAAGACGCCAACCGAGTTCCGTTAGTTTCTAGGTTTAGTTGGGTACCATCACCGATTCATTAAGGATTTTTCGAAAATCGCTCAACCATTGACCTCCCTTACTCAAAAGGACAAGGAGTATGAATGGGGGGATAAACAAGAAGAAGCTTTTCAGTTGCTGAAGAACAAGCTTTGCGATGCACCTATTCTATCCCTACCCGAAGGCATCGATGACTTCGTGGTATACTGTCACGCCTCGCGTCAGGGATTGGGCTGTGTGCTTATGCAGCGACAGAAGGTTATCGCTTATGCTTCGCGCCAATTGAAAATTCATGAGAAGAACTACACCACACATGACTTGGAATTAGGCGCAGTGGTGTTTGCTTTGAAGATCTGGCGACATTATTTGTATGGCACCCGATGCACGATCTTTACAGATCAGAAGAGCCTCCAGCACATATTCGATCAGAAAGAGCTTAATATGAGACAGAGATGATGGGTTGAGTTGTTAAACGATTATGATTGTGAAATCAAATATCACCCAGGAAAGGCGAATGTGGTGGCAGACGCCTTGAGTCGAAAAAAGAGAATTAAGCCCATAAGGGTTAGGGCTTTGGAGATGATCATTCAGACAGACCTCTCGTTGCGCATTCGTGCTGCGCAGAGAGAAGCTCTCAAGAAAGAACATCTTAAGGATGAATATCTCCGTGGGATGGAAAAGAAGTTGGTACCCAATGAGGAAGGAACATTGTGTTTCATGAGACGAATTTGGGTTCCCCTCTTTGGAGGTCTTAGAGATGTGATCTTTGATGAAGCTCATAAATCGAGGTACTCGATCCACCCAGGATCGGATAAGATGTACCAACATTTGAAAGATTTCTACTGGTGGCCGAGATTGAAAGGTGATGTTGTAACTTAGGTTGGAAAATGTTTGACTTGCGCCAAGGTGAAGGGCGAGTATCAGAAGCCTTCAGGTCTTCTGCAGCAACCTAAGATACCCATGTGGAAGTGGGAACAGATCTCGATAGATTTTATAACGAAGTTGCCAAAGACACCTAGAGGTCATGATACGATTTGGGTAATCGTAGACCGTCTGACAAAATCTGCACACTTTTTGCCAATCAGGGAGAAGGATAACACAGGTAAGCTAGCTGAGCTGTACCTAAGGGAGATAGTTGCACGTCATGGAGTGCCTATCTCAATTATATCTGACAGAGATGGGAGATTTGTGTCAAGGATTTGGCAATCTTTCCAAGAAGCGTTTGGTTCACAGTTAAATTTGAGCACCACATTTCATCCACAGACGGATGGCCAAAGTGAGAGAACGATTCAGACGCTTGAAGATATGTTACGAGCTTGCGTAATGGACTTGGGTGGCAGTTGGGACACTCACCTGCCTTTGGTGGAGTTTTCCTATAACAACAGCTACCATACGAGCATTCAAGCTGCACCGTTCGAAGCTCTCTACGGACGAAAGTGTCGATCGCCGTTATGCTAGGCAGATGCAGGCGATAGACAGCTAGTTGGTCCCGAATTGGTCCAAGAGACGACAGATAAGATCATGCAGATCCGAGGGCGTATTAAGGCGGCTCATGATCGACAAAAGAGCTATGCGGACCAAAGAAGGAAACCTTTGGAATTCGAAGTGGGAGATATGGTTTTGTTAAAAGTCTCACCTTGGAAAGGTGTGGCACTCTTTGGGAAGCGTGGAAAGTTAAACCCACGATATATCGGACCGTTCAAAATCCTGAAAAGGATTGGTACGGTAGCATATAATTTGGAACTACCAGCGGAATTGAATGGTGTTCATGATACATTCCATGTATCTAATCTGAAGAAGAGTCCAACTCAAGAAATAGTGATCATACCTGCCGATGAAGTTCACATTGACGACACACTCCACTTTACCGAAGAACCTGTTGAGGTTGCTGACTGGAAAGTTAACAAGACTCGGAGGAGTAGTGTTAAGCTTGTCAAGGTAAGATGGAACACACGTCACAGCCCAGAGTTTACTTGGGAACATGAGGACCGTATGAAAGCTAAGTACCCGTATTTATTCCCTAACACCCCTGTAACTAGTAGTAGAGCTTAAAATTTCGTGACGAAATTTTCTTAACAGGGGGAGAATGTGACAACTGTCAAAAATTCAGGTATCCGTACAATTAGTTAACCATGATTAGTCCTTAATTACTATGCTGAATTTGAAATTAACTACTTTCTGATTATTGCCATATACAAACATGTGCATCACATATTGCTTGATGTCATATCATTATTGCATGATAGCTTATTGACTCAAATGATGCACTAGACACAGTTAGTACAGTTATCTGATAAATCAGGAAAATGCTGACAGAACTCAGCACATAGACAGACAGTGCATTCAGACACAGAATGAGCCAGAAACTAAGTACTACACTAGTATAGTGTGTAGGAAAGTGAGGATCACAAAACTGTCTTTCTAAGTGATAGTTTAAGTGCCGGAAAGTGCCTAAAACTCACATAGAGAACTCAATTCAGCAAAATTCAGCAAAAATCAGCATTTTAACAATCTAATTTTATGCAGAAACATGGTTAAATGGTCCTGAATGCTTTCCTAAGTGTCGGGAATCAAAAGTGTCACAAAAAAGTACATAAAGCACACTAAATTGCAAAGTTTAGCACTTTAACGAACCAGTAACCAACCGAACAACCGGACACTACCTGAAACATCAAATTTATACTAGAATCACTGTTTTAACGTTTCCAAGCTAGTTATGGTCCCCAAACATCATAACACCCTATAAAATATCATGTAACTAAGTAACTAACTACATACTTGAAATTTTACCCTAAACTAACTAGATGATTAAACCTACTCTACATACCCCCCACCTAGTAATCGGCCATACCATGCCTCCATACCTCAAGATTTCATTTCATTATTAAATTGGATCTTGTTTCTCTATTTAGAACACAATATACATTGGATGATCACATGAAATGGTTATAAGTATAACCCTTAAACACTTAAGCTCATTTCAAACACACTAGAAAAACACACAAGTCTTTCTCTCCTCTCTCTCTCTTGTGCTCTCGGCCGAAGACCACCACCACACCACCACCATCATCCACTCATCTTCATCTAGTTTCAAGCATATACAAAGGTGTTAGAGATCATACAAAGAAGCTAGGAGCTTGTGGAAGTTCAAGAACCTCTCTTATTTGCTTTTATCCATTTCATTTCTTCACTTGATCATCCCTAGCCTTGTGCTAGTGGTAAGAGTCTTCATCTTGCTAGTTTACTTCTATTTTAAGTGGTTAAAAGAAGGATTATATTCATAACTTTGAAGAACACTAAAGATCATAAGAAGAAAACATGAACATAAGCATGTTTAATGATGAAACTAAGTTGTTTATGTGATGCTTTGCTTGTTAAATGTTGTTTGTTCATGTATATGATGTAGATCATCATATGATCTTGCTAGATCATGATTAAAAACATAATCTAGCAAGATGAGAAAGTAGAAATATTGTAGGATGATAGATCATCCACACAAAGATCATGAACTTGAAGGAACATAATGTTTTCTTGAAAAATAATGATCAAAGTGAGTAGTAACACTTGTGGATCTAAAGATTTATGGACGATTTCTAAAGAAACCAAGTTAAAAATATAAGTTTTACTAAATCTTGGTTTTTACATAAACAAACTTTATTTTTGGTGGTTAAACAAGTGTAGAAACACTTGTGTAACAAGAAGAAATCACAGAGAAACATTTTTAGAAATGATGATCACAAGTTGTAAAGATCTATATTCTTTAAAAATGAAGTTTTTAAAGAACTAATCACACTTTAGAAGGTAACAAGGCTTACTAAGAACACTAGTAAGTTCCTACAAATTTTTACAAATATTCAAGTTCATGAAGTAGTAGATTATTACTTGATTTTGGCAAAATTGGTAAGTAAAGATTGTTTATTGTTAATTGTGGATTGATTGTGATGTTTTTTACAAAAGAAAATGATATGCTTGAAAGCATGGAAACCTCAATTTTTAGGGGAAACTATGGTAAAATTTTCTAAAAATCTAAACATTTAGAAAAATATTTCTAAACAAGTATTTACAAGTGTGTTCCAACAATAAATTGTTACATAAACTTTGCCATAATTTTTGGTTACAAAAATATAAATATTGGAGGTTGGTTTTTATAAATAAAAGTGACTAAATATGTATTTAGGAAATATATATTTAGAAGACACCATGTGTGTGATTATTTGTATATTTTGTGTATTAGTTATATTATTTTAGGATTTGAAATAATATAACTCATGAAAATACCAAGGATTACAATCCAAAATGTTTACCAAAATTCCAGGAATATGAATATACAAGTTACACACAAAATATTGGTGAAACCCCAACAAAGGAATGTAACTTACAAAATATTCCGGAAAAATTGATTCACAAAGTATATTTTGGTAAATAATATTTTGGACACCAAGGAACAAAAATATTATTTTTACTATTATTACAAATTTATATCATATTTTGACAAGAAGAAAATATATTATTTTTGAAGTAAAAATATATTTTCTCGGAATTATTAGAGGATATATTATTTTTGGGAAAGATATATATTTTCTTGAAGTAAACTTGAAATACATTATTTTTGGAGAAAAATAAGGTTATATATATTTTCTAAGTTAGACTTGAAAATATATTACTTTTGGAACTTATATGAAAATACAAATATTTTTGCCAAAAGAAAAATTATAAATAATTTTTCTAAATAATGTTTACCACAATATATATTTTGGAGATATATATTGGTGGACTTTTTATTAAAGATAATATTCCGGAAAGATTAATACGAAATTAAGTATAAGAATACTTAATGAATACAATAAAAATACGTATTCTCATACGTATAAATGCACACCGGAATACGACCCTAATACATGGCAAAAATATACAAGTATAAGAATACGAATACAAGTACCCCCATCCTTGGGAAGGATATACAAGTATAAATATTTTAGAAGTATTAAGTTAAAATAATTACAATTATTCCAAAATTTAATAAATATAATTTAAGTTAAAATATTAATTATTTTAACAAATAATTATATAACTTGGAATAATATCGAAGACACAATGAAACGTAACTCAACGACATTAATACTACGTCAAGGCACGACCCGCTCGTCTAATAGATCATAGTACGTTGTATTTCAGGGAATTAGTTGTGGATCTGGCGGGCGTTCGGAAGTTCCAAGTGTGGTTTAAGAATAAAAGATGTCATCCATAGTCTTCCGGTTTGGTCAGCGTGTCTTATTCCTGGAGGAGATGCTTCTTCCAAAACCTGGTTTTATTTAATGTCATCTGTCGAGTCTTTGTGAACTCTTAAACTAGTTGCATGGTTTGTACTCGAATTTGAATTTCCATGTTTTAAAACAATGTTGTTATCATGTTTTTAAAACTTAATTAATGGATGACCATCTATGGTTTTCATCATATGGTTGTTGATATGATTGAATACAATGATATTAAGAAAGTCACACCATAATCACGCTTCCGCAAAAGTCAGGGTGTGACAGTTGGCACTACTCTAGCATATTCAAAGAATGTAGTAGTATAACCCTTACTATCCACTCCAGTCATTCTAAGGTTTAGGAACTTATTTGCTATCTGTTCTTTTTCATTGGCAGGGCAGAATTTCCTTTCCACCATATTCTTAAATTCCTCCCATTCCATATTGTAAACCATGTCGCTTCCCCTAGACTGGAGGATAGTGTTCCACCATTCTAAGGCTGAGTTCTTAAACATATTGGAAGCAAACATTATCTTATCCTCTTCCGCACACTTGCTTATTTTCAAGACTGCCTCGGTCTTTTCTATCCAGCGTAGAGTTGCAATGGGTCCTTCATTGCCCGAGAATTCTATTGGTTTGCAGGACCAAAATTCCTTGTAAGAACAACCATAAGACATGGTTCTTCTTCTCTTTGGAATGGGGCACTTGAAGTATGGGTCCATTGTTTACGCTGTGTTCAGGTTCAGTTGGTCACTTACTGTCATTGTTACTTTTATTATCAGCTTCCTTAACCGTTTGAATAATAAATGGCATTGCATCTATAATCTCTTGTGCTACTATGTGTTGGATGGCACTATTATCCACTTGATTTCCATTGTTATTGTTATTCGGGTTATCATTGTCATTCTGGTTTTCATTGTTCTGGTTTTCCTGATTCACTTCATTGTCCATCTGAGTTTTAAACATTTGCCAATTATTAATATTACAAAATAATATTTAATGCAAACAATCACATAACACATATATTGATAAAAAAAATGTCGAACATTGCGACTTACTCTTTCTTATATAGTATGTGATGTGTGTAAAATGCAACATATAAATTACATCAAATAAGGCATAAAACTAACCCTTTTTAGTACTAATGTTGGAAAAAGTGTGTTTTTGTCTTCCTTTTGAATTTACAGGGTCAAATGAGCTTAAACGAACAAAAGGAACAAATATACAGCCAAAACCAACATAAATATAAAGAAAAGGAAGAAACGTGGCCCGACCCCTCGACAACAACTCCCAAAGCAAAAACAAGAAGAAAGCTGAGCATGGGGCTGTGCCCAGCTCAGCACGGGGCATGCCCAGCTTAGCACGGGGCGTGCCTAGCTCAGCACGGGCCGTGTCCAGGATGGTCAGCCCTGGCACAAAAGACAAACCTGTAGAAGCTTCTATTTCCCAACACGGGGGCGTGTCCAGCGGACACGGGGCCGTGGTCAAAGCAAAGATTCGCAGAATCTGAGCAAATCTTGATAGTACAGATACGCTTCTGCACACGGGGCCGTGCCCAGCGGACACGGGGGCGTGTGGAGCTAATGCAGACAAATTGTATTAATGAAGAAAGAGAAAAGGGTGGACACGGGGCCGTGTCCAGGCTTCTGTACAGGTTATAAATAGGGGTGCATGGTTCACTTCAAAGGCATCCCTTGGCACACCACCTCTCTCACACTTCACACTTCAACCACCACCCACCACCATCACAACACCATCATCCACCACCATCATCCATTGTCCATCATAGAGTGTGTGAGTCGTCTCAGGATCCAAGATTAATCGTAAGAGTTCTTGACAATCAAAGGCCATGTTTGCCTAAGTCTCTTACATCACTTGGTGAAGACAAGTGTCTAGTGTAATACTTTTTATTTTTAATCTTTTCGCACTTTTTACTTGGTTATGTATTAATGACTTTAATAACTAGTTTCTTATGTTGAAGGTGATTCTTCCTTATCGTTTGTCCGTGGTGTCTTGGCATTATTTTACTGTCTATATAAAATAAAAGATTTTCACCATTCATATCTCCACGGTCTATATGGAGGTATGTTGGCTACCTGGTCGGGGGTTAAGGGAACGTTTTGGTAAGAGTCTTGCCTTGTTCAGTGTATAGATCCTGCAAGGACCTGGGTCAAATTTAGTAGGACCTCCTTCAATACCCACCGGTATTGGATGGCGGGGGTCCAAACTCTTTGATCCCCTCATATGTAAGCTACTATTAATACTTTAACCCGGCTATTTAGGATTGTATCCCTGCTGACTCAGACTACTTAGCCGAGGGTAACGTCACCTTCAAAAGAGGGGCCTACCATAATATGCATTAATAACTTAATTAATTATCTTTCAATAATCCAACCCTTTAGGATTGTATCCTTGCTGAATCAAACTACTGGGTTGAGGGTAACGTCACCTTCAAAAGAGGGGCCTACTACAATAACTAAGATAATCTCTTAAAAAGTGCAAAAGTGCGGAAATAATCAAAGGTTACACTAAACACGAGTCGGAGCCAAGTGATTCATCTTGTCTATCTGTTTTTATTTATTTTTATTTTTCAGCATTTTAGTTAGTTTTTATTTTTCTAGTTTAAAAACCTTTTTCTAAACTTTTGATTTGATTAGACGTTGAGGATAAACCGGTACTAAAAGCTCTTGTGTCCTTGGACGACCTCGGTATCTTACCAACACTATACTACGATCACGATGGGTGCACTTGCCCATATGTGTGTTTAGTGTTAGTAAATATCGTGTTTTATAAATTTAAAACTTGACTAAAAAGTGTAAAAGGGCTTAAAATATACATTAAAAACCATACACACTTCACACGCATCAGTATGCATCTAATACAAACTGATACTGGAATTTTAAATTACAACACTACTTGCATCCATAGCTATCGTCTAGATTTTTTTTTCAAACATACACACATATTATATATTATTATTATTATTATTATTATTACTACTACTACTACTACCTCCACCATCACTGATATGGGTTCATCCAGAACTCCATATTACGCTCGTCATACTTCCAGAAGAGTCGTTCTCCAACCTGCCTCATCCTCTCGCTATTTTCTAAAATCTCCTCACCGAAGGTCCGGAGTTCTTGCACATTTTCTGCACTCATTGGGGGTGCGGGTGCTGGTACTGGGTTTGGGAACTGGGGCATGGGTTCTTGGTACGGGTATGGATTCTCTAAAATTTCCCTAATGTATTGATCGCTATCATAGAAGGGATCTAGAGGGTCCAAACCTGGGTAGGCTGCTAGATTCGGCATGGGTTCGTCTTCTGGTATTGGGTAGCGTTGCTGGTAATCCCTATTGTCGTCTAACCACGGGTCGTAGTTTGGGTCTAAGGGATTGGGTGCTGGTACTCTAGGTATCTCTTCTGGGTTGAAATCAGGCATTAGGATTTGATTTTCTGGATTGTTTTCAATTTCCATTGGCTGGGTGGGAAACAATGGTAATGGTTGGGGTGCTATGAGTTGCTCTAGGTTAGGATCTGTAGCTGTAGTTGCTAAGATATGAAAGTTTGCTAGACTCCTGTTTAACATATCCTGGGCATGAGCATCTGTTTCTCTCTTAACGGCTGCTAAAACACGTTGCTGCTGTAACTTTTTCTTTTCCTACGTTCATGCGCTCCCCTACTGAACCATCCTCTCTTTTTAGGAGAGAATGACTCTTTAGACTGAGCCTTAAACACGAATATCCCATCTTCATTGTCATCTGAATACCCTGAGAGGGCGGGCTGTGAAGAGGTGCCTTCGCTCCTAGGTGAGCTGGACAACTGACGGTTGGCGTCGGAAGGTCCTTGGTCACTCATACTGTAAACTAACAAATAGTCAAATAACACACAACAATAAAATACAAATATGCACGTAATTTCATAATTTATTTCCTAACATATTAAGTAATATCTTGGTGTTAGCAGAACACTTCTGTGGCTGAATCAGTGGCTTAGCTCTGATACCACCTTCTGTCACAACCCCCGTCCCCTAACTACCCGGGAACGGGCGGCCGCGGCCAGTTTCAGTGGTATCAGTGTTTATCATTTTGGCAGCGGAAATTACATCAGGACCGTAGTTAGGAAATATTTTATCAGAGTAAAATACCACATTTTCATAATATTAAATACGTGGGAAAATCCCAAGTTTTTAAGTACACACATTTTCATAGGAATAAATCCTATTTTATTTAATAAAACATCTCTTTTATTTTAGGTAACTTTATAGCCACTTTTCCCAAGCCTTCAGTGCTGTCCAGCTGGCTTCTATTTTGGCTTTCAAATTTTGTTACCTGAAACGCGTTTAAAAACATTTTGTGTCACACCCCCAAAATACCACATGCGGTGACCCCGCTAGGCGTGTGACATTCCAGGATCCAACCACCAATCACATTGAACTAACCATAAGATGTTTAACAAAATTCCCATTCATTAAATAAAACATTCATAGATCATAATCCAAGTTAAATAGTGACAGCGAAAGCAAATAGTAAAACACTGTTCAATGTTTCAAAAACCAATATATGCAAATTCGGTAAACAAGACTGGTAAATCCAAGCGACACAACCCATGACCAATCCAGCCATCCAGATAACAAGTTCCTCGTCCAAAGTACCTAACGACCTGCGAGCATGCAACAAGTGTGTCAGACAACGCTGGTGAGTTCACAGTTTTATGAAAGCGTTAGTTACCATGTGTTTAATCCAATTTGTTAACAAATCCGCAAGTAATGTTGATAATATCTCGTTACTGAACAAGACGGCTCCTGATGTATGTTTTGCCTGTTCCCCAGTGCTCCTATCAAAACACTGGGCATGACTGGGTCATTAGTTCACACTCGTCCTCTCCGGTACGGGGTGAGGGTGCCAAACCTAAGTAGCGCTACCAACTAATACCCTGTTACCTATCCGGTAACAAAAAGATAGGACTTAAGAGTGATAGGGTGAGAGTATTATCCAACATTCCAGTTTTACCCAAAAGACTTATCCCTCCCCGAGATACCCACTGACTGTCCCAACCACCGGGACGCATGCTCAAGAGTAGTGAACTCACCTTGGATTGCTCGGTATGCTAAGTTACCACCCAGTTAATCAATCAACCCTGTCGAGGTTACCAATAACAATTAGTTTCATGATTTATCAATTATGCCACGTATATCAGAGATCACATTCATTACAAGCACTGCCATGCATCACATAACGTATACTCAGTTCATACATGTGTCCATATCCCATATACAATACACAATAGTCACACAACAGTTAACAGATTATTCTCCGTCAAATAACCATCCGACGAAGAACCCTAGGTTTCGTCGTGCTAAGGTGTGGCGAAACACGTCATGTTTCGTCGAGATGAACTATGGCGAAACACATCATGTTTCTTCGAGATGAACTATGGCGAAACACATCATGTTTCGTCGAGATACAGTATGACGAAAGTCTATCCTGTTTCGTCGAGCAAACAGTTACAGATTCAATCAGTTACGATTTCACGTTTTCCTAGCACCCTAATCATCATCAGCAATTTCAACATGATCAATGACCAATCATCAAGCTTCCAATTATCATTAACACGCAACAAGGCATTAACAATCCACATGTTCATATCATCATTACTATCATCACAATTAACATCATTCGAATCAATTCAATCCTAACAGTTTCATTATTTAAGCATATAAATTATTAACCATGCTATCAATTCATTGCACAGAATCTATCACACCCTCATATGAACAATACCACATACAAATCACCGGATTCTTAGCCTAACAGTTCTAGATTCACAATGTTTATGAAAACCCTAATCATACACACAAAACACCACATCAGATTACATCGAACAGTAGGGTTATACACTAACCGTGATACCGAAAGGCTTAGATAAATCGAGATAAAAGATGCTTGAGGTTCTCTACGATTGCCGTCGCACAGAGTTTGGCAAGGAAGGGGAGTCTCTAGGGTTTTATGCGTTTTACGTAACTGATCACAAGTTGCAATATAAAAGGGATTTGGGCCGTAACTCTCTCTGGGCCGAAGCTCCCTTAGTGGCGAAAGACATGCTTGACGAAAGACATGTTTCGTCGAGACCAAGGGTGGCGAAAGTTGGGTTTTTCGTTGGGACCAGGGATGACAAAGAACTTTACATTAAATCTTAATTATACTACATTCAATTATATTAACACCACACATACAATCATCAAACATAACACATAACACATAACTGTTAACACATAATACATAACTGTTGGTCATTCACAAAACTACACTCGACACCACATGAATCAAATTGTGAAACAGGATTATGAAATCAGTGATGTGCAAAAGGGAAAGACCTTGAAATCTCGGGTTGTCACATCATCCCCAACTTGAAAGAAATTTCGTCCCGAAATTTGACAAGTACTCCAAACCGAAAAGGTGTTAACTCAGGATGACTGTGGATTTTCCGCGGGTGCCACATCATCCCCAACTTGAATGGGAATTTTGTCCCGAAATTCACTAGTTGTGCCAGACTTAGATTTGTCAGACTTGGACTTGTCATCTGGGAATAAATGTGGGTACTTGAGCTTCATCTGATCCTCGCGTTCCCATGTGAAATCCGATCCGCGTCATGAGTTCCAACGAACCCTCACGATCGGAATTCGGCTATGCTTACGGACCTTGACCTCCTGGTCTATAATTTCCATTGGTTCTTCGATAAACTGCAACTTGTCGTCGATTTTTAGCTCTTGAAACGGTATCACATGTGTTTCATCAGACAAGCACTTCTTTAACTGGGAGACATGGAAGACATCATGGACGTTACCCAGCTCAGCAGGTAACTCCAACTTGTAGGCCACCTTACCAATTCGCTCCAGAATTTTAAATGGCCCAACATAACGAGGGTTAAGCTTGCCACGTTTTCCAAAACGCACCACACCCTTCCAGGGTGATACCTTCAACATAACACGATCACCAACTGCGAATTCCAAAGGTTTCCTACGCTTGTCAGCGTAGCTTTTCTGACGGTCGCGTGCTGCTGCCATACGGTTCCTGATATGGACAATCTTTTCTGAAGTTTCAAGAACAAGTTCCGGACCTGTGACCTGGCTGTCACCTACCTTAGCTCAACAGAGTGGAGAACGCCATTTCCGGCCATACAACGCTTCAAATGGAGCTGCCTGGATGCTAGTGTGGTAACTGTTGTTGTAGGAGAACTCGATTAGCGGAAAATGTTTCTCCCAGCCCTTACCAAAATCAATCACACATGCTCACATCATGTCTTCAAGCGTCTGGATGGTTCGCTCACTCTGACCATCCGTCTGTGGGTGATAAGCAGTACTCATGTCGAGGCGTGAGCCGAACGATTTATGCATCGTGTAACGTCCGTCAAAATGGGTTTCCAAAACCCGACCCGTTTTGAATTTTGGATCCTAATCTTTGAAACTCGGAAACTTTTCGTGAATTAAATAATCGTTGAACGCCTTTTATCCTTATTTCAATTCGTTTATAAATATGGTTATTTATTTTATTTGTTTAACTAATTAAATTAATTAAGATTACAATTAAAATTTTTGTTTGTTTTATAAAACAATCTAGTTAGTCTTGTTAGGATTCGAGTTAGTTAGCCAAGTTAGTATAGTTAGTCAAGTTGGTACATGGGGGTTTTGGTTTTGGCGATAGGAATAACCATGGTAGAGACCTTCTAGACTTCGCGGCAGCTCACGACCTAGGTATTATAAACTCGTTCTTTAGGAAGAGGGAATCTCATTTGATCACTTTTAGTAGCGGAGGACGTAACACGCAAATCGACTATCTTCTGATGAGACAAGAAGATCGACGAATGTGGATGGACTGCAAGGTTATACCAAGGGAGACTATTGCGGCTCAACACCATTTGCTGGTAGCAGATATAGCCATAAAAGTAAGGCTAACTGAGGGGGAGAGGAAAACCCGACCTAGGATCCGTTGGGGAGACCTGAAGGGAGAAAAAAATACTATGTTTAGAGATAAAGTTAACTAGATGGCATCGATGCAACTAGGTGACGACGCAAACCGGATGTGGGAGGATATGGCGACTACGATCACTACGGTGGCAAATGAGACGTTAGGGGTAACAACAGGAAAGACTAGTGGGCATAAGGAGTCCTGGTGGTGGAATGAAGACGTGCATGCCAAAATAAAGGCTAAGCAACAGAGTTTTTTTGAGGTGCACAGTTGAGGAAGAGCGGCTGAGGGTGAGGGAGATATACAAGAAGGCAAAAAGGGAAGCGAAAAAGGCGGTAACCGAGGTGAAAAACACAGCCTATAAACAAATGTATGAACGTTTGGAAACGAAAGAGGGGGAGCATGATATGTTCAAGATTTCAAAAGCTAGGGAGCGAAGAAGACAAGACCTAGGAGTAGTAAAGTTTATCAAAGGAGAGGATGGAAGTGTTTTAGTCAAGGCACATGACATTAAATTGAGATGGCAAACCTACTTCCATAATCTTTTCAACGACGGTAGGGCATACCAACAAGATAGCAGCAATCCCAGGACCCAAAGGCGACAACAGAATAATTGCTACTGCAGGAGGATCACACATGAAGAGGTGAGGATGGCACTTAGGAAGATGGGAATATGCAAGGCAGTAGGTTTGGACAACATACCGATTGAGGTGTGGAAGTGTTTGGGGGAAGAAGGAGTCCGATGGTTAACACTTTTGTTCAATAGTATTTTCAAGACTGGAAAAATGCCAGATCAGTGGAGGAGAAGTGTCGTGGTGCCTATATACAAGAATAAAGGAGACGCTCAATGTTGTGGGAACTACAGAGGAATCAAACTACTAAGCCACACTATGAAGCTCTGGGAGAGGGTAATTGAAACTAGAATTAGAAGGGAAACGCAGGTTTCAGTAAACCAATTTGGATTCATGAAAGGGAGGTCAACTACAGAAGCGATACATATTCTAAGGAGACTGATGGAAAAATATAGAGCGAAGAAACAAGATTTACATATGGTGTTCATCGACCTTGAAAAGGCATATGACAGTGTCCCACGACAACTGATTTGGGATAGTTTGGAGGGTCGAGGGCTACCTGGGAAATATATAGACATAATTAAGGATACATACGATAGAACGGAAACTAGTGTCTGCGCGCCCGTAGGGGATACAAACTTCTTTACTGTGGAGGTAGGACTCCACCAAGGGTCTGTGTTGAGCCCTTTCCTTTTTGCGGTGGTCTTGGATGAGTTGTCCAAGTTGATCCAGGAGACAGTTCCGTGGTGCATGCTTTTTGCAGACGATATTGTGTTGATTGCAGAAACTAAACAGTGCCTGAACGCGAGGATAGAAGAGTGGCGATTAGCTCTAGAGGGCAAGGGCCTAAGGATTAGTCGATCTAAGACTGGGTATCTACACTGTGATTTCAGTGGTGTAGCCGATGACGATGACACCCAAATCACCATTGAGGATCAATTGGTCCCGCAAGTTACTAAATTTAAATATTTGGGGTCTTTTGTACAAAGGGATGGTGACATAGATAGTGATGTAACCCATCGCATACAGGCTGGCTGGTGTAGATGGAGGGCAGCCAGTGGAGTATTGTGCGATAGGAGGTTCCCTACTAAACTAAAGGGAAAATTTTACAGGGTAGCAGTTAGACCAGCTATGTTGTATGGAACAGACTGTTGGGCTATCAAGAAGACACAAGCGCGCAAGATGGATGTAGCAGAGATGAGGATGTTGAGGTGGATGTGTGGACACACGAGGTTGGATCAGATAAGAAATGAGGTTTTTAGGGAGAGATTAGGAGTGGCTAGTATATCGGATAAGATTAAGGAGGGGAGATTGAGATGGTTTGGGCATGTGAAGCGCAGACAAACGACAGCACCAGTTAGAGTAGTGGAAACTCTTACTGTGGAGGGGAAGAGAGGAAGAGGCAGACCCAAACTGACTTGGGAAGAGCAGATTAGGCATGATTTACTAGAGTTGCATCTTTCTGAGGACATGGTCCAAGATAGGACTTCGTGGAGGCGTAGGATTAGGGTTAAGGACTTCTAGAGGATACTTCAGTAAGGTCTTAGGTGTATTTTAGGGAAGTAGGTTTTCTTATTCTTTTAAGTGACTTTACTGACGATTGACTTCTTGTGTATATGCCCAAATGATGTTGTATGCTATTATACATGATTTACATTATACTGTGCCACTCTGATCACTTGCTTCGTATAGGTGACTTCTTTTTTTCTATAGTTTATTTTTCTATTTTTATATATTCTTGGACTTGGTGTGTTGGTTTACTGTTCGTTTTGGAGCTGAGGGTCTCTTCTGGAAGCAGCCTGTCTATCCCTAAGGATAGAGGCAAGTTCTGTCTACATCCCACCCTCCCCAGACCCTATGAGTAGCTTTGCTATTTGTGAGATTTACTGGGTATGATTGTTGGTTGTTGGTAGTCAAGTTATTTTTAGTTAAGGGGTTAAATGGTAACACTATAATGAAGAGTATTTTTAGTTAGAGGACATAATCACGCTTTGATATAAATATATTATAAGCTATGTGTATTAATAAGGTGATAAATTGGTTTATTTAACTAAATAAAAATTAAGTGGAGAGCTGCCACTGGGGTATTGTGCGATAGAAGGTTCCCAACAAAATTGAAAGGGAAATTTTATAGAGTTGCAATTAGACCTGCTATGTTATACGGAACCGACTGTTGGGCCATTAAGGAAGTACAAGCACGCAAGATGGAGGTGGCAGAGATGAGAATGTTAAGATGGATGTGTGGGCACACAAGGTTAGACCGGATAAGAAATGATGTTTTTAGGGAGAGGTTAGAAGTAACTAGTTTATCAGATAAGATAAAGGAGAGAAGATTGAGATGGTTTGGGCATGTGAAGAGGAGGCAGACTATAGAGCCAGTTAGAGTAGTTGAAACTCTCGTGGTGGAGGGGAGGAGGGGTTGAGGCAGACCCAAAATCACTTGGGATGAGCGTATTAGGCAGGATTTGCAAAAATCGCACCTCTCTGAGAACATGGTCCATGATAGGAGCTCCTGGAGACGGAGGATTAAGGTTAAAGATTTCTAGGTGAGGGTTCATTTGTGTTTTTAGGGGTAGTATATAGTCGTAGATTTGTATCAATTTGTATACGTTTTCTGTGTTGTTATATTTGTCTTGTTTACCATGCACTCTTTTACCACCCATGTTATATTGATAGCTCCACTCACACATACACACACACCTCATGTTCTATATTTTTTTCTCTCTTTCTTTCCTGGTTATTTTGGAGCTGAGGGTCTCACTGGAAGCAGGCTCTCTATCCCTTGGGATAAGGGTAAGGTGTGCCTACATCCCACCCTCCCCAGACCCTACCAATAGCTCTGCTATTTGTGGGATTTTACTGGGTATGATTGATTGATTGAACTAAATAAAAATTAAAGCATGGCTTAAAAGGCTCATGGGGATAATGGAAAACAACAAAGCAATGATGTGTTATTAGTTACACTCATCACGTGTATCTCAAGTTCCAAAAAAAGGATGTTTTATATATATAAACTTCAAATTCCCTTACAAGTTTACCGCCCAAACAGTTGCCAGCGACAACTTCTATATAGTCAGGCTTAATGACCCCCTTCCTCCCTTGCTCTCTCGCTCCTCCGGCGACCGGCGCCGATTCCGGCCGGTTCTCCGACGACAGGCCACACGACAAACACCACAGCCCTTCTCCTTCACTGTAACACCCCCACTCTCGCTCGTCACTCTCGCTCTCTCTGCTACCGTTAATTTTATGGCCGACCACCACCGAGTGGTGGTGGTGGCACACGATGTACGGCGGCAGTTTTTTTTCTGATGTTAAACGACAGCAACAACAATGGGGACGCGTAACAGCGGAGGTGTAGTCAACCGTCGAAACTAATAACTGTGGCGGCGTGGTGACAAGACGGCAGAGGCGGCGGTTCATGTTTCAAGATTGTTTCGGGCTCAGTCTCGGTTCAGATCCGATGTTCGGTTCATTGTTCAGTAGACTCCAGTTAACCCCGGTCAACAACAGTCTTGTTTGTTCTCGGTTCAAGTTCATCGGAGTTTTTGCACGATATAACCCACACATGTATTAGTTAAATGAGTTTTAATTCTAAGGCATTTTACAACTTATTATCATATGGTTTACTAAACTAACTTTATATTATTACTTTACTTTACTTTTATTATTTTGTTTATACCAAAGTTAGTTTTGCAATTTTCAAGGGAGAGACACCAAAATGTAAACAAATCGAATATAACAAACGTTTTTCTGATTACCAAACTTATTCACGAGATAGATGACGATTTCATTTTTGTTACTGATTTATCTCTAGTGTATCTTTTAATTGCATTTTTTTTTTGGAAGGCGACTTTCACAACAGACGGCGGTGCCGCTCACTACCAACGGTAGCTACCATCACCCCACTCCCGCAACCAAGACTATGTTGTCTTAACCGGGCCCACGCTTGGTGCATTAGAGTTTGGCTTGGCTTCCCCCGAGAAAATTTCCAGCCCTCTGCCACTTGACAGGAGTTGCACCCTCCGCAAGAGCTGACACTCTCCGGAGTAAATGCACTGTAATAGAAAACTCGGTCGCTCCTATGGTTTTTATCACGTATATTTATTTGGAGTAATATATAACCCATAACTATTAATTAGATCATTATTGCGTTATTTCGTATCTAGGGTAATCCTATTCATCCGTTGGATTTCCCAATCTTTTACCCGTGCGTTATTTTACAAGGAATCATAAACACATCCACTGTGAGTATACTTGACCCATTTTACCGTTTTCACACTTTTGGGTGTAACATGTTTATATACAAAACACACTTATTATACAAATTCTTATGCAAATACATAAACCAACAATCCAATACATGCTTACTATTTTTTATGCTTGATTCGTGTTTTCTGGACCATACTTATGTGATGAACTTGTCATTAGCTTCGTACGAGCCTCCATTTAACATGTATAGCGCTATAGGAGTAACGCACCGCCCGTAGACTAGTGGTCATGTTAAATTTCATTCATAATTGCGTAAACAGAGGGTTGACCTGTAAATCGCATGTAAGTTTATACGTTAATCTTGATAACTAGGTTTGCCATGTGGATTGTTCCTTATCATTTTTATACTTATATACTACGCACCAAACTTGTATGCTCGCCAATACTTTTGTATTGAACCACACTTTTAAAACATGTTGCAGGTTTAGCAATGATGTCGGTGATGCATGGAATCTAGTAGGATGCTTAGATACACATTTTAAATTTGTATTCTTATTATATTGTATTTCGTTGCTCATGTTGTATTTATTTCACATCTTTGTAATTGACTCTTTAGAAATGAAATGGAAATTTATTATTTAAATACTTGTCACAAATAGCGTTATGAAGTCTCTTGCAATCTATTTCGTCTCACTCCGATGTTTCCGCCATCGGTTGGGGTGTGACACATCGACTGCCATAAATTAGATATGAAACGCGGATCACGATCAGAGATGATAGAGGTTGGCACCCCGTGCCTAGAAACCACTTCTTTCAGATAAACAGCAGCGAGTTGAGAGAACTTATCCATTTCCTTGATTGCAAGGAAGTGCGCAGATTTTGTGAGGCGGTCAACGACCACCCAGATGGTATCGTTTCTGTTTTGAGTTCTCGGCAGACCAATGACAAAATCCATAGCAATCTGCTCCTATTTCCACATGGGTATTTCTGGTTGTTGAAGCAAGCCTGCGGGTTTCTGATACTCTACCTTGACTTTCGCACAAGTCAAACACTTACTCACATACGTCGCGATGTTAGCTTTCATCTTCGGCCACCAATACATGACTTTAAGGTCCTGATACATCTTATCTGAACCTGGGTGAACAGAGTACCGAGACTTGTGCGCTTCGTCCATCACAAGTTCTCTAAGACTACCAAACAGAGGAATCCAAACCCTTTCCATAAAATAATAAATGCCGTCAGATCTCTACTCGGGTCGTTTCTCCATGCCTCGTAAATACTCAGCTTCAATGTTTTCTCCCTTCAATGCTTCAGTCTGAGCCGAACGGATCTGGTTAGGAAGGTTTGAATGAATGGTGAGCTGTAAGGCTCGCACACGCTTAGGTTTCGTCTCCTTTCAGCTAAGGGCATCAGCTACAACGTTGGCTTTGCCCGGATGATCTTTGATAGCACAATCACAGTCGTTCAAAAGTTCTACCCAGCGACGCTGTCGCATATTCAATTCCTTCTGGTCGAAAATATGCTGAAGGCTCCTATGATCGGTGTAGATAGTGCATTTAGTATCGTACAGATAGTGCCTCCAGATTTTTAATGCAAACACCACGGGTCGTGAGTCGTGTAATTCTTCTTATGAACCTTCAGTTGTCGAGAAGCATAAGCGATCACATTGTTGCGTTGCATCAGCACGCAACCAAGACCCTGAATAGAAACATCACAGTAAACCACAAAATCCTCGGTACCTTCAGGTAGAGACAAGATCAGTGCATTGCAGAGTTTCTGTTTCAAAAGTTGGAACGCATCCTCCTGCTTGTTTCCCCAAGAATACACAATGCCTTTCTGTGTCAACGAGGTAAGAGGTTGAGCGATCTTCGAGAAATCCTTGATAGATCTTCGATAATACCCAGCGATACCAAGAAATTGTCGCACCTCCGAAGGATTCTTTGGTGCCGCCCAATTCTTGATAGCATCCACCTTAGCAGGATCAACGTGTATCCCTGATTCATTAACAATGTGGCCAAGGAAGTGCACTTCTCGTATCCAGAAGTCACACTTAGAAAACTTCGCGTAGAGCTGTTCCTTCCTCAGGAGTTCCAAAATAAGACGCAAATGTCGCTCGTGATCCTCCTTGCTCTTTGAGTAAATCAGAATGTCGTTGATGAACACAATAACGAAATCATCAAGGTACGGCTTGCATACACGGTTCATGAGGTCCATGAAGACCGTTGGTGCATTTGTTAGCCCAAATGGCATAACCAAAAACTCATAGTGACCATACCGTGTTCGAAAAGCTGTCTTAGGGACATCCTCCTCTCGGACTCTCATCTGATGATAGCCCGATCTTAACTCAATCTTCGAGTAGAAACTTGACCCTTGCAACTGGTCAAACAAGTCGTCGATACGCGGTAGAGGGTGGCGGTTCTTGACTGTTACCTTGTTGAGTTCTCGATAATCTATACACATACGAAAAGATCCGTCTTTCTTCTTCACAAACAAAACCGGAGCTCCCCAAGGCGAAGAACTAGGTCGGATAAAACCTCTATCCAACAATTCTTGAAGTTGGTTTGACATCTCTTGCAACTCCCCTGGTGCAAGACGGTAAGGAGCACGGGTAATCAGAGCTGCTCCTGGTATAAGGTCAATCTGGAATTCCACCTGGCGATGTGGAGGTAAACCGGGTAACTTTTCAGGAAACACGTCAGAAAATTCACGTACAACTGGAAGGTCCTCGATTTTCCTTTCTTCTGGTTGTGAATCGGTAACAAGAGCTAGGATAGCAGGGTAGCCCTTTCGTAGACACTTCTGGGCTTTCATGGCTGAGATGATGCCGACCATGGCACCACTACGATGACCTTGAACTGATAAAGATTCCCCGCTGGGGAGAGGGATACGCACGATTTTCTCTTTACAGAGAATTTCCGCTTGATGTTTAGACAACCAATCCATGCCCACCACTACAACAAAACTACCAAGAGTAACGAGGAGTAGGTCAGTGTCGAACACTTGACCCATGAGATCAAGTTTACAACCGAAAAGGACATGAGAAGCTTCAATCGATTTACCATCAGCTAATTCTATTACATGCTTATTTACAAGAGGTGTGGGAGTCAATCCTAACTGACGACTGAACTCCAACGACACATAACTCCAATCGGCACCAGAGTCGAATAAAATAGAAGCAATCAGATTGTTCACAAAAAACGTATCAGTCACAACATTGCCATCGTTACGAGCTTCCCCAGCTCCAATAGTGAACACCCTCCCGTGCGCACCATTTCCACCATTGCCCCCATTGTTGTTGTTTCCGTTGTTATTGTTCCCATTATTGTTGCCACCAGCATTCTGATTTAGTTGAGGGCAATCTCGCCTGATGTGACCCTCGGCTCCACATTGAAAGCATCCCTTACGATTTCCACGGTTTTGCTGGGGTTGCTGCCTTTCCTGCTGCTGAGGCTGTTGCTGCGGGGTGTGCTGTTGCTGCTGGTTCGGGAGTGAAACCCTACAATCCTTGGCCATATACCCCACATTGTTGCACCTGTGACATACTCGGGTACACGGTCCCCGATGGTGATAGTTGCACTTATTGCACTTTGGTTGTTTCCCCGCATAAGAACCCTGACCCGAACTGTTGCCCTGGCTTTGATTAACGGAGGACTGACTGAAACTGCGATTGATGCTATTGTCTGGCCGCTTCTGTGACTGATTCGAGTTCGTCACCTTATCTACATCATTCCATTTCCGCTTGCTATCAGTAACGGGTGTAGTAGCTGTGGTTGTAGCAACAGTAGTGGCAGAAACACGCGGTGGTAGCGAGCCACGTTCCACCTCCTGATCTGTGATCTTGTGAGCCAAACGGATAATCTGAGCTAGGTTGTTGAGGTTCGCTGCAGTAACCAAGCACTTAACCTGCGGGGCTAATCCCTTGATGTACAGCTCGATTCTTCGGTGTGGAGGTCGTGATAAGTTCGGGCACATATTAGCTAACTCATGAGACCTCTTCGTGTATGCCTCGATCTCAGACCCCACCATCTTCAAATCGTAATACTCGTTTTCCAGTTTCTGTACCTCATCACGAGGGCATTACTCCTCCCTCATCAGCTCCTTAAAATCATCCCAAGTAGTGGCATTCGCCATCTCAATACCCAACATCTGAACCTGGGCATTCCACCATTTCAGGGCACCATCCTCGAGTGTGCCTGTAGCATACTTCACTCTGTCCCCAGCAGGACAGTTACACATCGCAAACACCGATTCTGCGTTCTCAAACCAAGGCAAAAGTCCCACAGCCCCTTCAGTCCCACTGAAGGTCTATGGCTTACAATCCATGAACGTCTTGAACGTACAGGCAGGTGGATTGTTTTGATTCTGATTTGTTGCTGACCTAAGGACGAAAGAAAATACATCACACGGGTAAGAGTTGTGTACACGACACAAGAATAAAGGGTAATTGACACATATTGTACCAGCTTGATAGGCTGCCAAAGCCTTAGCCACACGAGTGTTAATCAAGTTTGTCAGCTCAGCCTGGGTCATCGCAATGTGACCACGTCCGTGACCTCGTCCGCTCATGATTCTATATAAGAGGAGGGGAAAAGGTCAAGAGTTGAGATAAGGTAGAAGTCAAACTCACAACAACTTCTACAGATTACAAAGTACATCAGACAACAAAGCGGAACCCTTTCACACTCGTTAGATCTCACTGGGACTCGCATGCACCCACATTATTATTATGTGTGCACCCACAATAATAATGCGATTTGCATGTTTATCCCAGCTCCTCCCAACTCATGCTACCAGGTTCCTCAAATTCTCACAACAAGACAGACCACCACAAACATAAACCACGAAAATCTAATGGGATATCGCACTGTGACTTTATCAATCACATATCTCAAGTAAATACACATGAATTCAGTCTGAAATGCTAAGTGTGTGCAATCGCATGCAACATTGTACATAAGTGTATACTAAATATACTACGCAATAAGTAAACGAGAGACGAACCTTGCAATCTGGAGCTGAGTGTCATGGTCTCTTTCTGAACTGTTCGGTTATAGTCTGGTTTTACAAAAACGTTTTAAAACCTAGTTCACTATAACAAGTGGCTCTGATACCAAACTGTCACACCCCCAAAATACCACATGCGGTGACCCCGCTAGGCATGTGACATTCCAGGATCCAGCCACCAATCACATTGAACTAACCATGGGATGTTTAACAAAATTCCCATTCATTAAATAAAACATTCATAGATCATAATCCAAGTTAAATAGTGACAGCGGAAGCAAATAGTAAAACACTGTTCAATGTTTCAAAAACCAATGTATGCAAATTCGGTAAACAAGACTGGTAAATCAAAGCGACACAACCCATGACCACTCCAGCCATCCAGATAACAAGTTCCTCGTCCAAAGTACCTAACGACCTGCGGGCATGCAACAAGTGTTTCAGACAACGCTGGTGAGTTCACAGTTTTACGAAAGCGTTAGTTACCATGTGTTTAATCCAGTTTGTTAACAAATCCGTAAGTAATGTTGATAATATCTCGTTACTGAACAAGACGGCTCCTGATGTATGTTTTGCCCGTTCCCCAATGCTCCTATCAAAACACTGGGCATGACTGGGTCATTAGTTCACACCCGTCCTCTCTGGTATGGGGTGAGGGTGCCAAACCTAAGTAGCGCTACCAACTAATACCCCGTTACCTCTCCGGTAACAAAAAGATGGGACTTAAAAGTGATAGGGTGAGAGTATTATCCAACATTCCAGTTTTACCCAAAAGACTTATCCCTCCCTAGGATACCCACTGACTGTCCCAACCACCGGGACGCATGCTCAAGAGTAGTGAACTCACCTTGGATTGCTCGGTATGCTAAGTTACTACCCAATTAATCAATCAACCCTACAAAGGTTACCAATAACAATTAGTTTCACAATTTATCAATTATGCCACGTATATCAGAGATCACATTCATTACAAGCACTGCCATGCATCACATAACGTATACTCAGTTCATACATGTGTCCATATCCCATATACAATACACAATAGTCACACAACAGTTAATAGATTATTCTTCGGCGAATAACCATCCGACGAAGAACCCTAGGTTTCGTCGTGCTAAGGTGTGGCGAAACACATCATGTTTCGTCGAGATAAACTATGGCGAAACACATCATGTTTCGTCGAGATGAGCTATGGCGAAACACATTATGTTTCGTCGAGATGAGCTATGGCGAAACACTTCATGTTTCGTCGAGATACAGTGTGATGAAAGTCTATCCTGTTTCGTCGAGCAAACAGTTACAGATTCAATCAGATACGATTTCACGTTTTCCTAGCACCCTAATCATCATCAGCGATTTCAACATGATCAATGACCAATCATCAAGCTTCCAATTATCATTAACACGCAACAAGGCATTAACAATCCACATGTTCATATCATCATTACTATCATAACAATTAACATCATTCGAATCGGTTCAATCCTAACAGTTTCATCATTTAAGTATATAAATTATTAACCATGCTATCAATTAATTGCACAGAATCTATCACACCCTCATATGAACAATACCACATACAAATCACCGGATTCTTAGCCTAAGAGTTCTAGATTCCCAATGTTTATCAAAACCCTAATCATACACACAAAACACCACATCAGATTACACTGAACAGTAGGGTTATACACTAACCGTGATACCGAAAGGCTTAGATAAATAGAGATGAAAGATGCTTGAGGTTCTCTACGATTGCCATCGCACAGAGTTTGGCAAGGAAGGGGAGTCTCTCGGGTTTTATGCGTTTTACGTAACTGATCACAAGTTGCAATATAAAAGGGATTTGGGCCGTAACTCTCTCTGGGCCGAAGCCCCCTTAGTGGCGAAAGACATGCTCGACGAAAGACATGTTTCGTCGAGACCAAGGGTGGCGAAAGTCTGGTTTTTCGTTGGGACCAGGGATGACAAAGAACTTTACATTTAATCTTAATTATACTACATTCAATTATAATAACACCACACATACAATCATCAAACATAACACATAGCTGTTAACACATGACACATAACTGTTGGTCATTCACAAAACTACACTCGACACCACATGAATCAAATTGTGAAACAGGATTATGAAATCAGTGATGTGCAAAAGGGAAAGACCTTGAAATCTCGGGTTGTCACATTTTGTCAGTGATAAATACTGGTGAGTGAATCTCAGTTTAATCAAGTTAAGTAAAACCATTGTACAGTATTGAGGGCGGTCGCGCAATTATATTTGTTTCCATCTACTTTAATTACCACCCACGTTACTGTCAACCCGACTTGTGGTCATGTTACTATTCACAATGTAGTAACAAATTTTGTATACAAAACCCCAACATACCGACGATAATTGTAGAATACAAATACTCAATCACTGTTTAATATAATGTTAATCATATGAGGTTTTGTAAAAACAGTTTGCAAAAAGGAGATTACTCACATTGCTGTCTTAGGGTTTTCCTTAAGGATTTCCTAGTGATTATCTATTAAATACACAAATGCACACGCGTTAGTATAATAACCCAATATTTACATTAGTAATACCCCCCCCCCCCGAGACGGCATTCCAACGACTACGTCGGGCAGAACCTCGACAGTCGTTACGGAACCCTAGATCAATCGGGCAACGTATCTAATACGTAACCGAGGTTATGATACTTACAACGGGGCAGAACTTCATTAATTAGGGGGGTATTATGCCCGAGAATTATGTTTACTCTATAGAAATTCGAGAGAGAAAAGAGAAATGAACGGTTTGAACGATCTGTCGAATGCACCTATTTATAGTGCCGATCTCCGTCTTCGTCGCGCCCCGCGAAGCATGTAGCCAAGGGCTACGCGGCCCGCGAGGGTGGCTAGGGTAGGCCCTAGCCCTGCTGAGTTGACACGTAGCTTCGACACGAGTCCGACACGTGGCGGGACCGGGTAAGCCTGGTGACCAGGTTGTCGCGGCCCGCGACTGAGGTAGCCAAGGGCTTCGCGCCCCGCGACGGCTCTTTAAATTATGTTTTTATTTATATTTTATTAAATTAAAGGTATTCATATCCCGTTTTCGTATTCGGGGTGTATTTTAGGACGTATAGGGACACTTTAATTATTTTTAGGGTGTCAAAAATATTTTGGAGGGTTGTTATAAATCTAATACAAATTCTTATTAATAACATTAAATCAAATCTAAAATCTAATATAATACAAATTCTTATTATTAATAATATTTAATCAAATCTAATAAGAATTCATACGAATTCCAAAGTTGATATTAACTTTCAGATAATTATAAAAGATATCCACCTAACATCACAAATGTTTCTGCGGTTATACTTTAATATCAATAATAATTAAGATATTTCTTATTGTTACAGAAGACATTTACATAGGTTCTTGAGTTTTCGATGATGTGGTTATCTCTAGTAAACTTTAAACTTTTACCATAGTATATATAATGCTAGACATAAAATCAAAAAACATTTTGAATGATATCAATAACTTAAGACATAATATAATTATATGTATAATATGCACTTTTTAATGAAATAATACCAAACAAAATTACAAATATAAAATTATTGATTTTACTAACATTAACAAAGTCTTAATTTTTTTAGATAATTCAAAAAATATATAACAAAAAACATATGATATTATAATACGGTTAACCAATTTATCATCATACAACCTCCCATCTATTCAATCATATGATTTTTCAATCTTATATTAACTAAATAAATAATAAAGATTAATATTCAATCTTATCCTACTTTAAATATAAAAAAAATCCGTTAGTTTTTTTTAAATATATTTTTTATTATTTGGTATATAAAATCATATTTATTCAATCCATGTAATACACGTGGGTTTTTAAAAATATAACTTTTTTTTTATTATTTGGTAAAGAATATTACATTTATTCAACCCGTGTAGTATACATGGTTTTAAAGATATAATTTTTTTATTATTTGTTATATAACGAGTAGACGTCAACCCGCGCGTTGCGGCGGGATGTTGGTTATATTTTCTCATTTGCTGAAACCAATTAGCCTTTAGGGTAAGTTGGAATTGAAATGCTGAATATGAGACTCACCTTTGATTAACTCAAATACCGTACAAAACATCATAGTTTGTAAAATAATGATCATATAATAAAAGCTATGCTAAAGATAAGAGGTTCAAGGAACGAAATCGGTATATTGCAGAAAACGAATCACAGTTTAGCACGTAAACACTCAATTGATAATAATCTATTCAGTGCGTAAACACAATTATACAAAATATATCAAATAATTAAGGAAATTGGTATGTATACATCATATTTAAACTAGTGGGAAACCCGCGCGTTGCGGCGGAGGTTAAAAATTTCCGATAGCTTTTTAATCTTTTTGTTTTATGTTAGGTTATGAATCATTTGTATACAAAGTATCTTATGTACAAAACGTCAACATACGTAATCGGAAGAAAAACACCAAAAGACGAAATAGTAAAATCCCCAAAAATACTGGTTCTGATAATGCCAATACTGGTAAAAATATTGTTTGGTCTGAGTCGGTTTGATTGGCCACGTTAATAAGAAAAAACCATTAAAGGTGAAATATTAAAAGGGATAAAAGTAGATCATGTATATAAGCAAACTTGACTAATGGGGGGAAACTTTATTAAAGTAAATGGACTAAGATGTATATTTAGAAAACTTTATTACATTGCAACTTTTCATTTGCCATCTTAAAATTTGTAGGAAACAAGTTGGTGCTACCATGCGCGTTACGGCGGGATGATAATTATATAAGTTTTCTATTAAGATGTGAAAATTATATTGATAAGATAGATTTTACAATTATATGATTTTGCGTAAAAAATAATTTAACTAATCATATGCATAAAAATCTTTAAGTGTGGCTTTATTCATTTATTTCTTGCCATTATTTATTTTAAAAATCTATAAATGTCTCATTTTCTAAATTTATAATTTTGCAGATTATGTTAAAGTTTCGGTAAAAAATAGGACTCATTGAAGAAGCATACGAAATGGAAATATAAGTATAAAAACTTAATTTAAACTCATGAAACATTTAAAAAACGAAAAAGTTCCAAGTAATTTGTGGATTAAAAATGTTTATACTTGATGATGAACAAAAAACCACGTCTTTGGGGTCAACTTTTTGCAAGTAGAAAAAGCTAAATATGCATATAGTATAGGTTTACATACACATTTAGAAACATAAAAAGATTTCAATCAGAAAAGCTATAATGTTTCATGCATGAAAGTGCAAGTCTTAAAAACATTTTAAGATTTAAGGAGCTTATCATAGTATACCAAGATACTAAGCACCATTCGAAAACTGGTTACATAGTATAGAAACCGATTAGAACACAGAGATTCAAGTAATGAAACTGGTGGTTTTTAAGGTCGCTACTATGGGCGTTTATGACATGAACGGTGTAATCCAACATATGAGCAACCTTTCTTGGGTGGTTTTCAGACAATCAACCAATTGACTATTTCCCTCATCTAGTAATACGGTGAATTTAAATAGTGTGACATGTATATTACTACACTTAAATTATGATTATTCAATATTGGGCACACATGTCACCGTCACCTTCCATCAGACTTGACCAAAGTCAATTCGTGGGTCTGTTTGTCAGACTTCCACTTTACTATTTTTGGATCTAATGGGTTTCTTGGGAGAAGTTTTATTTGAGAGGAGTTTAGCGATTGAGGCCTGCTTGCCAACTTCAGAAGTGCTTGAGCAACTTGAGCTTGTAATTGCAACGAAGCATCATCCAATCCATATCGTAACTGATTTCTGATAGACTCTTTTCTGTACTCAGCATACCTATTTTCATCTTCCTCATCCATCAGTTGTTGTCTTTTTCTTTGGTTCAAGGCAGCGATGGATACATCTGCTGATGAGAACAGCTTTTTAGATGTAATGGTCTGCCGACGTCTAACAGTGGTTTCATCTTTGTATACTGGATTTTTAGGAAGAGATGGACCTGTCTTTCTTCGTTCTTCTAACTTATTGTAAGCTCGATCAATATACTGCCTAGACCATTTTCCAATTTGTCTAGCAGTCCCAAGCTTAGTTGCTACAAGTTCAGCCTTCATTCTCTTGTACTTCAACACTTCATCCAGTTCAACCTTTTTGTATTGTTTCCAGTTGGGAGCAGATTTTTGCATTTGAGAATCTTTATTCATCTTTTCAATTCTATTAACTTACTCATTAAGAGCTTCAAAGGGCCAGTCTTTGAAATCAGACCTGTAGGCTTCGTAGGGCTTGGTATCCATGATAGTGTTCAAGAAATCATTCCTTAATGTCTTTTGTAGCTCAGCATTTGGTGACATATTTGACATATTCTTACTCAGGTCTCTAGCAAAATCTTCCAATTTCTTGACTTCACCAAGCCAATGTTGCATGCGAGCTGATAAGTTAATGTCTCCTAGCCCTTTACACTCTTCTTTTGCCTTATATTCTGCTTGTTTGCCCTTTAGCTTCAGATATTCATAAATATTCTTTGGAGTTTTGAATCCATGAAGAGATGGGAAGGTTCTTTTGGATGGATCATCCTCTATGTAAAATTGGGTCATTTCATCTTGAAGTGCAAGCAGTTCCAGAGGGAAAGTTACTGCCAATGGGTTGATCTTTGTTGATGGAGGTGGGACGAATGGTTTGGGTGAAGTTTGAATGAATGGAGTAGCTGATAATGGAATTGGTGCGGGTATATGTAACACCCATGTTATTATTTTGAAATTTGTCGTATAAATACGATATCAAACATGTAATTACGATTAATTATCCTTAGAAAATACAAGTAATTTAAAACTTTTACAACTTAAAAGTTTTCAATATAATATAAATAAGTTCGCCATTTAAAAATTATGACGTAACGCCGTGCGGAAGCTTTAATCTCGTGTGTTCGGTTCTCCGTTGCTGCTTGATCGTCATCCGTAGCATGCCCAACATCACCTAAGATCAAAACCAACTTAAAAGTTAGTTTTGATAGTCAACTAATATGTTTAAACAAGTATCATGGGTCAAACAACAAAAAAACAAAATTTTTTCCGGAGTTAGGGGGCGTCGCGTGACGCTAGGCCCCCTTTTTCACAGATTGATGCTTAATCAGTTGCTGTACATACCCAGCTCAACCCGGTTTCACGGAAATGGCCATAACTTCTTCGTTATTGATCCGTTTTACCCGATTCTTTTTCCTACGCGTCCGTAATTTAATTCTCCATCATATGGAGTTAAAATCCAACATCCAACATAAATAAATTTTGAGACTTTCAAGCCTTCGACTCGTTACCTTTTTATCAAATTTTACCCGTTTATGCATTTTATCAAACAAACATATTTGTTTGATTCCTACATCACCTACACTTCTTCAAATAAATGTTATATACCATATTAGGTTCTAATCACAGGTTTATTACACAATTTAAACCCATTTTCGCTCGTATGCTTATTTTGACCCGTTAAGGGTATTTAAGCACCTTCGAGCCTAAAATAGCTTTCGATTGCTTCTAGCATTCCATTACCACATTTCTTATCCTATAATCTCCCACCACAACTGTATTTAAGGTAGGTTTAATGTGGTGATCAATATAAACCAAATTTTACCTCTCGAATCATTATTTTACAGCAAAAACTCAAATAGTGTCATTTGGCTAATATAATACCTCTTTCAGCTTCTATACTTATTCTAAGTATTTACCTAGTCATAAAACTCATTTCCAAACAACCTTTAAGGGTCGTTTGTTCCATTTAGCCTACAAGGGCGTTTTGGTCGATTTTAGTCCTTTTATGACGAATGACTCTCTCTCAAATTATTCGACCAAAATAACACTTTTAACTACAACATAATTATGCGTACCTGGCCCGGATCAACAAGTAGACCCGATTTATACCTCGTTTTCATTATCACACCATCAATGGTGACGCAATTATCCGATTTGCTAATCGGTCCTGTTAACATAAGACTTGACAACCACATTAGTCGATATTGTCAAATGGTGTTATCATCACCATTCGACCCGTTTGGACTATATGCCTAACATTATCTATTTAATCAAAAACATCATTTTTGATTTCCAATTCATACATCCATCCCATCCCGGATTTTATAACCATACCCTTTTTCTTTTACACTCTTTTCTTACAAATTCAACCCATTTCGGCTTACGCCATGGGTATCCTTTTAACCTTGATTTACATTAGTCGACACTTGACAAATTTCCATATTTCCAATATTATCGTTATCACGTTTACAACGTATCGAATAAACGGGTATTCTACATAAGTGTGTAAATTACACTTACCTCGCATCCACGCCACGCTTTTCTTTCCGTACTTGCTCCGTTTGACCCGCTCCTTCCTCCAAGCTTTCATCTAGCTTGTTACGCGTCAAACTATTGTCAATCATTTACAAGGCGGTTAAATTAGTCATTAACAATCACGACTATTCCGCCTCACTTATTTTCTATGTCGAAGCTACTGTTCGACTTCATGCTCAGTTAACTTAGTTTATCAAAGTTAACTACTTTCAATCACATGGTTTACAACATTAATCTAATTCAACATAGTATTTAGAACCCTTATCACTTCACATCACACGTAATTGCCATATCATTCAAATACGCGTTTTCACTCTAAATTTCAACGCTTTAGTTCTCATTTAGGCATTTTAACAAACACCTAATGTGCATAATTTTACATATTTACTAACTAGTTCATAACTAATTATTTTCACCAAGATTTACATAAAAATTAAACCTCTATGTCTAGTGTTCATGAACTACATCAAGAACTTATATCATAGCAACCAATATTCATCAATTTAACACCCTAATCCTAGTGTTCATCATATTGTCAATAAACCCATTTAACATATCAATGGATCATCATGAATTTCATAGATTATCCAATAATCCAACATGTTATTGACTAGGGTTTACTCCTAGACATCATATTACTTCAAGATTCATCCATGCATGACATAATCACGCTCAATTTCAGTTTCTTACAAATAACCTAGAATTTAAGATGGATCAAAACATCACAATTTTACATACCTTGTGATCCTTTCAACTAGGTGTTCATGAATTTGTGCTTGAAATTCGATTTGGAGCTGATTTGAACCCTCAATTTGATCAAGTTTGACATGCACTAGGGTTTTGGTGGGGAGCCTGTGTCGCCCCCTGTGTTCTTGTTCGACCAGACATCTCAATTGAGATGTTTGGTTTTGTTTTTAATTAAAACTAATAATATAAGTTTCAATTTTAACAACCTTGGCCCCTCTAATTTGGTTAGTTAATTAAGTAGGGCACAACATACTTATTTCTAACAATATTCTCCACTTATTAACTAGGTTAAACATTCCTAATTAAATTAGTGGGTTTTGGGAATCTATGACTAAGTTTAGTTTAAGTCCCGTTAACTCGGGCCTTCTATAAACTTTATTTCCCAAACGCATTCTTTTTCTCTTTTTATTAAATATTAGATTTAGTTATATAAATCCTAATATTTTCTGGCTTAATTTTACCACTAACGGTTCTTTAGCCGTCTTTTAGTATTAACGTGGTTTGATTACCAAACCCGTTTTTGGGGTGTTACAGGATATCTTTTTCTTCCTTCTCTTCTTCATGCACCATGAATTTTCTCTTTCTTGTGTAAACAGATTTTGGAGAAGGAGGAATTAGGGAAGAAAAAGGTGCTATGAGTGTAAGGGTTGATTGTGATGGGAATTGAAATTGGGTAGAATCAGTGGATTGACTAACAATTGTTGAAACATTTGTTGTATCAACAATTGTTTCAGTGGAGGTTGGCAGTGGTGATGAGGATTTTGTATTCTGCTTTTTGACAGGTGGTTTTTCTGGTGAGAGTTTTGTTTTAGGTGTATCAGAATCTGGCTTCTTAGGTTCAGCAGTGCTTTTAAGTTTCGCATCAGTGGTTGGTTTTTCTGGTGGTGATATTGGTTTAGGAAACATGACAATAGGAGATTCGTTGTGTTTGTGTGCTTTTCTTCTATTTGACGTTCCAATGTTGAGCACTTCATCTTCCTCTTTTGTATGCTTCATCTTCTACTTTCGTTCAATCTCCTTATCTGTCTGTTTGTTAACAGTATCATCAATTCCATTTTTCTTACCAATATCAGATTTTCCAGGAGATTTTGCAGAAGTTTGCTTGGCAGGCTTTGGATTTTGTTTTGGCTGATTCCTAGGTGTTGGTTTCCCAAAGTTTTTCATGGAATCCTTTTCCCTCTTTTCAGTATCATCTTCATCATCTTTTTCAAACACAGGTGATGTGTGTAAAATGCAACATATAAATTACATCAAATGAGGCATAAAACTAACCATTTTTTAGTACTAATGTTGGAAAAAGTGTGCTTTTGTATTTTCAGGACTAAATGAGCGTAAATGAACAAAAGGAGCAAATATGCAGCAAAATCTAACATAATTACAAGAAAATGAATAAACGTGGCATGCCCGACCCCTCGACAACATCTTCCCAAGCAAAAACAAGCAAACAGACGGCTGAACAGGCCCCGTGTCCAGCGGACACGGGGGCGTGCTCAGGTGTCTACAGAAAAGACAATGTTGGTGCAGTTGTCTGTCGACTTCATCTTCGTTCGAGTCTTAGATTAGAACTGATAGTTCAGGGCTTGTAATATGAGAAATTTAGGGTTTTGAATGTTGTTTTAAGCTGATTTCGCTTGAACATGCTATTTCGCTTGAAAGTGACAAACACCATTTCAAGCGAAATCAGCATAAGTAATTTCGCTTAAAATGACAAGTGTCACTCTCAAGAGAAATCCTAGCTCTATATATAGTCCTCAAGCGATATCAGTTGTATGGTTCTTGTTTTCGACGCCGAGGTGCTGTTGAAGTGTCTCCAGCCTTGTAAACGAGTTTTTGAACAATACAAGAGACAGTTAATAGTGATTCTAGTGTTATACAAGCTAAACAAAGACAGAATCAATGAATTCCGCCTCTGATTCTGTCTGAGCACTCTTCTGATCGACTCATTAGGTCATTTCACGATCCTACATGTGGTATCAGAGCTCAGGAGGAAGAGTTCTTACCGTTTAGCTCATTTTCACTGGATAATTCTGATTTCTACACCTTCTTTTCAAAATTAATCATGTTTTAACGGATAAAATGGACTAAATTTTTGATATTGTGTGCGAAATACTATTTTAACAAATCCTTGAGAAAATCAGAACATAATTCGGCTTAAAAACGACTAAAATGGACCTAAGTTGTGGTTCCGCTTGAACGAACACAGCCCTATTCTGCTTCAAAGACATTATTCCGCTTGAGATTTTCAAGCGAAACCTGTGTTTTTGCTTCAAAGGTATTATTTCGCTTGAAAATTTGACCAGATTCCGCTTGAATTTGTTGATTTCGCTTCAGAGGGTTTTTCCACTTGAGTTGTTTCAAGCGAAATCAGGTATTTCGCTTCAAGGAGTGTTTCGCTTGAAAGTGTGTGAGTTCAAGCGAAATCAGTATTTTTTGATTCAGGGTTATTTCGCTTCAGGGGTGATTTCGCTTCAATTAGTTGTTTTCACTTCAGGTTGTTATTTCACTCCAAATCATTATTTCGCTTGAACAGGTTGTGTTTGAAATATGGAGAAAATGTTTGATGAAAAAGAAAACGATTATCTTGAAAGGTTAAATGATTGGTATATGGGATGTTTGGAAAGTAGTTATAGAAGTGAAAATGTGGATATCTGGGTTAAACGATCTGAAAATTTTTTGTGTCAAAAGAATGAAACATTAAATCAGTTGGGAGATCGATTTGAAAGTTTAATAGAAAATTTGTGGAAAAAGGGTATAAGAGTGCAAAAAGATGAACAAATATCAAAATTGACAGATGCATTACCTGCTAAATGGGATGAATTCTTGATTGAACTAAAAAATAAACCTATTTTTTCAGAACTTCATCCAAGACAGTTCATCAATGAGGTTAATGCAGAGTTTCGAAAGGATTGTTTAAAAAAGAAGGAAGTGATAAATGAAATGGAAAAGAATTTACAAAAAATGGATTTGGATGTAATTGTTGAAATAAACAGAAGAGTTTGTGTATGTCTTGCAGCAAAAAGTGTCATGAAATACGAAATTAAGAGAGGTTTTTATATTGACGAGAATGCGAATCCTCTTGATTTCGTTAAAATTTTTTGTGCAGGCATATTTTTGACAAGAACAGAGACAGAGCAAGTTCCAAAGAATGAAGAATCTGTGAAGATTGGATCTTCGAATTCAGAATCAGTATGCACTAAATGTGAGAAATTTGAAGCTGACAATGCCAAACTCTTGAAGGATGCGGAAAGTTTGACATTGGAAGTAAAAAAGATGAAGAATGAGAAGCAATCTGATGATAAACAGATTCTTGTTTTACAGGAAAATTATGAGAAATTGAAATCTGAAAATGTCAAACTGTTAAATGATTTGGACAGTTTGACATTAGAAGACAAAATTTTGAAAGAAAAAGAAAAAGTTTTTGAAAATGAAAAATTAAAAATTGAAAAAGATTTTCAAAGTCAAATGAAGGTTTTAGAAGATGAGAAATCTGTTATCTTTAACAATAATCTTGAAAAACAAATTGAAATAAATTCTCATCTTCAGAAAATCATTCAACTTGAAAATGAAGCTGAAATTGCTCGGAATAAAATTGATGAGCTTGAAAAGAAATTGAAAGGTTTTGAGACTTCGTCATCAACACCAGATTATCCATGTCCAAAACCGATCAATTTTGTTCCAATAAGTGACAATGTCACAAACTTTGACAAAGTCAAAGTTGAAGATTGTGATGAGAAAACTGATGATGATATTGAAAAAAGAAAAATATTTTTGAAATTAAATGAAATGTTTCAAGAAACTGTTTTACATTCTACTGAAAAAGGTGAATGCTCAACGCAAAAATCTGTAAAGAAGAATGTGGAACAAAAACAAAAAGATAAAAAACCGAAAAATCTTCAAAAAGAAAATAAAAGCTCATCAGTTCAATCATCCAATCGTGATAAAAAATCACAAAAATTAGAAAATCAAAACTCAAAAATTGTTGGTAATAAGTGGTGCAGGTTTGACCACAGTGCTCAAAAGCCAAATTCAGCATATAAGAGGAGAGATGGATATCACCAAGCCAAACAATGTTATGATCTGAATGTTTGGACTGAAGGTGGTAATTGGTACGATAACAGAGTGTGTTACACTTGTGGTGTTCGAGGACACATTGCTGTTAACTGCCAAAATCAGTGGTTTGAGACGAGGAGATGCTATAATTGCCAAATCAAAGGTCACATTGCCAGAGATTGCCCAATGAGATTAATGAGAAGATCGAGGGCTGAATCTCAGAAAATGACAAAGAAGAAACCAGTCAAAATCGAAGCAAAGCCCAAAGAACAGAAAGTTCTAGAACCGAAAGTGAAGCTTTCGCAGGGGCAAAAAGATAGACTGAGGAAGAAGAGGAAGAAAGCGAGAGAGTATCTCGAAAGGATTTTGTCCTCGGATACAACTGGTAAAACAGATAAAAGTTCTGATAAATCGTCTTGCTCGCCAAAGAATGACAAATCAAGCAAAATGAATTCATCAGATACAAATCTGAGGACAGAGAAGAGAGTAAAGAAAGAGAAAGTTGGTGGTGATGAATTTGTTTCTTTGCAAACAAAGGAGCCACGTGTTGGCAATGAATCTGACTCATCAAAGTCAGACAAGCCAAGTTCAGGCAATGAATCTGGTGTGGTAAAACCAAAAGAGCCGTGTATTGAGGTAAAAGTTGAGAATTCTGGTCTAACAATGGATGATGCAAATTTTCCACCATTGTTGAACAAGAATTCAAAATCACCCAAGGACAGTCAGGCTTGGGTGAAACTGTTTAAATGAAAAACCTGACTTGCCGGAGTTCCCAGGTTGGTAAGCGTGGAATATGAATCGGCACATTTCTTGAGAAATTCACCTTGGTGATATTTCGATCAAAAAGTGGTTAATCAAGGACATTAAGTTGTACTTGATTTTCTACAAGTGGTTTTGTTGTTAAAATCGGAAAATGATATATATACATGTGGTTAAAATGAACAAGGTGATGTGATGTCCCCGAACTTACAAGTGGTTGGTAAACAAACTAATTTTTCCGGAAAAACCATTTTGATTAAAACAAACTTAAGTGTTTTGAAATCACAATGGGAAAATAGTTTGTTGTAAGGGGGAGTTCTGATTGTTCAAACCAAGTGAATGGAGAATTGAAGTAATTCTCATCATGTTGTCATTTACTTTGTACAGTTCATTTTCAAATTTTCCTAGAAAATCAAAATTGAGATATATTTTGATTTTAGGGGGAGTAAAAATTTAAAAAAAATTAGAAAATTTTAAAAAAAAATGCAAAAATGAGTTTTGTTGAAAAAAAAGGAAATGATTGTAGATCAGTTGGACTGTCACAGCATGTTAAAGAAATGGAGAGATAAAATGTGATAAACGGTCTTACTAAAGATGTGACGGTAGGCTCAGCTAGACTAGTAGATTTGCGAGAACGATACAAATCTAAAATGAAAAAGCCTAGTTCTAGTGGGAAACATGGTCAAAAGCATAGTACTTAGTTTTGTCCTTCTTGATTGTGTGCCTACTCGGTAATCGCTGATTGTCGAAAGACATAAAACTGGTTAAGTCTGTGAACTTTCACAACTTTGCTAAAAAGTCGTTGTGATTGTGCATTTTTTTTGCGAAGACTTAAACTTGTTTTATTTCTTTATTTTGTTTAAGGATTGGACATCCTCTGCGTATACGTGAGTATCGAACTGGATGTTATTGCCTAAACGTTCTGCTTTATTTTCTTTGGTGTTTCGTTTAAGCTTTGGATCACCTCTGCGTATACGTGAGTATCGAACTGGTGGTTAAATCCTAAACAATTTCAACTTGTTTTATTTTTCTTATTTTGTTTAAACATTGGACTTTCTCTGCGTATCGAAAGATCGACCTGGTTGTTAATGTTTAAACATTCTGCTTTGTTTTCGTACAAATCACAGTTGATAAAAGTTTAAAGGCATTACTTGAGTCAGTGTATTGCATGATGAGGGGATATGCTGGGATCGTGGGGTCCATAAGAATTTAGTGCAAAATTTAATATACATTAACGTATCGGTAAGCATTTTGAAAGTTTTTAGATTGAGTTTAAGTGGACAACAATATCGTCAATCTACGTGAATCGTTTAGAACTTAAAATGTTTAAAGCTTAACGGTGTTGGTGATTTGTCTCAAAAACTGATATGATCCTCTTACACAAACTCACAAAAATATTGTCTGTAAATATTTCTTTATTGCATTTCATTTCTAGTTCAAAAATACAAAAAGATTTTCAACAACTGATGTTGGAAAACTGATATTCAAAATTTCAAGTGCTGAACATGATGAACAGGGTTGGGAGTGAGTGCTTAAATGAAGGAATTTATTTTGAGATAGAAAGTTTGATTAGTTAATCGAGATCATTAATCTGAACTTGATGAAACTATTTCTAGTAAGTTTTTCTTATTGATTTAAGTGAAAACTTATGTGGTGGTGAGAAAATGTGTGCAGGAGTTGAGCTGAACAGAGATAAAATCAGGGTTTGATCTCATGGTGATAGCTAATTCCAGACAGCGATCCCAGCATGATGAAAGGGGGAGTCTGACGAGGTTAGAGCCAAAGAGAAGATCCTGGTACATGCTAAGAAAGAAAAAAGATCGATCAAGGTTGAAGAGTCGTTATGATGAAGACTCTCACTGAAGATTCCGTCAACATTCAAGGGGGAGTCTGTTGGTGCAGTTGTCTGTCGACTTCATCTTCGTTCGAGTCTTAGATTAGAACTGATAGTTCAGGGCTTGTAATATGAGAAATTTAGGGTTTTGAATGTTGTTTTAAGCTGATTTCGCTTGAACATGCTATTTCGCTTGAAAGTGACAAACACCATTTCAAGCGAAATCAACATAAGTAATTTCGCTTGAAATGACAAGTGTCACTCTCAAGCGAAATCCTAGCTCTATATATAGTCCTCAAGCAATATCAGTTGTATGGTTCTTGTTTCCGACGCCGAGGTGCTGTCGAAGTGTCTCCAGCCTTGTAAACGAGTTTTTGAACAATACAAGAGACAGTTAATAGTGATTCTAGTGTTATACAAGCTAAACAAAGACAGAATCAATGAATTCCGCCTCTGATTCTGTCTGAGCACTCTTCTGATCAACTCATTAGGTCATTTCACGATCCTACAGACAAAGCTATAGAAGTTTCTATTACCCAACACGGGGGCGTGCCCAGCTCAACACGGTCGTGGTCAATGCTAAGATTCGTAGAATCCAAGCAAATCTTGATAGTACAGATACACTTCTGCACACGGGGCCGTGCCCAGTGGACCCGGGGGCGTGTGGAGCTAATGCAGACAAATTGCAATTAATGAAGAAAGAGAAAGTAGATGGACACGGGGCCGTGTCCTGGCTTCTGTGTAGGCTATAAATAGAGGTGCTTGGTTCACGTCAAAAGCCTCCCTTGGCAAACCACCTCTCTCACACTTCACCCACACTCCACCACCTTCACAACCCACATCTACCACCATCATTCATCATCCATCATAGAGTGTGTGTAGTAGTCTCGGGATCTAAGATTGATAGTAAGAGTTCTTGACAATCAAAGGCCATGTTTGCCTAAGTCTCTTACATCACTTGGTGAAGACAAGCATTTAGTGTAATACTTTTGTTTTTTAATCTTTTCGCACTTTTTATTTGGTTTTGTATTAATGACTTTAATAACTAGTTTCTTATGTTGAAGATGAAACTTCCTTATCATCTGTCCGTGGTGTCTTGGCGTTATTTTACTGTCTATATAAAATAAAAGATTTACACCATTTATATCTCTACGGTCTATATAGAGATATGTTGGCTACCTGGTCGGGGGTTAAGGGAATGGTTTGGTAAGGTTCTTGTCTTGTTCAGTGTATAGATCCTGCAAGGACCTGGGTCAAGCTTACTAAGACCTCCTTCAATACCCACTGGTATTGGATGGCGGGGGTGCGAATGGCTTGATCCCCTCATATGTAAACTACTATTAATACGTTAACCCGGCTACTTGGGATTGTATCCTTGCTGACTCAAACCACTTAGCCGAGGGTAACGTCACCTTCAAAAGAGGGGCCTACCACATTACGCATTAATAACTTAATTAATTATCTTCCAATATTCCAACCCTTTAGGATTGTATCCTTGCTGACTCAAACTACTGGGTTGAGGGTAACGTCACCTTCAAAAGAGGGGCCTACTACTATAACTAAGATAATCTCTTAAAAAGTGCAAAAGTGCGGAAATCATCAAAGGTTACACTAAAGGCGAGTCGGATCCAAGTGATTCATCTCGTCTATCTGTTTTTATTTTTATTTTATTTTATTTTATTTTCAGCATTTTTAGTTTTATTTTCATATTTAAACCTTTTTCTAAATTTTTTATTTGATTAGACGTTGAGGATAAACCGGTACTAAAAGCTCTTGTGTCCTTGGACGACCTCGGTATCTTACCAACGCTATACTACGCTCACGATGGGTGCACTTGCCCATATGTGTGTTTAGTGTTAGTAAAATTTCGTGTTTTATAAATTTAAAACTTGACTAAAGTGTTAAAAATGGCTTAAAATATACATAAAAACTTATAACACACCGCACAATCAAGTTTTTGGCGCCGTTGCCGGGGACACAAGGATTTTAAGAAAGCTTAAAATCGACGGCCTAATCGGTTTTTCAAAACCTTTTAAAACCGCGTGCATTTTTCTGCATTTTAGTTAGTTTTTGCATTTACAGTAGACTGAACACGGGGCCGTGCTCACTGAACACGGGGCCGTGCTGCACATTTTTTTCAAAACTCCCAGATACAGAGTCTGAACACGGGGTCGTGCTCACTGAACACGCCCTCGTGCTGCACAAAACCAGTCAATTTTATTAAAACGCCCAGATACAGAATCTGAACACGGGGCCGTGTCCAGCCGCTGTTTCCGTTTTCAATTTTGTTTTCTGGTCCCGAGACTCTGTTGTGGTCTGCTGAGTGATTCTTATGTATCAATACTCAGGTGATTACAACTACCACTATGAGGAGGATGAATATAGGGAAGACTATTGCACCATTTGTGGTATCCCTCATTCGGTACAATATTGTGATCTTTTTCAACCATCCACTTCATACAGCCACTATGAGGAGCCCAGGTATGAGCCATCAACTTCATACACACCATATGAAGACCTAAGGTTTGAACCTTCTCCCTCATACTCATATTTTGATGAACCAAGGTATGAGCCTTCATACTCATACTTTGATGAACCAAGATATGAGGATCCACCTTCATATGCTTACTATGAGGAACCATGGCGTGAACAACCCACCTCATATGAGTATTATGAAGAACAAAGTTACGACCCTTATCCATCATATACTTACAATGAGGAACAATGGTGTGAACCATCTACCTCATATGAGTATCATGAGGAACCAAGGATCGAACTTCCAAATTCAAGCTTTGAAGATCCTTATTCTATCACACCCATAGCCGATAAGATAATAGAACACCTTAAAACTATCGAGCGCTACATAAAAGAAGCCCACGCAAGGAAAGAGGAATCCCGCGCAAGGGAATAATTAACTTGTAATAAAGAAGAGATAGTTGACGAGGTAAAAATGGAAGAACAAGTAAGTGAAAAGCCGACACATGAGTTAAACAACGAAAAAGGTGAGTCCGACAACGTTAAAATTCAAGAAGAGTCTAATTTTAAGGAAATTAATCTCTTGTCACCTTCTTTCGAAAATCATTGTTTAGTACCCACTCATGCTAAGTTTTTAAAAGAGTTAAACACTAACACTAAAATTGACGAAACGGTAAGCATTAAGTTAACAAATGATCAAACTACGCTAATAGAAGAAGATCCATTTGAAATTAACATTACACCGGTTCCATGTTTTTTCAAAACTCTTTTATTAGTAATATTACAATTGATAAAGATCTTTGTGTTAATATAATGCCAAACTACATTTTCAAAAAATTAAGTATTGGTGATTTTTCTCCACTTCAAATACCCATTTTTCTATCTAATCGGAAAACAATAAAATCAATTGGGATGGTTGAGGATGTGTTGGTCCAAACCAATCAAATGGTAATCCCAGCCGATTTCTTCATCCTTGATGATGCTCCACTAGTGTTGGGACGACCTTTTATAAAGACCCACGAAGCTTTGAAAAATCGAAAGTATAACAATCTACACATTCAATTAGGGGCATTAAAAAAAAGTGTCGATCTTGAGCGTTCAATGAAATATCCATTCGGAAATAATGACCCCCTAATTGAAGATGAAGATGAACCACCCGATACAAGAGAAGAAATTGACCACTTTGTTGAAGAAGATGTCGCCATAGAACAAACATTTGTGGTTCTTGACCGAAGTGAGCAACCAAATAATGAGTCTCCTGAAGACCCACCTCTTGAGCTCAAAGAACTTCCAAAAGGTTTGGAATAAGCTTTTCTTGACAAAGATGGTAAATCACCTGTAACTATGTCATCAAAATTAACTAGTATAGAAAAAGAAAAATTAATCACGCTTTGAAAAAACACAAAAACGCGATCGCTAGGAAGCTTGTAGAAATTAAAGGAATAAGTCCTTCCATGTGCAAGCACAAAATTTTAATGAATGATGACTACAAATCGGTAATACAACCACAACGTAGAGTAAATCCAAACGTCCAAGAAGTGGTTAAAAACGAAGTCATCAAATTACTTGACGCTGGACTCATTTACCCAATCTCCGATAGTCCTTGGGTAAATCCCGTCCAAGTAGTTCCTAAGAAAGGAGGTATGACGGTAGTAACTAACGAGAAAAATGAATTAATACCAACAAGAACCGTCACGGGATGGAGAGTATGTATAGATTATCGTTGATTAAATGAGGCAACAAGGAAAGATCACTTTCCTTTACCTTTTATTGATCAAATGTTAGAAAGATTATCCGGTCACAAATTTTATTGTTTCTTAGATGGTTTTTCAGGTTACTTTCAAATACCGATAGCACCCGAAGACCAAGAGAAGACAACATTCACATGTCCCTACGGAACTTTTGCTTATCGACGCATGCCTTTTGGTCTATGTAATGCCCTCGCAACCTTTCAACGTTGCATGGTAGCCATCTTCCATGACATGATAGAAAAGACAATGGAAGTCTTCATGGACGACTTTTCTATCTTTGGAGATTCATACGACCAATGCCTCGATAACCTTGAACGAATGCTATCCCGATGTGAGGAAACTAACCTCGCCCTTAACTGGGAAAAATTCCATTTCATGGTATCGGAGGGAATAGTACTAGGTCATAAAATCTCAAGCGAAGGAATGGAGGTTGATCGAGCAAAAATAGACACTATTTCTCGATTACCACCCCCATCCTCCGTTAGAGCTATCAGAAGTTTCCTTGGGCATGCTGGATTTTATAGGCGATTTATCAAAGACTTTTCAAAAATCTCAAGACCTCTAACAAAATTACTTGATAAAGATGCCCCTTTCATCTTTGACAAGGATTGCAACCAAGCATTTCTAGCACTAAAGGAAATGCTAGTCAATGCACCTATCATGATAGCACCTGATTGGAAATTACCCTTCGAAATCATGTGTGATGCAAGTGACTTTGCAGTTGGAGACGTCTTGGGACAAAGAAAAGATAAGCATTTTCACCCAATTTATTACGCTAGTAAAACACTTAATGATGCACAAGAAAATTACACAACAACAGAAAAAGAATTACTAGTTGTGGTATTTGCTTTTGATAAATTTCATTCTTATCTTGTTCTTTCTAAAACGATAGTGTATACAGACCATGCAGCCATTCGATATCTCTTTAAGAAACAGGATGCTAAACCACGTTTGATTCGGTTGATTCTACTCCTCCAAGAATTCGACATTGAAATAAAAGACAAAAGAGGACCAGAAAACACCGCGGCAGATCATCTTTCACGCTTGGAAGATCCAGCTTTGGAGGCAACTAGGGACGAGCTCATCAATGAAAAATTCCCAACGGAGTCCCTAGAAATGGTGGAATACCGAGAAGAGCCATGGTACGCCGACTACGCTAACTACTTAGCTAGCGGTATAGTCGCAAAAGGATGGTCACATCATCAAAGAAAAAAATTCTTTGCCGATGTAAAGCATTATTTTTGGGAAGATCCTTGTATTTTCAAAATGTGTGCCGACCAACTCATCCGTCGATGCGTACATGGTAATGAAGCAAAAAGAATTCTCCGCCATTGTCATGAAGGTCCATACGGAGGACATCATGGTGCCGCTAGTACCGCATGAAAGGTATTTGATTCAGGATTTTATTGGCCAACCATTTACAAAGACGCCCAAAGTCTTATCAAGACATGTGACGCTTGCCAAAGATCAGGTAATATTTATTCCAAAAACAAAATGCCACAAAATGGCATTCTTGTTTGTGAAATTTTTGATGTGTGGGGACTCGACTTCATGGGACCTTTCCCACCATCAAAAGGAAACAAATATATACTTGTGGCAGTAGATTACTTGTCTAAATGGGCCGAGGCCGAAGCACTTCCAACAAACGATGGAAGGGTTGTGGTAAGATTTCTGAAACGCTTATTCTCTCATTTTGGAACTCCAAAAGCATTAATAAGTGATAGAGGCACCCATTTTTGTAATCATCAACTTGAAAAAATCTTAACAATGTATGGGGTCTATCACCGGGTCTCAACAGCATATCACCTTTAAACAAACGGACAAGCCGAAGTGACTAATCGAGGTTTATAAAGAATACTTGGAAAAACCATAGGATTAAATAAAAAGGAATGGGCTGATAAATTAAATGATGCTTTATGGGCTTTTCGAACAGCATATAAAACAACAATAGGTAGAACCCCATATAACCTTGTCTATGGAAAAAGTTGTCATTTGCCGGTAGAAATAGCACACAAAGCCTAATGGGCAATTAAAAACGTAAACTTAGACTTACAAATTGCCGGTAAAAATCGATTTTGTCAATTAAATGAATTAGACGAATTAAGAAATCACGTATACTCTAACTCCGAAATTTATAAGGAAAGAATGAAAAATCTGCATGATAAACACATTAAACATAATGAATTCCGGGTAGGAGATCAAGTTCTATTGTTTAATTCACGATTTCGGTTATTTTCTGTTAAATTAAAGTCTAGGTGGTCGGGACCTTTTTCCATCACCCACATTTTTCCACACGGTGCAATTGAAATTAAATCTCGGAATCGAATCCCATTCAAAGTCAATGGCCAACGGCTAAAGCTTTATCAAGGATATATTGAGGATGAAGAGGAAGAAATCTCGCTACAAGCGATCGAAGAATGAAACAAAGGTTCAAGCATCAACATCATATCTTGCAAATTACGAACATCGGGTAAGCACTTAAATCGGTAAGATTTCTAAAACCAAGCTTCGGGAAACAGGGCATTCACACGTGCACTTAAAAAAAATTATTGCCCGCCCACGGGGCCGTGTTCGTTCAACTGTCGGGGATAAAACCCCATTTTCTTTCATTTTCTCATTTCAACACGCCCCGTTTCCCCAAGAACTCTCTGGTTCCGACGAAATTTTTTGTAGATTTCAACGTTCCCCCGACTTCTTACAATGTCAAGGTATGATTCTATCACTTTAATTAGTTATATTAATCACTTGCATGTAATTTAACATCAAAAATTTGGGGAAAAATCTAGGGTTCTTCAACTTGAACCGAATCAAACCTCAGATTTTTGCTTAGATCTGTTAGTATTAGTATAGATGCATGTTATAGGAAGTAAATCAACTTGTATTGTTTGTAGATTTGCCCGATTTCTCACAAAAACCTCAAACTCTTGTTTTTGACGCGAAAAAGATGAAATTGAAGGGGTAAACGGTTTGTTTTGGGAAAAACGGCACTTGGGGTTTCATTTTCGGGGAAAACCGCCCCTACTGGACCAAAAATTTTCAAGTTTTCGAAAACGGGTCGAAAAATCAAATTTTTGGGAAACAGACGCCTGAGCACGGGGTCAGGCTCGGCGAGCACGGGGGCGTGTCCAGCTATTTTTCAGCGAACATGGGGCGTGTCCGCTGAACACGGGGTCGTGTTCAGCTGATTGTTTCTCAGTTTTCTTCGAAAATTTTACTGTTTCATGCTAACAAGAGATTTACCAGATTCAACACGAGTGAGCTGGCTGCTCAAGCGCGATATGAGGTGCTCAAGACTAGGCCCGAAGGGAATCCCCGACAAGTTTGCTTGGATACTCTAGAAGCAGTAGGCCAAATCGACCGCTTCAACAACCTTGTCACCGGCCCACTACGAGCAGCTCTTTGCACTCGGCTTCATTCCGTGCACGAATATAACATGGAATATTACAGCACGTTTGCTTTCAAAACAAGAGCGGAGCCGTTTGACAATGAGGGGGTAGAATTCCGTTGTGCAGGGGTTGTGTACTCAATTTCGATTGCACAATTTGGGGAAATCATCGGGTTATATTCTGAAGAGGATGCTGGAGAGGAAGAGAACACTGGTGGCCTCCGCGAAATTCCAGAAGATCAACGCCAAGCTGCTTGGGCTCAGATCGGGGAGGGACACTACAACCCGAGCCGAACCAAGAGCACAATGTTGAGGGACCCTCTCTACCGTTACATCCATAGGGTCCTCAGCTACTCTCTTTGCCAAAGACATGACAGCGGTGGTGTTGTGGGGTTGCGCGATCTACTAGTCCTCCATTGCATTCACAACAATATCAACCTCGATGTTCCATACCTGCTACTTCGCAACATGCACTTGAACCAACTTGCCACTCCCCCGAATCCTATCCTTTTTGGAGGGTGGATTTACTGCCTTTTTCAAACACTTTGTGCTAAGGATGCCGAGGTCCTTTCAAAAGGGCCCATGGTCGGGGAAGGTGGACCTCGTCACATGTCGCTCCATGAACTTAGTGAACGAAGCAGATGACGGGATGGTTAGATTTCAGACGGTTCAAGGGCATGTGTGGAACCCTCAAGCAGCTCTCGTCCTCCACGCTCCACATATCCGTCCTCCTCCATAGTACCACTACCAACCTCAGGGTGATCCAGGCCAATCCTCCTCTCAAGGAGGTGGTTTTCCTAACTTTCAAAGTTTACATGATTTATTGCAGGAAAATCTCATGTGTACCCGGAACACCTACAACATGGCCAGCACATACGCCCGGGTCGGAGTCATAGAAAGAAACATCTCCGACATACAGGATGACATCGGAAACATCCGGGAGTACATAGCGGGCCAAGGAGGGGATGATGACGAGGATGAGGACATGGACTGAGCTGGAGGAGTTGGAGGTGGTATCACACGGTTGAAGGTCTAACAGGTTAACCCTTTATCTTTCACAAACAATTTCATGGCCTGCGTGCCATTGTTGAACAATTTACTTTCCCTAACACTTTTAATTTCCTGCATTTTTCTTTTTTTTTTTTAGTTTGTGATGTGAATGGTGAACTTATGGTTAAGTAGGATGTTTGTTATTTGGTTTGGTGTGGTATTTATTAGTAGAATAGGTACCTACGAGGCTTGACGCACTAAATATAAGTGCTACAAAAGCCGGGAAAGCAGAACCGAAAGCCAAAACCTGTTTTAAATGATTGTAGATTGTCCACACGGGGCCGTGCCCAGCCGGCACGCCCCGTGCCCAGCCGGCACGCCCCGTGCCCAGCCGGCACGCCTCGTGCCCACCGCCCAGACCTGTTGTTTGTTTAATTTCTGCAGATTGCTGTTTAACTTCTGCCCAACACGGGGTCGTGTTCACCAGACACGCCCCCGTGTCCACCTTCTGTAAGTTTTCGTTACTGGCAATCTGACCACGGGCCGTGCTCATCCAGCACGGGGACGTGTCCAGATGCCCAGTAACATAAATTTTTACTTTTAAACACCTTTTTACACATTCAATCAAACTAAAAACTTATTTTTGCAAGTCCTAATAACAAGCCTTACACAAAACTCTATTGGAACCGCTAATCACCCCAAATTTTTTCAAAAACTTTTTATTTTTTTACTTGTCTTGGTTTAATTTGGGAATAACAAGTTCTAAAAATGTTATATTTTTACAAATTTACAACCGATAGCGTCGTGATAAAAAGGACCAACATAAGAAAATTATGAAACGGCATGACAAATCTAGTTAACATTTGATTTAGGGGTGAGCAAATTAACCACCATAACCGATAACCGAACCATAACCGACATAACCGAACCACTAATAACCGATAACCAATATAACCAATGGTTATGGTTATGAAACTTTGTATAACCGCTCAATCGGTTATGGTTATGGTTATGAAGCTTTGGTTAACCGAATATAACCGAAACCGAACCGAAGTTGTGATGTTAACTTTATATAATAGATTTGTGTTTTACAAAACCATATAGAGGGTTTTTACTAAGATAAAAGTATGTTAGTAACAAAAGGATCTTGATATAGATGTCATTTATTTTGATAAAGAACTAAGGTGTTATGGCCATAATTGTTTTTGTTTGAGAATTACCTTATTAAAAAGAACTCTAAATCGGTAGTTTAACCAAAAAGTTTAGTCTTCGTTATCTTATAAAATAGGCTCAAACTAAGTTCAAATCGTGCATAACCCTATTTATTTCAAACCTTGCTTGGTTACTCAACCGAAATTAACCAAAACCGAACCATAACCGACTTCATAACCGATTAACCATAACCGAAGTTTGGTTATGGTTATGGTTATGGTTATGGTTACCAAAACTCCATAACCGAACTAGCGGTTATGGTTATGGATAATAGTAAAAACCGACCCATGCACACCCCTAATTTGATTATATATACTTGATCACATAATAAACCCATTCTCACAAAAAGTGAGTTTTAAGCCTTTATTGAGCATACAAATACACATCTTTAGACTAAATGCTCATTTTTCGTTTCTTGTGTGAATAGCCGCTTGGTTTCTTACGACTCTAGAACTTGCCATGACGATACATTCCCGGTCCTTACCAACTTAAACCCAATTAAGTAAATGATGGAAGCATTAGGACAAACCCTTTTTCTTTTCTACACCATTATTTTTCATTTTTTTTACCACCTACCCAAAATCCCCCTAGTTAACCCCTTTGAGCCTAAACCTTTTCGTTTCTAAACCCACAAAACAAACACCCTTTACCCACCAAAACCCTTTTTTTTAATTTTAAACCCTTTATTTTAGTAAAAAGCTAGGTCTTCATGTGACATTCATTATGAAAAAAAAAAAGCAATAAACAAATAAGTTCCTCAAAAGAAACTTTGTTTGAAAATGCTTTGTTTGAATAAAAGTTACAAAAACAAAAAAAGTTTTACGACGACCGACGTTTTTTACACTTTTAGCCCTTTCTACTAACCACTAACCCAAAACCACCTACCTTTAACTCAAGCCTAACCCTTCCCCAAGTCCTCTTGATATTTACAAAGGTGTATAGTTAAAAAGGAGGAGGATTGATTGCTTGGCAAGCATATGGTAGAAGTAAGTTCCATGTCGGTCTCGAGTGTTTCACAAAAATACATTTTCGGCCGAGTGTTGAGTGATCTCCCGTAAGGTATGTGAACTTGTATATAAATGGAATTTTAAAGAGGCATGTTATGCCCAAATAAGTAATTTCTCTTATGAAATGTTCAAAATAAATCATAGCGAATAGGATTGTAAATAACATAAAAATAAAGCCTAATAAAGATCTTGGATTCCCGACACTCAAGACAAGCCCAAAAACTTCTCTTCTACCCATTCCATTTGGGAGTGTAAGCCATATTATAAAGAGTTTTGCTTGAGGACAAGCAAAGATTCAAGTGTGGGGGTATTTGATGTGTGTAAAATGCAACATATAAATTACATCAAATGAGGCATAAAACTAACCCTTTTTAGTACTAATGTTGAAAAAAGTGTGCTTTTGTATTTTCAGGACTAAATGAGTGTAAATGAACAAAAGGAGCAAATATGCAGCAAAATCTAACATAATTACAAGAAAAGGAATAAATGTGGCATGCCCGACCCCTCGACAGCATCTTCCCAAGCAAAAACAAGCAAACAGAAGGCTGAACACGCCCCGTGCCCAGCGGACACGGGGGCGTGCTCAGGTGTCTGCAGAAAAGACAAAGCTATAGAAGCTTCTATTTCCCGACACGGGGGCGTGCCCAGTTCAACACGGCCGTGGTCAACGCTAAGATTCGCAGAATCCAAGCAAATCTTGATAGTACAGATACGCTTATGCACACGCGGCCGTGCCCAGCGGACATGGGGGCGTGTGGAGCTAATGCAGACAAATTGCAATTAATGAAGAAAGAGAAAGTGGATGGACACGGGGCCGTGACAGAGGACACGGGACCGTGTCCGGGCTTCTGTGCAGGCTATAAATAGAGGTGCTTGGTTCACTTCAAAAGCATCCCATGGCAAACCACCTCTCTCACACTTCACCCACACTCCACCACCATCACAACCCACATCAATCACCATCATCCATCATAGAGTGTGTGTAGTAGTCTCGGGACCCAAGATTGATAGTAAGAGTTCTTGACAATCAAAGGTCATGTTTGCCTAAGTCTCTTACATCACTTGGTGAAGACAAGCATTTAGTGTAATACTTTTGTTTTTTAATCATTTCGCACTTTTTATTTGGTTTTGTATTAATGACTTTAATAACTAGTTTCTTATGTTGAAGGTGAAATTTCCTTATCATTTGTCTGTGGTGTCTTGGCGTTATTTTACTGTCTATATAAAATAAAAGATTTACACCATTCATATCTTTACGGTCTATATAGAGATATGTTGGCTACCTGGTCGGGGGTTAAGGGAATGGTTTGGTAAGGTTCTTGCCTTGTTCAGTGTATAGATCCTACAAGGACCTGGGTCAAGCTTACTAGGACCTCCTTTAATACCCACTGGTATTGGATGGCGGGGGATGCGAATGGCTTGATCCCCTCATATGTAAACTACTATTAATACATTAACTCGGCTACTTGGGATTGTATCCATGCTGACTCAAACCACTTAGCCGAGGGTAACGTCACCTTCAAAAGAGGGGCCTACCACATTACGCATTAATAACTTAATTAATTATCTTCCAATATTCCAACCCTTTAGGATTGTATCCTTGCTGACTCAAACTACTGGGTTGAGGGTAACGTCACCTTCAAAAGAGGGGCCTACTACTATAACTAAGATAATCTCTTAAAAAGTGCAAAAGTGCGGAAATCATCAAAGGTTACACTAAAGGCGAGTCGGATCTAAGTGATTCATCTTGTCTATCTGTTTTTATTTTTATTTTATTGTTCAGCATTTTTAGTTTTATTTTCATATTTAAACCTTTTTCTAAATTTTTGATTTGATTAAACGTTGAGGATAAACCAGTACTGAAAGCTCTTGTGTCCTTGGACGACCTCGGTATCTTACCAACGCTATACTACGCTCTCGATGGGTGCACTTGCCCATATGTGTGTTTAGTGTTAGTAAAATATCGTGTTTTATAAATTTAAAACTTGACTAAAGTGTTAAAAAGGGCTTAAAATATACATAAAAATTATATAACGCTACACACGCATCAACAGGTGCAGGGGTAGTACCAGTTAACTTTGCAATGCATTCTTTTATGCCCTTGATGTCAGCCTGTGTGTCTTTGTATCTTTGTATCTTGCTTCAACCATAACTCAAATTAGCTTCATGTGGGAATTAAGTTGAATCTCAGCCAGTTCCCTTTGAGCTGCAAGAATGGGTTGTACCGAATTCTAAAGTTCTTGGCATAATGCTGATGAGAAGGTCGACTTTTGAAAGCATCACCAACGGCTTCAATTGATCTTTCACATCAGCAACGGTTGTTTCCAAGTTAGATATCTTGTCCGTCAAATCATGGTATTTTAATCCATCACCTAATTTAATAGGATCATCTGAATTCCCACCAGAGGTGGTTGTATATGCTTTTGAAAGAGGAGGTATCTCCAAATTTTCATTAGCAGATGCCCCTTGTTCTTGGTTCTGGGGACTTCCCTCTGCATCAGTGGTTACCTTAGTGATCTCACCCGTGGTTAACTTGAACTCACTAGTGGATACCTTGATAGACACAACAGTGGTTGCCTTCAAGGGAGTCTGACTGATGAAACTACTGTCCAAATGTAAATCAGTGGATTTGACATTTGTAGTAGCTTCTCCACTTGAAATACCATCAAGAATTTGCTGAAATTCAAGAGGTGTAGCCTCCTCAACTATTTATGGGTTAGGTAATTGAAAAGGTTCAGACCTAGCTATTGTTGAAGTTAAACTCTCAGTAAAGTGTTCGTGGGAGGGATTGCTATCAGTCTGAATGTCAATAGCTTGAAGCAGTGTTACAGACTTTGGTGGAATAGAAGATGAAGGAATTGCGGTCGAAAGAGACATTGCCCTGGGAGAAGGGCTTTTAAGTATACTCTCATATGAGGGTATGACATCATATTGTGGTGTCCCTGTGGATACAACATGTTCCTTTTGTGAGGAATCATGAGGAGTTTGGTTTATGGGTTGAGATTTTTCCACATGTTGTGAGGAAGTAGCAACAGTGGTTTGTAGTGACATCTGTGTTGTCACAGGGTTAACCTCTGGGATCTCATCTTCCAGAGGACCCGTTTTGCTGGTTTCGGTGGGCTTTTTGGATTTTGTTTTGGTCTTTTTGAGTTTTGTTGGTAGGGGTTTCACAGCAGTGGTTGTAGTGCTGTGATCACCAAGAACAATGGGCTCAGCAACAGAGGTTTGAGGAGCAGTTGTGGACTCATCTAAAATTTCCTCATTCGCCTCTGCTTCAGTTTTGGAAACATCTGACTCTTTAGCCATAAGGCGAGTAAAAGTTTCAGATGTTAGACTATTCATTTTAATAGCTTTACCTTTTTCAAAAGCTTTTTGAGAAACATGTTTTTGCTGGTAGTAGCTTAATAGTCTAGGAAACATAAGAAAACCATCAGTTATCCCCTTTTTAATAGCAGCAGTTTTTCCCTTTTTAATAACAGCACTTTTCCCCTTTTTAATGTTTTTTTTTAATTTGCAACCAAATCAACAAACAGTGCTTGGGAGTAGTTAAAATCAGTATTTGTCAAAATCGCATACCCCAATGACTGAATTTTCAAAGGTATTTCATTAAAAGAAGTAGTTTTATTTGAGAGACAGATTAAGAGAGTATGGAACAGGAATTTCATTTCTGGTGGAAAATTACCTTTAAACATAGTTGCCTGATTCAACTGTCCTTCATATCCCCTCCCAATCAAGTATGTTTGAATCTCATTTTTCGGCAAAGAGGTCTTACCTGCCAAGTCGTTTACCTCAAATGTTGTTGATATGGTACTGGGGGTAATAGCAACCGATTCACCTCCGACTTTGGAAGTTATACTTACGGCCACATTGTTTTGTTCTTCAATATTCGCATTTGCCCAAAAATCGAGGAGCGTCTCTTGGTAAATGGGTGTGTCGGCGGTAAAAATGACCTTATATTTTGATGATGTAAGAACATCAATCATTGAATCATAGAGAGTATTGTTCTCGGTTTTCTAAAAAATAGCCAGATAGTTATGCGAATTTTTCATCATAAAAGCCTGATCGGAATTGAAAGTTGCGAGAGGTTGACGAAGAAGTGTTGAAGAAGAAGGTGGAAACCGCTCTGATGAATTTTAAACTCGAGACGAAAGTAAAACCTCTGTTTGAGGATGAAATAGGGGTTTATAAAGTGAAAAAGTGAATGCTAACGTGTTAGAAGTTACAAAGATCTGATGGCTAACATCTGTCCACATCAGAACCTCTACTCTGATAATGGATGACAGTTGTTTGAAAACCACTGTTGGCCAACAACAGATGTTAGGCAACATTAGTAACTCAGCAGTCCTTAGATTAAACAGAACCTATGAGAACAGACAATACCCTTCATCAGTGTTTGGAAACCAATGTTGGGCAACAACAGATCTTATGCAACAATAGTAAGTCAGCAGTCCTTAGTCAAACACAGGTTTGGAAAACAGTTGTTTTCAACAGACTTTTAATATAAACAAATAAATTGATATTAAATATCAGCAGCAATTTAATGCAAAACATTTAAAAAAATAATTTTTCATGGGAAAATTATAAAATTAAATATGAAGAAACTGAAAGCACAAATTTTAAACCTCTGCCATAAAAAAATTTAAAAAAACCCTCTTCATTTAAACACCAACAATAATCTACATGGCAAACAAAGGCTACTACCACTTCATCGGACACAAATGTTGTAAACAGTGGTAAATCAACAGTCGCTAGGATAAACAACACTTATTAAAACAGACAATACCTTTCAGCAGTGAATGAATTTTTATCCAAACAGAAGTTGATTCAAAACATCAACAAATACTATGAAAACACTGATAATCAGCTTTAAATTAATTTTATATATTAAGACTTATGATTATGATGCAATAATAACCTAAAAAAAAGCATTGTTGATGGAGTTTTCCAATATTTAAAAAAATAGCTATTTTTGAGAGTTTTTTTCCAATATTTAAAAAATAGCTATTTTTTAAGAATGGAATTTTCATGTTCTGAAGACATTTTACAAAGATCTGTTGAGCAATAACAGATGTTCATAACTTCTATTGTGTTAATCATTGACAATTATTTGGAAACTGTTGTTGGGAATAACAGATGTTGGCAACAATAGCAACTCAACAGTCGTTACAAAAAACAGAAATTATGAGAACAGACAATACCTTTAAACAGTGGATGAATCTTTTGCCAAACAAATGTTTTAAAAACAGCTGTTTTCAACAGACTTTTAAAGATTTTTGTCAAATTTTTTAAAAATACCTATTTTTTTTAAAATGTTCAGAACTTTTATTGTGTTAATGGTTGACAATTCTTTGGAAACTGCTGGTTGACAAAGATATGTTGAGCAATAACATAAGTTCAGAACTTCTATTGTGTTAATCGTTGACAATTCTGTTGGGAATAACAAACGATGGCAACAGTAGCAACTCAACAGTCGTTACAAAAAACAAAAATTATGAGAATAGACAATACCTTTAAACAGTGGATGAATCTTTTGCCAAACAGATGTTTTAAAAATAGCTGTTTCCAACAGACTTTTAAAGATTTTTGTCAAATTTTTTAAAAATACCTATTTTTTAAGAATGTTCAGAACTTCTATTGTGTTAATGGTTGATTTTTCCTTTGGAAACTGCTGTTGGGAATAACAGATGTTGGCAACAGTAGCAACTCAACAATCGTTACAAAAAACAGAAATTATGAGAACAGATAATACCTTTAAACAGTGGATGAATCTATTGCCAAATAGATTTTTAAAAACAGCTGTTTTCAACAGACTTTTAAAGATTTTTGTCAATTTTTTTTAAAAATACCTATTTTTTAAGAATGTTCAGAACTTCTATTGTGTTAATGGTTGATTTCTCCTTTGGAAACTGCTGTTGGGAATAACAGATGTTGGCAACAGTAGCAACTCAACATTTACAATAGCAGGTATCAACTCTAACAACTGTTGATGCTCAAATTAGTAAAAATAAAATGCTCTACAAAGATTAATAGAATTAAAATTTACATATCACATATGACGATAGATCAACAATTACATTGAGAACTGAACAACGAAATTTAATAATCTTCAGCTCTTGAACAGTAGCCTATCCTCATATACTTGATCATAATCCTTGATTGATAAAGCGATACTTTAAATCAAAAGAACCTACAGAAGGGTATGATGACATTTTTAACTTGTATATTTCTTCAAGTCTGATGTAAAGAAGGATATAATGGTAGTAAAACGTGATGAAAAGCTTCTGCACTGTTTTTGAAGTCTGAAGTGCAGAAAGACATCACCATCAGGTTTCTGGACACTTGGTCTCTCGTAAACAGACCAAGATGCAGTCCATCAACACACCTCTTCAGCTGTTGAACAGTAGCCCTCTCCTCATATACTTCATCCTCAAGTTGCTTGATAAAGCGATACTTTAAATCATAAGAAGCTACAGAAGGGTATGATGACATTTTTAACTTGTATATTTCTTCAAGTCTGATGTAAAAGAAGGATATAATGGTAGTAAAACATGATGAAAAGCTTCTGAACTGACAATCATACTATATAGTGAAATAGCTAACAGGCTGATTGAAGAACTAATATATAAAATGGACATCATCAGTGATAATAAATACAAGAAAACCTGGAACAGCATCGACGCATCATGAAGTACTCCACTTTCTGCACTTCAGACTTCAAAAACAGTGTAGAAGAACTCCCCGCTGCTCGCTCGGAAAAAAACAAAGCTGAAATATATCAACACCTTAAAATAAATATTATCAACATGTATCAACAGTTTAAAAGAATCCACAAACCTAAAATAACCCGCAACTGATTGTTTGAATTTTAAACAACTCTGATTAGGCTGAAATATAAAGCGAGAATTAGAATAGATCAGTTCAAAATTTAAGATTCAAAATCAGAGAAAAAAACATACCCTCAACGATGTTGCAACAATGATGTTGGAAAAATTACGTGAAGTTCAAAAAGTGTGAAGTTCAAAAAGTTGTAACCGCAGATGAACAGACTGAATATGCAAATTCTGCATCCTTTAACAATCTATCTCTCTATAATTTCTATAAAAAGAGAAAACCAAGTGACATAAGAAAAGCTGAGGTGAAACGTTGGTGTGTGAAATAGCGCTTCAAGTAAAACAACGATGTTGGAACAATGATAATGTGTAAACAGAGTCAACAAATGTTAGAACAAAGAACTGCAAACGAAGATTAACCGGATCAATCATGAGAGCTATGCATTTGAGTGAGAGAGATATGATCGCAAATATGAGTGACAGAGATAAATTGAAATTTGAATGTGGAGCCAAATTCATATATGTTATTTATAGGGAGACAGATTCATATGTAGTTTGAATTTTGAATTTGGAGCCAGGATTTTAAATTTTGAATATGGGCAGAGGTTTGAGGCGTTTCTGTTCAACAGCAGCAGACCTTTTGTATGTGGGCAGATGTTTAAATTGATTTTAAAGTGATTTTGTATATGTGGGCCAGACCTTTGAAAATTAAAGTGATTTTATATATTAAGGATTATGATGCGATAATGACATAAGAAAATCCTTGTTGCATAGCCTCTATGGCTGCCACCTCAACTTTTCTTGTGTCACTCAGATTTCTCCTTTTATAGAAAGTATAAATAGATTAATTCAACAGCTTAACTTGTTTTTCTTGTCTAACTTGAAAAGTATAACGTTTTATAAAAATACGAATATACCATTGGAACGGGCGTATTTTTCTCTATGACATGACCTAAGTTTCATAAAAATCGGAGTAGGGTCAAAAATAATATATTTTATTTATAACGGTTCGAATTAGTTTACAAACGGTTCAGATTCAGTTTATTTTTTCAAAATGGATACCCATGTTGACGGATGCTACAATTTGATAGGGTACCGAAGAACGGCCACCTCCTTAAGCATCATGGAACAAAGATAATGCTTGATGCTACGCTCGTCATGCGTAAGGTCGCACAACATTAATGTAAGCAAGAAAAACCTTTAAATGCAGTGGTATGACACAATTGCTTACATTTGTTTTATTTATTAACAAATTGTTAAGATACATTATTATACAGTTAAATACTTCTAACATGATTTAGTAACATTAAACTGGGGACTGGTACGTTATAACACAATGATGATAAAGATATCATTCTTTGTTTTATTCATCACCGTCGGGTCATAACTATTATTCAATAAACATTGCATACTCGTTGGACGATTCTTCTAAGCTAAAGATCTTACATTTGTCAACCATTAGACGAAATCAAACTGAAATTGACTGAAAATCGATTAAACGAAAACCTAATTAACCAGAAACCGATTATCGGTTTTTTGTATTCTCGTTTAACCAAAATTAACCGAACAAAATCAAACCATTCATATTTTCATATATTTCCTGCTTTTATACCTCCAATTCATGTATTTCATATTTTATACCTCCATTTCATGTATATATATCTCCATTTTATGTATTTCTATTTCATGTATTTCTACACAAATGTTTTAGCCAAAGTTTGGTTTTAGCTATTAACTGAAATTAAATGAACTGAACCAAAAACCGTCAATCTAACCAAATAAACCAAACTGATTAACCGAAAACCGATTGATTAATGAAATAGACTAACCGATGACTTCGTTTGAGAATAATAACCGAACCATACACACTATAATAGTGGCTATGTTTGTTGTCGCATCGTGAAGATACAATGCTAGTACTATATTATGTTTATAAGAATGTAAATTTCTACTTTTCTACAATATTAGCTTTAACAAGAATAGTGTGTTGTATAATTGGTCTATGATAAGTAATTCGAAGAATTAACAAACCTGAAACCCGAATTGAAATTGTAAAGTTTGTGATAAAACCTGGATTAATCTTTGAATCGTATGAGAACTATCAAATAAACCTATTTGTGGGTTACACGCAATGATTTATCGAATTAGATAGAGATCACTCTTGAAGGAATTGGGATTTGATGAATGTGTGATGTTGAGATCGCACACCGTAACCCAGAAAACAATCATATGCTTTTTTCCTTTTTTTTTCTTTGTAAGTTTCGTCTGTGTGATCAAGAGTAACAAAAGTCTTTTTAAGACTTCATATATTGCCTTCCTCAAAATTAACGTTTTTGGATTATGGCCCAACAAAGTTTTAAAATCAGCCATCATGGCCTCACAATCACAAATCCATTTTCCATATGTTAAAATAATTAATGGGCTTTAATAAAGCAGTAATAATATAATATATAGTATATAACTTTAAAACTATTAATTACAAACTAATTATTAGTTACAAGACCCATGTAAATTATTTACATAATAAACTCAAATAATATTAGGATTAAATCGAGCCCGCACTCCCACGCCGCCTAACCCGTTTAATCTCTAATGTTATTTCCTCGATCAACAAGTTAATCCAATACCCTAAAATACATGTCGATAACACTAAAATAACCAACATTCCTCCCATATTTTAGTGGTATCCATGATTAACTTAACCGTCCTCACAGAAACACAAACGCATGGATAATGAAAATGTCCTGAGAATTGAATTTTCACTTAGTATATTACACGTTACAAATATTAGAATAACAGGGTGTCTCTATAGTGAACTCATGTTATCAATTTAAATACATGTAGGTAATATACACAAACGTTTACAAAGCCAAATTCCACATGACACAATGTTTTACTAGCCTGTATCCTAATCCTTAAAAGAATATATCAAAGCTCAAGTCCAAAGCTTCTTGAAGCGGCTGAACTTCATATTCTTATAGGTAGTTCATTACTCTTGCACCTGCACTGCAATTTATCAATGAACTATTAAGAAGTTCAGCTTCAACCTACTTTATCTTGCAGTCTAAATGAACTTTAAACCCATCCTTTTAGCTGATTTCTTCACGAGATCTCTTCCTAACCCTTTGGTTAGATGATCAGCTAAATTAAGCTCAGATCTAACAAATTCAACGGATATCACACCATTCATGATTAATTCTCTAATAATATTGTGTCTAACACCTAAGTGTCTAGACTTCCCATTGTACACTTGACTATATGCCTTGCCAATGTAGTTGCACTATCGCATCTGATAGAGATTGGTGATATCGGGTTCGACCATAATGGAATCTCATAGATCAAATTTCTGAGCCACTCAGCTTCTTTACCAGCTGCTGCTAAAGCTACAAATTCAGATTCCATTGTTGAATTTGTGATGCAAGTTTGTTTCTTTGAGGCCCAGGATATAGCACCTCCACCAAGTAAGAACACTCATCCACTTGTGGAGGAATGATCTTCCTTATTGTTTATCCAAGTTGCATTAAAGTACCCTTCTATAACTGAAGGAAAACCTGAATAGCATAAACCAAAGTGCATGGTTCCTTTTTGGTACTTAAGCAGTCTGTTCACTGCTTGCCAGTGTTGAGCAGTAGGATTACTAGTAAATCTACTCAACTTACCCACAACATAAGTTATGCTAGGCCTTGTGCTAATCATAGCATACATCAAACATCCAATGACCTTAGAATACTCTAACTGTGAAACTGAATCACCAGAATTAGGCATGAACCGGATGCTAGGATCTAGAGGAGTGCTAACAGGAGAACAGTTATAATGATTGAATTTCTTCAACACTTTCTCAATGTAATGAGACTGTGTCATGGTTATACCATTGTTACTCCTTTTAATCCTTATTCCAAGGATCACATCCGCCTCCCCTATATCCTTCATTTCAAAATTCGAAGACAACAATTTCTTTGTCTTATCAACCTGATCTTGGTCAGTGCCGAAGATCACCATATTATCTACATATAGACAAATAATCACTCCTTTACCAGAGGATTCAAACCTACTGTAGACACAATTATCAGCTTAGTTTAGAAGAAACCATGATATAAGATCACCTCATCAAATTTTTGATGCCATTGCTTAGGTGCTTGTTTCAAACTGTATAATGATTTGGCGAGTTTACACACCTTGTGCTCTTGTCCAGGTAATACAAAACCCTCAGGTTGTTTCATGTATACCTCTTCATCCAATTCACAATTCAAGAACGCGGTCTTGACATCCATTTGGTGAATTACCAAGTTATGAATTGACGCAAGAGCTAAAAGAAGCCTTATGGTGGAAATTCTTGCAACAGGAGCATATGTATCAAAGAAATCTCTTCCTTCCTTTTGTCTAAAGCCTTGGATAATCAATCTGGCTTTAAACTTATCTATGCTACCATCAACTTTCATCTTTCTTTTAAAAATCCATTTGCAACCCAAAGGTTTGCAACCAATAGGCAAATCAGTCAATTTCCATGTATTATTATGCATGATGGAATCCATCTCATCTTGGATGGCTTCTTTCTAGAAAGCAACATCCTTAGATGCCATTGCCTGACTGTATGTCTTAGGATCCTCCTCAATATTGAAACAATATTAATACTAATGTTCAACCCCATTCCTGGTTCCTTCCACCAAATAAAGATGAAAGTCAGAGCCAAAAGACTTTGCTTTCCTGACTCTAGTACCTTTCCTGGGTTCAGTACTAGAAGATGGTACATCTTTGGTACCAGCAGAGTTACTACCAAACTCAGTTATAGCTAATGTTTTCAAACTATAAGGCATGTCCTTTAGTCTAGGCACATAAGAAAATCTATCCTCATTGCCAAAATCAGCAATTCTTGACTCAATCACAGTGTGAACAGAAACATATTCATTCGGTTCTGTAACATAGAACCAATGAACAGGGGAATGCTCATCATACACAAAAAAGATGCAATCAACGCCTCTTTCACCTATATTTCTCATTTTTGGTTGTTAGTGCAGTTTTGTGTCCGATGCTGTTCGAATAGTTTAGATTACATTTTATGTTGATTATGTAATAGTTAGTGAAACGGTCAAACGAACGTGTATTGGCCCGCTCGTTTGAAGTGGTCAAACGAAAGGGTTATTTGTTTGACCATGTGTGTTTGCAAGTGAAGGTGGTATTGTTATAAATACCACCCCTTGGTTCATTTGCAAAGTTTGAAGGTTTTATACTTGGGGGAAAGATCACCACTTGGTCTCTCCCGAATGTATGCTCATTTGGTATAGTTCAGCTAGCTTGTAATCAGGCCAGTTTGTAATGTTATGCAACCGAGTTTATACAATAAAGTTGTTTTATCAGTCTTTAATCCTCCCATCTTGAACATAATAACACACTAATCATTGGTTTCGGTCCGAATCCTGAACCTACATTTGGTATCAGAGCCATGGTACCCGACTTAGTGAATCTAACCATTTGCTAAGTCACATGTGCTCTAGATCAGTGATTTTTGCGGTTTTTGTTCAAGATGTAAAAGTGGGTAAACATGAAGAACACCCAGATTTGGACACGAATGTATGGGTCTGAGATGAAATGGATCATACCAGAGGGTTGGGTTTTCTGTTTTACAGCAAGAAAATCAAGTTTTCATCTTGTTTTGAAGGTTTTTCGTCATATCTGCAGGAGAACAGTTCGTTGTGTTCTTGAGGAGTGTGACGGATGCTTTAGAGACACTAGGGTTTGTTCAGATCTGATCCAAACGTGAACCATGAAGAACCCCCTGCTGTGAAGAAACCCCCCCCCCCCCCATGAAAAACTCCCTTCTACGAAGAACCTCCTTTGCCGAAAAACCTCATTTGCCGAGGAACCCGTGTCTGCCAATAACTCCCTTCCCACGAAGAATATGCATGACGAAGAACCAACATGTAACTCACGAAGATGGTACATCTGCGAAGAACATCTTTCGTGTGGTGGTTCATCGTTGGATTAATTTGTGGACGAAAGACTGGTCTTTCGTGGAAACAACAAAAGAACCATATATGTGTGGGTCAGGACGAAGAACTCTTCACGAAGAACCTACCTTCTTTGTGGAATTATATCTTTCGTGGTCCTGTTCAGTTCGTCTGCACAATCAACTGCAACCCATAGCAAATACCCAACACAAAGATCCCATTTTTCTCAACATATTCTACAAATCCATCTGGGAAAGATGGTGAATTGGGTGACCGAGTGGGATCCACCGGAGAGGATGATTACATATGGGTTTAGGTCTGTGATGGTTTTGAGAGATGAAGTGCCGGAGATGCAGAGAGAGAAGATTAATAGGGTTCGGTGATGGCAGCTGCTGATGTTGTATCGCAGAGAGAGAGAGAGATTGGTAGATGCTGTGTATGTGAAGAAGACAGAGATATTGGCGGCTGTACAAAGAAGATGTCGACAGACTTGGTTGTTTGGCAGCTAGGTCTTTATGTTGGGCTTACATATTGTTTGTTGGGCTCACCTGAGTATCTTTTAGACGTGTTTAATTGGACCACACACGAAATTCTTGATTTTAATGGTTAGACCGAAATTGGCTAACTTAATTTTGGGCAAATGATTAAAAAAAATGGGATCCATTGGAACAAATGTTTCTGATGAAGACGTGGAGTCGTGGACCCGTTTCTATTCGTGAGTTGCAAAGCGGAGTCGGGTGTTCGTGAAGTTTATCAAGTTTTAATGTTAAAATTCGTACGGATTCGGGAGCGCGCAGGATGATGAGGCATGATGAAAACAAATGTTTTTTTAACGTGGGGTACTCACGGTTACCGATGCAAATGTCAAAATTGGTGACTTGACTATTATGGGCCAAAAACGGTATATTTATTTCAGCACGTGAAAATTTGCTTTGTTATCGGTGTTTATAAATGCTCGAAAGAATTTTGTTTATTGTCATATTCTCGCATTTGGTAACGATTGAAGGAACCTAGAGAGCCAAGACCGGTCCTAACGAGTTCACAAAGTCGAATAGTTATGCCTATGATGGAAGTTTTCGGATTAGGTGTTAGCAGAACTTTGGGGGGATACAAGTCGGATCCTACGGGGCTAGGGGACTTTCTTTATCAACTAGAATATGCAAAGAAGAAAGTTGCTTTTGTGATTTTTTGAAAAACCGAGAACATTTGAAAGATTCTGCTCAGTGGAGAGAATCTGTTCAGTGAAGTTGATGACAGTTCCGCTCAGATGAGGAAATTTGTTAAGGTTTAGAGATTTCACCAAAGAAATGAGGGGATAAAATTTTTCATGTGTTTTGGAATTTCTTTGGTAAAGTTCTAAACACAATCACAGGTGGTAGAGTTTGTGATTTTCTGGTGATACCAAAGGTTCTGCGTGGAATGTTTTGCACAGACACATATTTGAGGATTTTAATTAATTCTCTAGCCAGCGTGAAGAGTTTTGCACGGAAACATACAGGTATCTAAAGTCTACAGTAGTTTCAAAACGCTGTTCACTGAAGACCTGAGGAATCTTTATGAGAGCTGATAGTTCAATGCTGACAAGTGTGTATTCCAACTCTATCAGTTGAGGGGGAGTTTGCAGGATTCGGTTTTGGGTTTGATGTTTCTTTGGGATTTTACAGGGATCTGGGTGTAACTCAATTCGTTGAGTTTGCAAACGATGTACTTGGTCAAGCTGACATCCTGAGTACTGATGCTGAAAATCCGTAGTGCATTACGTGGTCAACTTCACAAAGGCGAGACAATGAGATCTGGATGTAGTTCAACTAAGTGTGCTGGTTGAGCTTGCAAATGATATACTCGGTCTAGATGACTTCCTGAGTGTTGATGCTGATGATCAAAGTACATTACTTGGTCGATTCCACAAAGATGGTTTTCAGAAGACAGTTCACCAGAAAACTCTATCAATGTAGTATGCTTGAATGAAATAGAGTTCTTATGACAAGATCAAGACTTGATGCAGTTTTTACAGAATGGAACCCTTATCAAATGTCGGTTGGAGTATTGGAAGATCAGCGGAAGATCGGTCAATTTAGCCTTGTGAGGACATTGCACAACACCCAACACGGATACGCGTACTTTGAGGGGGAAATATCATACGAGAAGCTTCAAGGGTTTGGTATTGCTATGAAGACTAAAGTCAAGATACTACTTACCTGGGTCATCGGTCAAGGGGGAATTTGTTAACACAGAGAAGATAACATCAAGAAATACTTGACTGAAGATCGATTGCAGTTTCATTTTCAGCATTCGACATCAACGGACAAGGGGGAATTTGTTGGTGCAGTTTTGTGTCCAATGCTGTTCGAATAGTTTAGATTACATTTTATGCTGATTATGTAATAGTTAGTGAGACGGTCAAACGAACGTGTATTGACCCGCTCGTTTGAAGTGGTCAAACGAAAGGGTTATTCGTTTGACCGTGTGTGTTTACAAGTGAAGGTGGTATGGTTATAAATACCACCCCTTGGTTCATTTGCAAAGTTTGAAGGTTTTAGACTTGGGGGAGAGATCACCACTTAGTCTCTCCCCGGATGTATGCTCCTTTGGTATAGTTCGGCTAGCTTATAATCGGGCCGGTTTGTAATGTTATGCTACCGAGTTTATACAATAAAGTTGTTTTACCAGTCTTTAATCCTCCCGTCTTGTACATAATAACACACTAATTACAGGTTTCGGTCTGAATCCTGAACCTACATTGGTTCAGTAAGCTTTGCAACAGCTCTACAACTCTAAACTCTAAGATGACTTAAGTTTGGTGCCTTTTTGTACCAGAGTTCATGTGGGGTTACTTTAGACTTTTTATTAGGAACTCTATTTAACAAATAACAGGTTGTCAACATAGTCTCACCCCAGAATCATTCACTTAACCCAGAATAGGATAACATGGAATTAACCATTTCTTTCAAAGTCCTATTTTTCCTCTCCGATACACCATTTTGTTGTGGTGTATAGGGAGCAGTGGTTTGATGTATTATACCAAGAGACTGAAAGCAAACTGGATCATAATACTCTCCACCTCTATCAGTACTAAGGTTCTTCATCAAACGACTTTGATGTCGCTCTACCTCTTGTTTATACATTTTTAATTTATCAAGAGCTTTATCTTTTGAATGCAACAAATAGACATAACAAAACCTAAAGGCCTCATCAATAAAAGTAACCACATACTTTTTATTTCCAAGTGAGGGCGCACTATGAAAGTCACATGAATCAGAATGAATTAATTCTAATACCTTAGAATCCCTTTTAACATTTTTAAGCAGTTTCCTTGTTATTTTAGTCAATTTACAAGTATGACATTTACTAGAGTTTTGCATGTCAAAGGCAGGTATTAGGCTTATTTTAGACATATCTTTTATCCTGTAATAATTAACATGACCTAATCTAGCATGCCATAAACGTGAATCATTCTCAACATTACTAGAAGATGTAGATGCCATACATACAGATTCAATAGCAAATGGGACATTAATATTAAGCATAAACATGCCATTACATAAATATCCAAATCCAACAAAGGTTCCATGTCTAGACAAGATAAACTTATCCGACTCAGTGACTTGTTTGTAAACACAATTGTTTAATACAATTCCAGATAAGAGATTCTTTTGAATCCCTGGTACATACAACACATTATCTAATAATAGATGTTTTCCAGAAGTAAATACAAGTCTAACTTTTCCAACTCCTTTGATGGGTTCGGTTGCAACATTTCCCATCCTTAGTGTACAGATCCATCTTCAAGTGGTTCAAATTCCTCAAACCATTTGAGATCCTTGCAAACATGACTCGTAGCACCCGAGTCAACCCACCATGCAAGCATATCATCTTGTACATAAAAGGATTCATAAATAAATAATACATAATTCTCAACCGAATTATGTTTATAAACCATTGGACATTTTGAGTCCAATAACAAACCCAAAGATTGGGTTTCATTTTTCACACCCAGGGGGATTTTTTCCAACTTGTACACTTCTAGTAATTTGGCCCAATTGCCCCACGTGTGTACCACTACAGGCAACGAGCTGCACCTTTGTATTAAATTTGTTTGATTTAGAAACATTGTATTTTATTCGTTTATTACTCAAATCACAAATTAAATTTTGTTTCTTTGGATCAAATCTAATTTTTGTGTTTTGTAAATAATTAACATGTCCCGAATGACTAATTGAATCAACTACAAAACTCATAGGTTTTGTCAAATTTAAAGTAGAATTAGTAAGCGTACCGTGTGGAGCATTTGGATCTTTTGACTCACTTAGACCCGCTATGTTAGCTTTGTCTCCATCCGCAAGCATCACGCGATAATCTTTTTTGAAGTGTCGGTTTTCCACATCTCCACCAGCCCCTTTTTGGTTTCTTATTGGAATTACTATTGTCCCGATCAAACTTCCTTTTATTACTTGAACACTTTTTAAACTTTCCAGTTTTCTCATTATGTTCAACCATTTTAAATCAACTGACTTAGAAATTTGATAGTAATCAAATTAAAATAATGAGAGTACCCTTCTAAGTCAATTTGAAAATATCAATTTTTCCAATCCTTAAAATTAATTACCCAACCAAATAAATTCCTAATTATTCGACCAAATTATTATTTAAACAACTTTGATCAACACCACAAAATCCAAATATAAGTTCCAAAGTCTAGAAATCAAGTCACGTCAAATTAAATTGTCATATTCTCTTTCATTCAATAATTTCACAAATTAGGATTTCTTTCAACAATTAAAATCATATACTAAATGGACAGTACACAACCATCACTAGTGCTCTAGTGGTGGCCACGGGTATTTAAGTTCCACTTATGGAGGGCCCGGGTGAGTTTTCCCCTCAAGGTCTCAAGTTCGAGTCTTGGTGATAGGGGTTTCTCATTGAGGGGTTTAAATTGGGGATCTATTGTGCGAGGGGGCTCTCTAGCGCGGACCCGGTTAAGACAACGTATGCTAGACCTCCCGACATTTGCGAATAATTCACACATTTCAAAAAAAAATGGACAGTACACAATTGTAGAACAAATTCAAACTCAATTACTTTCTTCGACCAAAGAGCAGTTAAAGTTGGGACTTATCCAACAACGCCCGCCACGTGAGTATATTAACTTTCTTCGGAACCCATTTGCACAATTCGAGGACAATTTTATTACTATAGTCCATATTACTATCCAAAAAGATTTTTACTCATGACTACGTCCCTACCACTTCCTCATATCTCCCTGACTCGAGAGCGACACTCCATCCAGCAGCCTCTAAAGACTTTTTCACTCGCCAATCTCAACGTCCGACCCTGGCCATTGGGACCAATTCCAATAGCCATTGACATCCCTGTCCCAACTGTTAAGATGATCCCCCACTATACATTTTTTTTCTCCTTCTCAGTCTTGAATAAGTTAAGGATCCGGTTTCTTAATGGTTCATTACAGGTAGGGTTGTAAATGAACTGAATGTTCAGTAAACAGTTCGTAAACCGTTTGGCGGGAATTTCATTTATGTTCGTTTAGTTAATGAATGAACATCGAACAAGATATTCCGTTCGATTAACTAAATGAATGAACATGAAAAAAGGTCTCGTTCGTTCGACTACGTTCTTGAACGTTCGGTAATATATTCGTTTACGTTCATTATGTCCGTTCGTTTACATTCTGTCATGTTTGTTTGTTTATGTTAACTAGGTGATGTCCCGCCCGCGTTGCGGGGCAATGGCCAAATAATTCTCAACCAATTAAAAAAACAGTACTATAGTTTTGCAAGAAATAAAAAATAAAAAGAGTGTTAGACAGCTCTTTGACACGATTTTTAGTTGGGGGCAAAGTCGTATTTTTATTTTTACTTGGGTGAAAAATCAAATTTTTTTCCCGAGGGTAAAATCCTAATTTTTAGGTAGGGAAAACCATATTTTTATTTTGCACTGAGGGCAAAAATGTAATTTTGAATTGAGGGTGATATCGTAATTTTGAACCGAGGGGAAATTCGTAAAATTTAGCTGGGGGCAAAAGCATAAATTTATTTTGAACTGTGGGAAAATACGTAATTTTAAACTGTGGGCAAAACCGTAATTTTAAAGTAGGTATAAAATAATAAACCAGTGTAAAATCGTAATTTTGAGCCGGGAGAATAACAAAATTTTATTTTGAACTTGGACGAAAACGTAATTTTGGCTGAGGGTAAAAGCGTAATTTTTTTACCAAGAGCGAAATCATATTTTTTAGCTTGGGGCAAAGGGTAAACGTATTTTGAAGTTCAGGCAAAACCGTATTTTTTAACTGGGGGAAAAAATGTAATTTTAAAATGGATATAAAATAATAAATTGGTTGGTCCAATAGGTATTGCTCGCCGCCCATTTGAACCAATGGCAGAGAAACACTATTACAGGACAAAAACATAATTTTAAAATGTGTATAAAATAATAAACTGATTGGTCCAATGGGGGAGGGGCAGCCGCCCATTTGAACCAATAGCAGGATGATACTATTCCCTGCCATGTGGTTTCATTACTTCTACAGGCGCTTCTACTGTTTTTTTCCTTCAATTATTAGGATATTAGGATAATGTTATTTTTGTGTTTTTTTCCTTCAATTATTAGGATAATAGGATAATGCTATTTTTGTTTTACTGTTTTTATTAGGATAATGCTATTTTTTTGTTACTGTTCAAAACATTGAAGAATTAATATACAGTAGAAACTCTATAAAATAATACACTTGGGACCACCAAAATTTATTAATTAAAAGAGTTGTTAATTAATCGATAAATTAATAATTATTAATTTATATATTAATTAGTATTTTATTAATTTATGGTAGAATACTTAGTTTACAAACACCTTTCAAGCTTCCACTTAATTATTGTATACAATGCATGTATATCAAATGAACGACCCAATTTGAAAGAAACCTTCAATCTCCCACCTTATTATGCTTCTTGTGTTCAATGTATCACTTTATGGACATTAAAAATATTTTCTATATAAATACAAGATCAAAATAGGTTAACACAAATAAATCATACACACAACATGGCTTCCCATCTTAAAGGTGTGAAAAAAACAACAATGACAGACGAGATTCGAAGAGCATTATGCAAGCACAACAAGGATAATCCAAGTCTCACTCAAAAGCAATTGCAAGCACTGTTGCAGAAATCGGCCTAGGTGGCCGATTAATCGCCGCCTAGGCGCTAGGCGGTAGCTAATCGCCTAATTTTAAGCAAATCGGTCAATTAATCGGTCCAGGTCAAAATCGGTCCTAGTCGGTCAAAAGTCGGTCCTAGTCGGTCAAAAGTCGGACTAATCAGACCATGGTTTTTTTGGTAAAAATCGGTCCTGGTCGGGATTAATCGGTCCTGGTCGGGATTAATCGGTCCTGGTCGGGATTAATCGGTCCTAGTCGGGATTAATCGGTCCTAGTTGGTCAAAAGTTGGTTAATTTTTGAATTTTTATGTGAATTTTGAAGTATTATTTTTATATTATTGGGTATATATATATAATTTTGAAAAAATACATATAAAAATCCCATTCCGATTAATCCTGATTAATCCCTAGGCTGTACCTCACCGCCCGACTAGCGCCTAGCGCCTTCTACAACATTGATTGCAAGAATGGGTTCATAGTAACTATGGTTTGCAAGTGAGTCAAGCGAAAATATCGAATACAGTTAAGCGGTCTTTAGAGTATTTCTCACTTGCTCCCGAAAGAAATTATTGAAAGCGTTATTGGAATTAATAAAGATGATATCGATGAAGAAGATGATGAAAGTTCTACAATGGAGCCCCCTTCGCGAAACGAAGCTATTAAAGCGGCAATCACATTGAACAATTTCTTGTTGAGCTATGAGAAAACAACACCAGAAGTTCTTACCATGCTAAGGAAAATTAGAGACGAGATTCAAGGGGAAATTGATTTCAACAAAAAACAAAAGACAATTGAGTCATTTTTCAAGAAACATTCATAAATCATTCATGTAATATGCTATATATAAGGAATTATTAATTTATATTTTATATGGGGTCTAAAGAAATTATCAAAAATGTATTATCTTATAATTTTAGTGAATTATTAATTTAGCACCCTATCCCCGAGTCGGGACCGGCAAAAAATATTATCTTAGAGAGTTTATTAAATAATCGAGTATTAATTTATCGAGTTTCTACTGTATAGGAGAATTTGTTAAAAGTTTTTAATGATTTTTAATATTTCACTTTTTGCCTCTTAAGTTTTACTTTTCCCCACCTTTTTTACTTTCACCCCTAAATATTAGTTAATAATTATATTAAAAATACAGTAAAATGTAAATCCTTATCTAAACATATGAAGATGGAAACTAAAGACATTTTTCTAGGATGTTTGTTTTAAGTTAAGTTAACTAAACTTAATTTATCGTATGATACCTATAGTAGACTTCTTGTGTCTTGAATTTTTTATTTATTTAATATTTGTTCTTGACTACTTATGTCGAATGTTTAAGGTTAATGGTGTGTATTTTTTTTTTCAAGTTTAACACTCGTTTTTGTTCATTTGTGTCTGTTTACGTTTGTTTGTGTTTGTAACCAGTGTCTGTAACAAGTGTTCGCGAACTGTCCGTGAACACCTGAAATTCCTTAACAAACGAACACGAACATAAACTTATGTAAGACATGTGTCCGCGAACAGTTCATGAACACTGCATTTCCTTAACAAATGAACACATAGCCTCGTTCGTATTCGTTCGGTCCGTTTACAACCCAGACCCAAGAATCTAACCAAAATCTGATCCCCCACCACACCCTTAAAAAGTTGCTGCGAATTAGTACTAGAAACCTTCACTTGTCAGCCATATTTACACTATTTTTCCTAACTCCAGTTAGAAGGTTGTTAACAGGCAAGGGAGTCTTGCCGCGTTTCGGTTATTTAAGGTTATACATTTACACAAACATATAAAATATTTGCATACTTTATTTTTATTACTTATATAGTTAGGGTTATGAGTTATATTACACAGTCTCTTAAATCTAGAGGGGTACAAAGACACAACAGGTCAGAAAATATAATATATTGCGGAACAAAATACGTCACGATGCTGAACAATATAACATAATACCGTTGAAAAAAGACACAATAAATCGCAAAAAAATACACAATGACGAAAATAATTAAAAAAACACAATGCCAAATTAAAAAAAAAAATACAATGATCTGAAACAAAAGTTATAAAATCTATAAGCTAAAAATCTAAAAGCGAAAACCTAAAATCTAAGATTATAGAGTTCGACGAGACAGTTTCAGTGTCTGTCTGATACCATTTCTCATGGTTGCAAAAATCCCACCTAGGCTCCGATTAGTCACTGATTAATCATTAATCGTAGGTTTACCGAGTAATGACCGATTAATTGCTAGGCGTTCAACGATGGCCCTATTCCGACCAAATTCTTGCCACATATTCTAGCCAAATTTCGACAAACCTTATAAATTCTCTTCAATTACTAAGTATAAGTCAACGAGAGGTTAAAATATATCCACTTAAAAAAATTACATAAAATCTCAATCTGGTTAACTGCATTTCTACGACCTCCTACTTTTGGAAGATCGTGTAGTAGAACCTAACACTATATTTTAATTAAAACGTTATCTAGATTTTGAAACCTTTCATTGTTTTGACCTATTTAAGCAGTTAAGCTATGCTTAATCAAACAAAAAAAAAATTAAAAGATTCAAAGAATCTGTTAAGAATTGTTTTACAAAACAAGCATAACATCAATTTAAAGGGTTTTGAATGACTTCTAAATATTTTTTTGTGAAAGGTGTGAAATATTCGCGAATCTCGGGAGGTCTAGCATACGTTGTCTTAACAGGATCCCGCTAGAGAGCCCCTCGCACAATAGATCCCTAATTTAAACCCCTCAATGAGAAACCCCTATCACCCACCCAGACTCAAACTTGAGATCTAGAGCACTAGGTTAAATAACTGCTAAATATGATAATCAAAGCTAGGATAAAACCATCAGACTAAACCCCAAAGGCCCAAAATAGAAAAGTCTAGGTAAAATTACATCACAACAACAAAGGCATTCACTTTCCACAAAAAGTAACTTAGAACTAAACCAGCTAAAAATTAGACGGAGAAGAGCGTGGGGGAGTCTCCCAAAACATATCCTGATGCATTTGCCCATTCGGCAATAGTTTAGGGGCCTGATTGTAAACCTGCATCGAAGAAGCCGCAACATTATCTGTCTGAACACCACCCCCTCCAGATTTCGGACTATTCCCAGCATTCACCCCTGAACTTCGCTCTATTTCCATTTCACCCCCTTCAACTTCATCTTCCAACGGCAACCTCTCATAAGTAGCGTTACTAAACGTCGCCGCAATCACCATTACCGGACCCGCCGCCGTCAACTGCCCCACCACCGACCCACCCACCACCTGCCCCTGACCACCGGCTAAATAAACTGTCAACCCAGTAGCCCCAGGTGGCGACGGTGCGGGCAAAAACGCACCCGAAAGTGACAATATTTCAAACCTCCCTTGCAAACTCAACACGCCACCAGGCGCCGCCGGCTGCCGGAGAGTTACATTCGTAACGACGCCGTTTCCACTTAAAACAGAAACCCCACGGTGCCGGCGTTGAGCAAACGTTGCAATACATTCAGAAACATCACTTCCGGTGCTAATCTCCAACACGTGGCTCCGTAACGCATTAGGGCTTTCTTTAGTAATAACCACCGGTGGTTTCGGTTTGTTTTTGGATCCCGGCGGTCGTCCACGTGGCCGCCGGCCGCCGCCAGAGCTTGTGGGTTCTGAAACCTCCAAAACGTTGTTGTGTTGTTCTTGTTCCCCAAACTCTTCATCGTTCTCATCGTTTGTTGAATCATTAGGGTTAGGGTTTGTGTTATTGTTTAACACCGGTCTACCGTCATCCGCCGTGTGGTGGAGGTGTAGCGACGACGGTGGGTTACCGGATGACGTCATTGGGTTCATCCCCACATTTCCAGACCACCACCGGTTTGCCATGGTTATCAGTTTCAAGATTTGTTTGAAGTGTTTATAAAGTGTCTTAAAGTGTTTCAAGATCCAGTTGCATGAAAACCCTAATCTTGAAAAAACCTAGATCTATACCGAAAATACACCTGACAAAGATTCAAATCTGACAAACCAAAGTACCAAACCAAACCCACTAGCAAAGATTCATTAAATCTGGAAAACTTTTGTACATCAACGATCAAACTACCTCTGTGTGTATGTGTATGTATATGCACATGTACATAGAGAAACTAGGGTTGCAGGTGATGATGGGATCTTTGAAAGGAGTGAGAGTGGGGGTGTACGATTAGCAGAGAAGGGGCAGGGGGCGTACGATAGGGGAAAGCACTCGCAGGAGGAGAGAGTGTATAGAATGGCGGTTTTAGATTGAGTAAAATAAAAGGTACTTGATGTTATCCTGTGGGGATGAGCCAATAGATGTTGGGGAGCACAAAGTACAGCTGGTGGGATATGGTAATATTGACGTTTTTTTGGTGTTAACGCGTTGCAATTTGTAACGGCTTGGTGGGATGGGAGTATTCTTTTTCTTTCTGAAATTTGAACCGACTATTAGACTATGCGTATTGGAAGAAACCTCACTTTTGAGGCGTTTTGCGTCATGTGTCACTCAGTATAGGGGTGTTCATCGAATCGAATATCGAATTTTCGAATTATTCGAATCAAATTGTTCGAATAATTTTTATTTTTCCTTGAATTCGTATTCGATTCGAATTCGATTAAACCCTACCGAATTCGTATTCGAATAAAAAACCCAATTCGTATTCGATTAAAAATTCGAATTCGAATAAATTCGATTTAATTCAGATTTTTTAAAAACATGTAAAAAACTTTCAAAATGAAACATAAATTTTAAAGCAGACATAAAACACGATATCACATTAAAAAGTTTCAATAAAGTACCACGAGTCTAAAATTCAAAACGAGAAGTCGGGAATAACCACTCCGCATTACAAGTTAATATTTTCACGCTTAGAAATCTATTGATAGATTTGTTACTTGGGTTTTAGTTATGGGCCATGTAGTGGGTTTGGTAATGGGTAATTTTAATACTTGGAAAAAAATTTGAAAATAATTTATAGTATAGCCTAACAAAGTTATATATGTATTATATATAAAAATAATAAACAAAAATGTATAATTTTTATTCGAATTTCGAATCGAATTTGAAATTATAAATTCGTAATCGATTTACTTGACTCGAATTGAATCGAATTCGAATTCTTATAATCGAAACGAATTCTTGATAATCGAATCGAATTTAAACGAATTTCGAATTTTTCGAATTCGAAACGAATTCTGCACACCCCTAACTCAGTAAGGTGTTTTATTGGGTGTTTTTCTAAAATGAGTGTAGTGGGTATGTAGACATTATGTTAAAAGGAAGAATACATGTGATTGGGCAAGAAATAGACTTGGCAAAACAAGCACATCCATTCCATTTGGGTTGATATGGGTATTTTAAATTTTAAGATGGGCTAAGATGTGCCAAACAAAATTAGTCACTAGGTTAGGATGAGTTATAAAGTGGTGGATAGAAAAAAAGAGTAGGTCAGTATGGTTATGAGATAAAACCCAAGCGGGTCAATATGGGTATTAGATAAAATCACTAAACTAATTACTACTCGTAGATATCTATTCACAACTGCGAATTCACCAATCGCCGCCATAATACTCTCCCGTCGTTTTTCGTTAAAAAATAATAAAAAAAATTAACAATAATAAAAAATTTTAAAAAAATCAAAAAAATTCTAAAAAAATCATAAAAATTGAAAAAAAATAAAAAAATCTAAAAAATAAAAAAAATTCTAAAAAATTAAAAAAATCATAAAAACTCTAAAAAATCAAACAATTCTAAAAAATAAAAAAAAAATCAAATAAAATCTAAAAAATCTAAAAAATTCAAATAGATCATAAAACTTCTACAAAATAAAAAAAAAATTCTAAAAAATATAACAATTCAAAGAAAATTCTACAAAACTATAAAAAATCAAAAAATTATATAAAAACCAAAAAAATCTTAAAAAACCTAAAAAATCAAAAAAATTCAAAAAATAAAAAAAAATCCAAAAAACCAAAAAATCCTAAAAATAAAATCTAGAAAATAAAAAAAATCAAAAAATCATATAAATTCAAAAAAACATTGTAAAAAATGAAAAAAAATCTAAAACATCAAAAAAATTCTAGAATTTCCAAAAAAACTCTAAAAATCAAAAAATTCTAAAAAATCATAAAAATTCTAAAAAATCGAAAAAAAATATACCCATGCTAACCCAAACTGATCTTGACCCATTATACAAACCCATCTAACTTGTCCACTTTGCCACCACTAGCAAGAAAACAAGAATGCATGTGATTGGCCAAAAAAATTGGAAGTTAGGAGTTGAATAAAGAACGCTGCAGCCCAAAATCTCCAAAACAACGCCCACGGGGGCGGAACTTCCGGCGTGGAGGGGCGTTCTTCAACCAAAAAACGCGCAAATTTGATAACACTACGGGTGGTCTTAGTTTGCTTTCGTCTAACATTTTATGGTTTGGTTTTTATTTATATTTTAGCATGATATTAAAATTATTATATAGTGTTTGTTTGTTTCGGCTCTTAATAGTTTAGAACTCTTACTGGTTCAGCACTTAATAGTTCAGAATTTTTGTTTCGCTAGCAAATGTCTGAATGGTTCAGACATTTGCCTGTGAATAGTTAAGACGTCTTATCTGAATTGGTTAGACATTTGTCTATGAACGATTAAACTCTTAATGGTTCAAACCTCTTACTGGTTCAGCACTTAGGGGCTGTTTGGCAACTTCTAAATGGTCAAGTGCAGAACCAGTAAAAGTTATGAACCATTAATTGTTGAACCAGTAAGAGGTCTGAACCATTAAGAACCAGTATAATGCTTAACCGTTCAGAGGCAAATGTCTGACAAATTCAAATTAGAGGTATTAATCATTCAGACTCAGTATAATGCTTAACCATTTAGAGGCAAATGTCTGAACCATTCAGACATCTCCTCGTGAAACAAAAAATCTGAACCATTAAGTGCTGAACAAGTAAGAGTTCTGAACCATTAAGAACCCCATTAAGAGGTAAACAAACAACCCCTTAATGGTTCAGACCTCTTACTGGTTCAACACTTACCTATTCAGAAGTTGTCAAACAACCCCTTAACCTTGAAGGATTGTTATTATTATGGGTGATATGGGTTAGATTCGAACTTAATATACTCAACTTTTGAATAGAAGCAAATTCCAATTTCAGTTTCGAATTCAATTTTAAAATTTCTAAGCAATTTGGTGTAGCACACAGAACCTTAATGCACTGATTAAAAACGTATGAAATATGTAATTTATATTTCATATATTGTTGAATGAGTAAGTACAAGTAAGATGGTTGTATGAAATATAAAATATCTTGATGAACCTTGGCTATTAAATGTTTATATCAACCAATTACCCCAAATCGGTATTTATAACTCGACCGGACCTGTAACTATGGTCATATCACACATTGGCTAACCCGTTGTCCAATGGTGAAGATTATCAAGTAGTGTATACAAAACCCCACATACCGACAATAATTGGAGATTGCAAAGACTTAATCACTGTAATTACAACTTTGAAAACAAGTAGGGTTTTGAAAGCAAGTTGATAAAATAGAATGACTCACATTGCAGGTTTAAACTGTCAAAGCTTGCCTACTGGTTAAGCTGGTAAACCTAATTAAATATACAACGCAAACGAAATTAGGTTAGTAACTTAATACAACATTTAAGATAATCGCGAGATCGAAACCCTCACGACGAATGACAAAGTATAGCCAAATATAGGCAGCACTTAAACATTCATCAGATCGGTTTTAATCCATATAATATCATAGCAGTGATCGAGTTATTACCCCGTTATCATAGCAGAGTTTTGGTACTACAGGAGTGTTATTTGAGCATAAATATGGTGAAACCGAAGAGAATTTCAGGCACAGTCAATAAGATACAAATTATTGTTTAACATTGTACGGATACATGGAAAATTGCCAGTTGTCACAACATTGATCTATATATACAAAAACAGCAAACACATAATATCATAAAGTTAGCAATTTTTCAGGGAGCTCTATACAATGTATTGCATGCTCTCCAAAGGAGTCCAAAAACTCTTTATGACAAACATGGCATATCTCATCAACCGGGAATAATGGAATCATGAAGCGATATTTAAAGATAGCACGGTACTCCACCGGTGACATATGCTGGCCTAACCGGTCTATAGGTATAGCGAGAAGGATATATTGGGCATGTGGTGCTCGTAAACACCCAAAAACGGTTTTTTTCGTCTCAAGGACATGTCAAACTGTACTTCAATGTCATGGACAATTTTACTACAAAGAGGACTCGCCAATGCATGTTGGTCTTTAGGGGGCGATGTCTTATTAGTGAAGCTTGGAATCGTATCACAAAGACAAGCCAAAACACAAATATAATCAAAATCCATATCACATATGTCACTGTCTCATAAGACATGGTCCTGTAACACCCAAGACTGGGCCCTCCAGGCCACAAAGGCGTAGGATGAAGCCTCTATAGCTGAATACAACCACAACAAGAGACAAGAGCAATAGCGGCGACAAATTTCGCCGCTAAAAACCCCGATTCTCGCCGCTAAAGGGTTTACCGACGACATGTCATTGCTAGAGATGACGCTGCTAATTCTCGGCCGCTATTGATCAAAAGGTCGCCGCTAATGCTCTTACTGGAGAATTTGCAGGGAATCCCCGGAGATTACACAACACATTTCCCGATTACATAACTTGTCGAGCTAAGAATCTGTTTATCAAAAACTCAAACAAAGAATTCTCATATCCGCTAATAACTTATCGGAACTAATAAATTTCAAGATTACATAACTTCTCATTCAAATCTCATATCGAAAATGGATTCTATGTAAAATTACACTATACATTTTCTAAATAATAAAACAAAACTGGCCGGAGCTTGAGCTTGTTGACATTATGGTGGTGCTTGACGGAGCTCGTCGCCGGTACGGTATGACGGTGGTTGACGGAGCTTGTCGTTGGTAAGGTACGGAGCTTGAGCTTGTCCCCTTTGAAGGGTGGTGGTCGTTAACGGTGGTGGCTAGAGAAGATGCTCCAGTGACAAAGAAGATGGGCATGGTACAGTTGTGTTTGTTTGAGGTGTACAGTTGTGTTTGTTTTAGGATAAAGAAGATGGATTTTGTTATAAAGTGTGTTTTTTTAAAGGTAGAACATCAACCTTTGGATCAGGTTTTCATCAAGGGCCACAATCGTCTGTTCATACATCACACACGGATCAACGTTTTACCGGCGACACCAATAGCGGCGACGCTGTGCAATAGCGACAATGGCATTACCAGTCACCACTATTGCTCGGCGTCGCTGCTATTGGTGTCGCCGATATTACTCAACTTTTTTGTATTGAACCCCAAAACCCCGAACCTAATAGATAAGGAAACAAGTTGCCATTGAAAATCTATAAAGAAAGGACCTCCATATGCTTTCTCTTTAAAGTTTGCTATGTCTAATCAGAGCCGTCTCCGAGAACTCTAAAAAAATTTAAGGCATCGGGTGACAAAAAGAATTGAGCCAAAAATTGTGGTTAAAGGGAAATAAATTAAAAAATTAAATCTTAGTGATAATGGCATTAACAGTCACCACAATTGCTCGGCGTCGCAGCGTCGCTGCTATTGGTGTCGCCGATATTACTCAACTTTTTGTAGTGAACCCCAAAACCCCGAACCTAATAGATAAGGAAACAAGTTGCCATTGAAAATCTCTAAAGAAAGGACCTCCATATGATTTCTCTTTAAAGATTGCTATGTCTAATCAGAGCCGTCTCCGAGAACTCTTAAAAAATTTAAGGCCTCGGGTGACAAAAAGATTTGAGCCAAAAATTGTGGTTAAAGGGAAATAAATAAAAAAATTAAATCTTAGTGATAGAGACTTAACTTGAGATCTCTACAATATTTTAAGATGGTTTTTTCCACTCAACAAACAAAACTTTTTTACATAACTAATGAATGCATATACTAGATAAATAATTTAACATATATATAAAAATCTCACAAAAACTTTTCGGACTCTTTAAAAATTTGGGTATCGAGCAACGACCAGGGGCGGACCCAAGCCCACCCCAAGGTGGGCGGGCGCACCCCCGGGGGAAAAAAAATTAGGGCTAAGTTCCGTCGAAAATCTCGTCCGCACCCCTTGTAATTTTTCGTCCGCACCCCTTGGAATTTTCGACCGCACCCTTTGAAATTTTTCTTCCGCACCCCTTAGGTAAAAAGTGTTATCAATTTATATTTTAAATTTTTTTTAGTAAACTCTTATTTTTTAAAAAAATATACTACCTAAATTATATAACTTTTAATACCTAACCAACTAAGCCCAAATACCCATACCTTTACCCACTTATAATTCCTAACTAGCTAGCCCACTAAGTCTTAGCCCATTAACCAAACCCAACAATATTTCAAACAATAATAAAATAATTAAAGCCCAAAACTTTAAGAAATTATATCCCGCTCTTTCTCTCTCTTGCGTCCCTGCATGCCAACGAACAACATCACCCAGCAACAACAGTCCAGCAGTCGGCGACCACCGTAATCAGCCACCATACCTTATGTTATGGAGCGATGAACTTATGTTATATAGAGAAAAAATTGCTTAAGAAATTAGTTTTAGATGATGTTTTGGATAGATTTCAAAAAATAAAAACCCGTAGGGCGTCGACATTTTAATTATGTTTGTAACAAGGTTTGACATGTTTTTGATGATTATATAAATTTAGTTTGATGTTCATTTGTTTTACATGACCCGACCCGACCCGATACGAACCGATTTTTTTACTTATATACCTAGGGGACTAAAATTTTTAAAAATGTTTCGCACCCCCATGGAAAAATTACTGGGTCCGCCACTGGCAACGACACGAGTTGGCCGACGCAAGAGCCGGCCCTGTGTCTAATATCATATAAATGTTGTCTCGGTTTCATTTAACTTGCATTTGGATCTTCTGGCTTGATTTTCAAAGTGTTTAAAATCATTGATTGTATATATTTTTCCGTCAGCCTAAATTATTATATTAAAAAAAGAACTAAAGAAGAAGAAAACAAGATGCAAAACCCAATTGAAGAAACATATGTCATGGCAACTAATTAATTTAAACGAGAAACCCTAAGACCATGTGTAGTGGAAGAGGAAAGATAATGCCCTCACCCTAAGGCATTTTACGCCATATGACGGTCGAGTCAGCAAAGAGACATTATTGGTCGTTTTTTAAAATGGGTGTAGTGGGAATGAGACATTATTGGGGGCTTTTTCCCCCCTTCAGCGTTTTTTCAAACCACACCAAGGGGGCTTTTTTCGCGAATAATGCCCAATAACACCGGGGTGTAATGGTTTGGGGGCGTTTTTCGGCGTTTTTTTGATTTTTTTTTTTAAAACGCCCCACTACGGGGTCTAATAAAATTGGCTTAAAATCTGCACAAGACGATTTGCAAGGAAGACATATATTTTTGCTGAATGGAGACAAATTTTTCTTGGACCACTATACTTGGTAGAAGTCAATTCAAATAACGAATTAAATGGCTTGGGATAAGATAAGACTGACAACTGAAAGTCAATTTTGAATGCATTGAATGTCGCCCTTTATTTATTTATTTATTTTATTTTTTTTGAACGACTGCTATTTTATTCGATCATAAAATAGAACAAGAGGGGCCAGAAAGGATCTGGAAGTCCCAACAGAAAAAAAGCAACATTACAAGATAATATCACGAATGTTAAAGTCTCGCCATCTCTCCCAAATCAAACCGCTATACACTGATCTATTCTTGAGCCAGAGGAAAGTCTCTTCTTTAGCCGTCTCCATAACCCGTATAACAGAAAACGGGGTCCCTTCAAAAACCTGAGCATTTCTAGCCTTCCATATACTCCAAATCGTGCCATACACAATAGTCACCAAGACATCCTTCCATTTTGTCGAGCCGTTATACTCGTCAATTTTGGACATGATTTCCCGTAGAGACGTCGCGCCTGCAAAACCCATAGTCTTCGTCCACATGCTGAAATTCCACCAGATCGCACGGCTGAACACGCATTCAGCAACCAGATGGTTAACCGACTCCTCCTCTTGTTCACACATCACACATTTCGTATCACTTACCGGGATACCTCTCCGACTAAGGGCATTTTTCGTAGCAATACTATCCATCGCAAGCTTCCAAATAAAGTAGAGTACTTTCCTCGGCACCGTCGTGACCCATTTAAAACCTTCTACCTCCACCTTGCTGCAACATTGGTCAGCCACTTCTGTCCTAAACTTAGCCACCGAAAAAATAGAACATGCCCCAGCCTCTTCTATAATTCCCATACTTTCAGCCCCTGTTACTCCAGCCTTCGCCATATCTTTCCTCACTGACATAATATCCTTCCAATATCCTGCTACATCAGACCTAACAGGGATGTCCTCAACCTGCCCGGGTCTTACATGAATGGCCCGAACAACCCTGGCCCATAATTGATTCGGGTTGGCTTTATATCTCCATCGCCATTTAGTCAAGAAGGCCCAATTCAACGTTTTAATGTCACCCAAACCGAGCCCTCCCATCCTTTTAGGAGCTTGAACTTTGTACCAAGCAACCCAACGGAGCTTTGTCCTAGCGGTAGTCTTTCCCCACACAAAATCACGCCTTAAACCTTCAAGCGTTTTAATAACTTTCACCGGTGCTTTGAAAGCCGAAAGAAAATAGGCCGGAAGGTTTCCGAGGACCGCTTTAGCTAAAGTGATTCTCCCTCCCAAGGAAAGAGAATTCGCCTTCCAACCTGACAGTTTTTTAGCGAACTTGTCAATAACCGGTTTCCATGGTTTAATGTGCTTCATGTTTTCTCCAATCGGAAGGCCAAGGAAAGTAAACGGAATGCTGCCCATTTTACAGCCAATTTTCCTAGCCAAAGTCTCCACCTCCTCATCCTTCACTCCCACCCCCATCAAGCTACTTTTCGCTAAGTTAACTTTAAGACCCGACACAAGGTGAAGGCATCTTAAAATTCTATTCAAATTCAGCACATTCCTTTCCGTCCATCTGCCCATGAAGATAACGTTGTCGCCATAGCAGAGGTGCGTTAGAACCGGGCCTTCATTAGGGAGAACAATCCCCTCAAACAAACCCATTCTCACCGCTCTTTGCATAAAAACCTCGAGCACTTCCAAAACCAAAATAAACAGAAACGGGGACAAGGGGTCACCTTGTCGGAGACCCCTTCTAGGAAAGAATTCCTTTGTAGGGGAACCGTTCACCAAAACCGAGACTTTACTAGTGGAAAGACACGCCTTGATCCAACTTCTCCATCTTTTAGGAAACCCCATCATCTTCAAGTTTTCGAGGAGGAAAGCCCAATTAACCGAATCATAAGCCTTGTCGAAGTCCACTTTGAGAAACAATGTCTCTTTTTTTTCTTTTTTCGCCCACGCCACTACTTCGTTGACGATAAGAGGACCGTCAAAAATATTTCTCCGCTCCACAAAAGCCGATTGGGTTGAGGAAGAAACGGTCTCCATAACCTCTTTAAGCCGATTAGCAAGCGTCTTAGCAACAACTTTATACACAATACCGATTAAAGAGATGGGTCTATACTCCGCTAAGGTTTGAGGGTCTTGGCACTTAGGAATAAGAGTAAGGAAAGATGAGTTACACCCATAATTCAGCCGACCCGTCACGTAGAACTGATGCATCATTTCCATGATCATAGGCTTAAGCTCCACCCAGAACTTCTTCACGAATTTGAAAGTGAAGCCATCGGGGCCCGGAGCCTTATCTCCACCACAATTCCAAATCGCTTTCTTCACTTCGTCTTCCGAAAACAGGGCCGTGAGTCTCCTCTTTTGAGTTAACGATAAACTATTGTAATCATTGACTCTAAGGCCGGGCCTCCTCCTCATGGGTTCCTCAAACTTCTCCATAAAATCCTTCCTAATCTCTTCTTTAATGCCATCCGGGTTTGAGAAAACAGAACCATTGATCTTGATACAATTTATCCTTTTCTTCGCCTTGTTGAAATTAATATATTTGTGGAAAAAGGCGGAATTCTCGTCCCCGTATTTAATCCAGTTGACTCTGGATTTTTGCTGCAGTTCCTTACATTTTTGTTTTTCCAATCTTCTGAGCTTAACTTTCCAGTTGATCCCCTCTTCTTTATCAGAGATTCCCAACGGATCGGACTCCCCTGCTTTTTCAATCCTGGCAATAGCAAGTAAAGCCATTGCTCTTTCCTCCTCCTCTTTGAGCTTCATAGTCTCTCTCCAACTTATAATACCCTTTTTTAACCTTTTAAACAAATCTAAAATGGCCTTGTCCCCAGGTCTACTGCTGTCCCCTACCACTACTTCCTTCAAAACAACCTCTCTAAACCCCACCATGTCGAGCCAATGGTTATACAACTTAAATGGTGATGGCCCAAAATCCCGATGCGAACAAGAAAGAACTAGCGGATTATGATCTGAAAGTTCCCTAGGTAAAGCTTTGAAGGTCGCATGAGGCCACCTAGCCAGAAAGTCCGCACAAACGAGAACTCGATCAATCTTGCTAAATTTCGAGCCGTCATCTGACACATGGGTGAATCGATCCCCAATCATAGGGTATTCAACCAAACCCGCCACCCGAATGAAATTGTTAAAAGCCCTGGCCCCATAGGTATCGAAATTACAGTTTACCCTTTCGGACTCCTTCCGAACTTCGTTAAAATCTCCCAGCAGGATAAACATACCTGGAAGTTGAGTCATGCACTCCAGAATCTCCTCCCAAATCTTCCGACGTCTACTCAAGATTCTAGAGGCATAAACATTAACAACATTTAAACGGGCTCCCCCTTCCGCAACCCCAGAGACAATGACGAAATTACTTCTCTTAACGACAGACGTATCAGTCAAAACACTAGGGTTCCAGATAGACAAGAGCCCCCCGGAACGCCCCACCGGGTCTACCACACATCCGAGGTGCTGCATATTGCCCCAGAACCGAAAGAAATGAGAATCCGACAAACCTGCTATTTGAGTTTCCTGAACCGCAACGAAAGAAATATTGGATTCGAGCACCAATCTCCTAACCCAACTTGCCTTTTCTACGTCGCCCGCCCCCCGTATATTTATCGTGAGAAAATTCATTGCTTACCGATTTCAGCTGCTTCTCCCGCTACTACCGCTTTCACAACCTCAACAAAATCAGATAAATCGACCCCAATCGCGTCCCCTACCTCAGCAGTGGCCTTGGCTTCTTCTTCCAAAAATAGATTATCACAGAAACGATTATGTAAATTGACCCCCTTCTCGATGTCGCCCCCCGACTTGTTTCCCGATTTCCATCTACCTTCCTTTGATAGCTTCACTTTCTTTAAAGAATGCTCTTCCGGGAGAAAAGTGTGTGACACCTCGGGGGCCTTCTTTCTTTTTGATGTAGATTTAGAGGTCCCCCCTCTCCAGATAATATTCTCCAAGTCAAACGGATCATCCGGCTTCAGATTTAAGTCCAAATAACAGACCTGGGGATAAACAGGCGACTTGGGCCTATTCTTTTGGAGGCCTGAATTTGGCTTTTGAGTGGACTTATTGGCATTCAAATTATCTTTGTCCCCACATACATCCCCTACCTCTATACTCGACTTAAAAAAATAGATGGGGTCCACCTCCACTTTATCTTTTTTTGTCTGCACCCTAGGGATACTGGCTTCCGCATGCATATCGCCGCCCTCGAGATCTCCCAACTTACAGCTCCCATGCACCTCTGCAGCTTCATCTGACTGTTCGATATCCTGGACATCTTTCGGCAATTTTTGACTTCCACCCGGAGCAGTTGCAAACTCCAAGTTAACCTCCGGTGAACTATCGGTCAGGATCTCCTCCCTCTTCTCCGATCCCCATCTAATAAAATTAGGCGACCATTCCCCTTCTTCTTCGTAAACCCAGACTCTGAAGGATTTACCCTTCCACAATACACAAACCTCTTCAGCCACTTTCACCCCATGGCTAACTTCGACTGCTATCTTTTCAAAAGACAAGCATCCATCGTTCTCCGAGGCTCCCGAAGACTGAAGAATATGACCGAACCGTTCCCCGATCCTGTTGAAAACCCCCTATCCCAGAGTTCGAGCGGCAATCCCCGGATGACTAACCAAGCTACCCGCCTATACTCGGTCTCCTGGCCCTCCCACAGAACCATCCTTGAAGCCCACTTCAGCCAAAATTCTCTCCCGTTGACAAGAAAAGTCTTCGCGGTGTCCTCATCCTGGAAGCAAATGAGAACCCTTAAACCTCCCAGGTAGCTAGTCTTAGCTCCCAACATCTCCGGTTGGGAAAGGACCACCTCCAGCTGATTCAGGGATTCCAAGTCTCGCACATCCCCAATCAGGGCCTTACCAGCCCAAGCTTTCTCCACTCCGGTAAGTCTTGGACTAACAAAAATCACCTTCTTATCTATTTCTGCATCCCTAGCGCCCAGGAGGGCATCTCTGTACAAATTACCAGTGGGGCCAGCTTTCTCTTTTAGATCCGCCGTAGATGGCTCCTGTCTCTGATGTGGCTTTTCTACCTGAACCTTCTCCGCCTGCTTCTTCTCCATCCAGACTTCCTTGCGAACATTCGACCCGTCCCTATTGAATTTGGCAATATTCACACCTATCTTCGCTCCATCAATGATGACCTTTTCCAACTCCTGAATCCAGTCTTCTGCCTCTGTTACATCCACCTTCTTGAGCCTAATGAAACAGAATTTATTTCCAGCCCCATCTCTTTTCTTCGGAACGAACGCATCCCCCAGATTCCCAAGATGGAAGAATGCCTTCCACAGGGCGGTGCTCATGTTCATAGTTTTGGCTAGGAATTCCTTTGGGCATGGTAATTGAATGCATTAAGTGTTACCTTTATGTTCATAGTTTTGGCTGGGAATTCCTTTGGGCATGGTAATTATTAATTTAACCTAAAAAATGTTTTTAGAAGAATAGTACCTAACGTACAATCTTTATTTTTTTTGTTATCAATTTCTTTGTCAAATTTACAAGAATGTCATCTAACCTATCATTTTTGTTCTCTTTGAATATTCTATCCTTCCATTTTTAGCATTACTACTTACACACTATTAGTTTTTTTAAAAAGCCTGTGAAATATCATTTTGACACCCCTCGAGTTTTACGTGCTTATTTTAAGTACGTGGGTCAAACATAATACGTTTTCGTGCTTATTTTTATGTATGTTTTTTTGTTTGTCTACGTTTTGTTCGAAAACGAGTAGAGTCATATATAATATGTTTTCACTAGGTATTGATGTGTAATTCCTTAATCCATGAAGGTCAAAATTAGTGGGTAGTTTATGTAAATAGTTAATAGTTAGTTTATGTTATAATTAGATTAGTTAAATAAGTGTGAGGACCGGAAGCGACAAGATAGAAGATTAAAACCTACAACTAAAGGAAGCGACGTCTCTCCTAGAGACGCAACTCTTCAAGGG